>CM012460.1:24758213-24980492 GCA_003999625.1 Oryzias javanicus
CGGATTTTGACGGGCTTCTCCTCGTAGTCTAAAGCACTATAAAGATGGGATCAAAAGTACTTTGTAAAGCTCCATATAAAGATTTGTGCTATTACTTATGGTACTAAAAGCTTCAATGGGTGATTTATGATTAATATTTTTCTGACTAAAATTTCCCATTGAAAATGCATTGACAAGAAATTTCCCAGCATGCTTTGAAAAAGCTTTCCAAAACCTTGAGTGAGATGGGTGTCTTTACTTATGGTACTTCCCAAAACGTCATAATAGTGCTGAAGTACTATAAAATATATGAAAAGACTTACTAAAAGTCTACTAAACTTTAAATAATTCTATGAAATTTAAAGTTGTTCAAACTTTAAAATAAAATGTTAAGGTATTTAGAAACAAAGCACTTAAAACTCTGCTCAAAAGAAATGTGTCAAAAGCTTTCAGTAAGGTAAAGATACTTCTTAAGAGTTCCAAGATCTGTTTCCAACATTCTTAAAGTAAAATAAACAACATTTAAAGCTTTAAAAAGGTATTGGCTTCTCAAAAACCTTTAGTGTAGTGTCTGTTTGTAAATCCCAAGAGGCTCTAAATGGTACAGAAATATTTGAAATATATACTCAAGCTTAAAGAAGTTTTGTTAACTTCTATAAAAGCTTAAACATTGTGAAAGAAACTTAAAAAAGTAAAACTTCAACTTTAAAACAACAGCTAATACTTCAAATAATGGAAGTGGATCTAAAGCTTCAAACCTTAAAAGATAACATTGGAAGTGATGGAACCGTTTCCTGTAAGCGATTAACTAACACAAATAACATTTCAAGCTTAAAAATAGTAGGTAAAAGTCCAAAATACTAACACCAAAAAACTTCACATCATTCCTCAGTATGGTTTCTGAAACACCCTGAGTGAAGGGCCAAGAGTTAGACCTCCTGATTGCTCATGAGTTCCACCTGTTGTACATGACAACAAAGAAGCTTGGTCTCTGCAGATGAAACAATTTCATTCTCAGCCTTTAAGAATTTGCATTTAAAGACTTTAGGTTTCTGTGAACAGTGTTAATGCAGCAAAGCTAAGTTCTCTGAAACTACAGGAGATAAAAGAAAAAAAAAAACACTAATGTCTTGATCACTGAACTTCTTTTTAATAAAATATAAAGTTCAAGATCTTTGCGTCATCTAGTGGTGGTCTGATGAATGTTTTGAGAGACGATTTCCCTTGATCTGTGCGAAACTGACGTGCTTACATCTTTAAAGTAGGTATTTTTGGCTTTTGATAGAAACAGCTTAATGTTTCACGAGATGTTTGTTTGTAAATGAAACATCCTGAAATGTTAAAGTATGAGAAAACAATTACAGCTAATAAAAGCTATTTAAAAGTCCTAATGAAAAAGACCAAAAAATTTCCCAGCATGCTTTAAAAAATGGCCTCTGAAAACCTTAAGTGTGGTGTCTGTTTGTAGATGTGGTTTCTCCCATGAGGCTGGTTTGGTATGGACTCATGTGCCAGTATGTGCTGAATGTGAGGCCCCCTGGCAGGCGGGTGAGGCCCCCTGCAGGCGGGTGAGGCCCCCTGCAGGCGGGTGAGGCCCCCTGCAGGCGGGTGAGGCCCCTGCAGGCGGGTGAGGCCCCCTGCAGGCGGGTGAGGCCCCCTGCAGGCGGGTGAGCCCCCTGCAGGCGGGTTTGAGGCCCCCTGCAGGCGGGTGAGGCCCCCTGCAGGCGGGTGAGCTTGCCTCAAAGGGCTATCAGAAAAGACCCTTAATCAAGAGTCACACCTACTGTTCAGTGACAACAAAGAAGATTGGTTCTGCTAATGAAACAATTTCATTCTCAACTTTAAGAATTTGCATTTAAAAACTTTTAGGTTTCTGTGAAAAAAGTTAATGCAGCAAAGCTAAGTTGTCTGAAACTACAGGAGATAAAGAAAAAAAACACTCTAATGTCTTGAACACTGATTTGTTTTTCATAAAATGTAAAGTTTAAAATCTTTGGCGTCATCTAGTGGTGGTCTGATAAAAGTTTGAAAGGCGATTTCTCCAGATCTGGGAAACTGACATATGCGTACAACTATAAAGTGGTATTTTTGGCTTTTGATAGTAACAGCTTTAAAATTGCTTTATACGGTATTGCTTTCAGCAATCAGACGCAATTTCTTTTATAGGAATTGCAAATCTAGTTATTATTATTATTATTTCCGTCGGATTTTTGACGGGGCTTCTCCTCGTAGTCTAAAGTAGCTATAAAGTTGGAATCAAAAGTACTTATTAAAGCTCCATTATAAGATTTGTGCTATTACTTATGGTACCAAAAGCTTCAATGGGTGATTTATGATTAATATTTTTCTGACTAAAATTTCCCATTGAAAATGCATTGACCAAGAAATTTCCAGCATGCCACAAAAAAGCTTCTTGAAACCTTGAGTGAGATGGGTGTCTGTACTTATGGTACTTGTCAAATGGTCATGAAAGTGCTGTAGTACTTTGAAGTTTATGTAAAGACTTCTAAAGTTTACTAAACTTTAAATAAATATATGAGACTTTAAAGTTTTTAAAACTTTAATAAAGGTGGTTGGAAACAAAACACTTAAACTCTGCTCAAAAGAAATGTGTCAAAAGCTTTCAGTAAGGTTAAAATACTTCCTTAAGAGTTCCAAAGATCTGTTTCCAACATTCTAAAGTCAAATAAATAAAGATTTAAGCTTAGAAAAGGTATTTGAAGTCAAAGAGTCAGACACTCCTGATTGCTCACAAGTTTCACCTGTTGTACTTGACAACAAAGAAGCTTGGTCTCTGCAGATGAAACAATTTCATTCTCAACCTTTAAGAAATTTGCATTTAAAGACTTTAGAGGTTCTGTGAACAGTGTTAATGCAGCAAAGCTAACTTGTCTGAAACTACAGGAGATAAAAGAAAAAATAAACGGTCTAATGTCTTGATCACTGAATTTTTTTTTTATAAATTATAACGTTTTAAATCCTTTGGCGTCATCTAGTGGTGGTCTGATGAAAGTTTAAGAGACAATTTCTCTAGATCTGTGGAAACTGACATGTGGCGTTACATATTTAAAGTAGGTATTTTTGCTTTTGAAAGCAACAGCTTTAAAAATTTCATTAGATGTTTGTTTGTAAATGAAACATCCTGAGAGTGAACAATTACAGCTAATAAAAGCTATTTAAAAGTCCTAATGAAAGAGGACCAAAAAATTTCCCAGCATGCCTCAATAATGGCCTCTCACAACCTTAAGTGTGGTGTCTGTTTGTACTGATGGGGTTGCTCCATGAGCTGTTCTTGATATGGTCACATGTTCAAGCATGTGTTGCAGGTGAGACTCCCAGCAGGTGCGAGTCACTTACTGCATGTAGCAGTCCCTGCAGGTGACACTTGCTTACTGCATGTAGCAGTCCCTGCAGGTGAGACTTGCTTACTGCATGGGATAGTTCCTGTAGGTTAGATTGGCTTACTGCATATAAGAATCCCTACTGGTGAAACTTATTTACTGCATGTGCAATTTCCATGTTGGAAAGAATTACATAGGGAATTGTGTAAGAAAAACTAATGACAGCTTGTAAATGTGAAAGAGCTTAATACACAAAAATTGAAAAACTCCAAGTGAAGAGTCAAACCTGCTGTTCAGTGACAACAAAGAAGCTTGGTCTCTGCTGAATAAATAATTCCATTCTCAACTTTTAAGAATTTGCGTTTAAAGACTTTAGGTTTCTGTGAACAGTGTTAATACAGCAAAGCGAAGTTCTCTGAAACTACAGGAGATAAAACAAAAAATAAACACCCTAATGTCTTGAACACTGAATTTGTTTTTTTTTATAAAATTGTAAAGTTTAAAATCTTTGGCGTCATCTAGTGGTGGTCTGATGAAAGTTGAAAGGCGATTTCTCTACATCTGGGGAAACTGACATATGCGTACATCTATAAAGTGGGTATTTTTGGCTTTTAATAGTAACAGCTTTAAAATTGCTTTAATACGGTATTGCTTTCAGCAATCAGACGCAATTTCTTTACAGGAATTGCAAATCTAGTTATAGTTTATTGTCTGATTGCTGAAAGCAATCAGAGTATGTTGTTGTACAAATTTATTATAGTTTATTATTATTATTCCGCCGCATTTTTGACGCGCTTCTCCTCGTAGCCAAAAGCACTTATAAAGATGGAATCAAAAGTACTTTGTAAAGCTCTAATGTGAGAAGTGTGCTATTACTTTTGGTATGTGTCAGAATTATGAATGATTTTATATGAATATTTTTATGAATTATTTTTCCCATTGACTTAACATTGTGAGCACTTTTAAATGCTTATATCTTCAAAAATACTAAAGATAATTTCATGAAACTTTCCAATATCATAGGGTATAGTAAACTACACGTTCTGTTAAAATTGCAGCTCAATGCTGCTCTATAGCGCCACCAGGTGATCGTTTTAGTAAGCAGTTTGTTTTTGGCCTCTATCTCGAATACCGTAAGTCAGAAATTTGTGCTTTCTTTTTTCTGTGTGTTCCTTGGATGCTAATGAACGTTTTTCAAAATGGGACCATGAAATTCTGTCGGTCTAGATTTTTCGCTATTTGCGATTTTTCGTAAAACACGTTTTTGGCTCCGTATTCAACAAAGTTTCATCAAACTCGACAAAAATTGGTACATACCCTATTTAGAGGACCCCGAATTCAATGGTACCACTCAATTGGTGATATTCCTTACCGTTTTCGAAAAAACGTAATGCTAATGAGGTGGGTGTGGTCACTGATCTTTTAACATGCTCTAAATCCTACAAAGATTGTCAAAACTTCACAAATTTTGAGACATAACTTCATCCTACAGTGATAAAGAAGTATGAAAAGTTTTTTGAAAATATTCCTATAGGTGGCGCTATAATTTAGGAAATTGTGTTTAAGCCTCTATCTCAAAAACTGCTCAACCTAGCTGCATAAAATTCAACGCATAGGTAGCAGGAGGGGACTTGTATAACATACTAGAAAAAAGGGCTGTGCTGCGCCACCTAGTGGTGACTTAAGAAGGATAAGCTAACTTTGGATGGTTTCCTGTATCTTTTAAATAATTACAGATATAAACATGCAACCACTTGTAGTTTGTTAAGCTATCCATAGAGATGTTTGGTCAAAAATTTCGTACCATTTGAAGTGACGGTTAATTTTATATGAATTTTTAAATATATTTGCTTTTCCTATCTAAGTACATAAGACAAATTTAAAATCCCTATTATCTGGAAAAGTAATTGATCAACTGGTATGAAACTTTGTATGTAGATACTTCACACCAATCTTTAAATGCTCAATCAATTTTGACTCTATTGCGCCACCAGGTGGTCAGTTGGATTACTAAAGTGTAAAGGCCTTATTCTCCAAGTGCATTTGTCTTAAGCACTACTTTTCACTCCTTTGGGATTCATTGAATACGAAAATATTAGTTTATATTAATTTGCTATCTCTATTGTTTAAGGCTTTTTCGCAATTTACGATTTTTCACAAAACACTTTTTTGACTCCCTTTGTCACGTACTTTGACGATTCTTTGCAGATTCTTTGCAGAAGCTTGGTCTCTGCTGAATAAACAATTTATTCTCAAAGTTTAAGAATTTGCACATAAAGACTTTAGGTTTCTGTAAACAGTGTTAAGGCAGCAAAGCTAAGTTGTCTGAAACTACAGGAAATAAAAGAAAAAAACACTTTAATGTCTTTATCACTGAATTTGTTTTTTAATGAAATATAAAGTTTAAGATCTTTGGCGTCATCTAGTGGTGGTCTGATGAAAGTTTGAGAGACGATTTCTCTTGATCTGTGGAAACTGACATGTGCTTACATCTTTAAAGTAGGTATTTTTGGCTTTTGATAGCAACAGCTTTAAAAATGTTTCACTAGATGTTTGTTTGTAAATGAAACATACTGAAAGTGTTAAAGTAATAGAAAAAACAATTACAGCTAATAAAAGTTATTTAAAAGTCCTAACGAAAGAGACCCAAAAATTTCCCATCATGCAACATTGCCTTTTGAAACCTTAAGTGTGGTGTCTGTTTGTACTGATGGTGTTTCTCCCATGAGGCTATTCTTCATATATACACATGCCCAAGCATCTGTTGCAGGTGAGACTCCCTGCAGGTAAGACTTACTTACTTTCTGCAGGTAAGAGTCCCTACAGGTGAGACCTGCTTACTGCATGTAAGAGTCCCTGTGGGTGAAACTTAGTTACTGTATGTAAAATTTTCATATTGTAAAAGACAACATAGGACTTTTTGTAAGAAAACCTAATGACAGCTTGTAAATGTGAAAAAAGTGTAAAAAACAAAAATTGTTATACCCTGAGTCAAGAGTCAGACCTGCTGTTTAGTGACAACAAAGTAGCTTGGTCTCTGCTGAATAAACAATTTATTCTCAAAGTTTAAGAATTTGCACATAAAGACTTTAGGTTTCTGTGAACAGTGTTAATGCAGCAAAGCTAAGTTGTCTGAAATTATAGGAGATAAAAGAAAAAAAACACTAATAACTTGGTCACTGATTTTGTTTTTTTTTAAATAAAATGTAAGTTTAAAATCTTTGGCGTCATCTAGTGGTGGTCTGATGAAAGTTTGAAAGGCAATTTCTCTAGATCTGGGGAAACTGACATATGCATACATATATAAAGTGGGTATTTTTGGCTTTTGATAGTAACAGCTTTAAAATTGCTTAAATACGGTATTGCTTTCAGCAATCAGACGCAATTTCTTTATAGGAATTGCAAATCTAGTTATTATTATTATTATTCCGTCGGATTTTTGACGGGCTTCTCCTCGTAGTCTAAAGCAGCTATAAAGATGGAATCAAAAGTACTTTATAAAGCTCCATTATAAGATTTGTGCTATTACTTATGGTACCAAAAGCTTCAATGAGTGATTTATGATTAATATTTTTCTGACTAAAATTTCCCATTGAAAATGCATTGACCAAGAATTTTCCCAGCATGCCACAAAAAGCTTCTTAAAACCTTGAGTGAGATGGGTGTCTGTACTTATGGTACTTCCCAAAAGGTCATAATAGTACTGTAGTACTATGAAGTTTATGTTAAGACTTCCTTGGAGTTTTCTAAACATATGAGATTTTTGAAGGTTTATTAAAACTTTGAAATGGAATGTCAAAGGTGATTAAAAACAAAACACCTAAACTCTACTCTACAGAAATGTTTCAAAAGTTTTAAGAAGGTTAAGATACTTCTTCAGAGTTCCCAGACCTGTTTCCAACATTCTTAAAGTAAAATAACAACATTTAAAGCTTTAAAAAGGTATTGGCTTCTCAAAACCTTTAGTGTGGTGTCTGTTTGTAAATCCCAAGAGCCTCTAAATGTACAGAAATATTTGAAAAATATACTCAAGCTTAAAGAAGTTTTGTTAACTTCTATAAAAGCTTAAACATTGTGAAAGAAACTTTAAAAAGTAAAACTTCAACTTTAAAACAATAGCTAATACTGCAAATAATGGAAGTGGATCTAAAGCTTTAAACCTTATAAGATAACATTTGGAAGTGCTTGGAACCGTTTCCTGTAAGCGATTAACTAACACAAATAACATTTAAAGCTTAAAATAGTAAGTATAAGTCCAAAATACTAACACCAACAAACTTCACATCATTCCTCAGTATGGTTTCTGAAACACCCTGAGTGAAGGGCCAAGAGTTAGACCTCCTGATTGCTCATGAGTTTCACCTCTTTGTACATGACAACAAAGAAGCTTGGTCTCTGCAGATGAAACAATTTCATTCTCAACCTTAAGAATTTGCATTTAAAGACTTTAGGTTTTCTGTGAACAGTGTTAATGCAGCAAAGCTAAGTTCTCTGAAACTACAGGAGATAAAAGAAAAAATAAACGCTCTAATGTCTTGATCACTGAATTTTTTTTTTATCAAATATAAAGGTTTAAATATTTGGCGTCATCTAGTGGTGGTCTGATAAAAGTTTAAGAGACGATTTCTCTAGATCTGTGGAAACATCTTCAAAGTAGGTATTTTTGGCTTTTGATAGCAACAGCTTTAAAAATGTTTCACTAGATGTTTGTTTGTAAATGAAACATACTGAAAGTGTTAAAACAATTACAGCTAATGAAAGCTATTTAAAAGACCTAATGAAAGAGACCAACAATTTCCCATGATGCAACATGGTGTCTGAAAACCTTAAGTGTGGTGTCTGTTTGTACTCATGGGGTTTCTCCCATGAGGCTGTTCTTGGTATGGGCACATGTGCAAACATGTGTTACAGGTGAGGCCCCCTGCAGGCAGGTGAGGCCCCCTGCAGGCAGGTGAGGCCCCCTGCAGGCAGGTGAGGCCCCCTGCAGGCAGGTGAGGCCCCCTGCAGGCAGGTGAGGCCCCCTGCAGGCAGGTGAGGCCCCCTGCAGGCAGGTGAGGCCCCTGCAGGCAGGTGAGGCCCCCTGCAGGCAGGTGAGGCCCCCTGCAGGCAGGTGAGGCCCCCTGCAGTCAGTCTCAATTGCTTCAAAATGGTTATCTGAATAGCGCTGAGTCAAGAGTCAGACCTGCTGTTCAGTGAAAACAAAGAAGCTTGGTCTCATCTAATGAAACAATTTCATCCTCAACCTTTAAGAATTTGCATTTAAAGACTTTAGGTTTCTGTGAACTGAGTTAATGCAGCAAGGCTAAGTTCTCTGAAACAACCGGAGATAAAAGAAAAAAAAACACTAAAGTCTTGAATTTGTTTTTTATAAAATGTAAAGTTTAAAATCTTTGGTGTCATCTAGTGGTGGTCTGATGAAAGTTTGAAAGGCAATTTCTCCAGATCTGGGGAAACTGACAAATGTGTACATCTATAAAGTGGGTATTTTTTGGCTTTTGATAGTAACAGCTTTAAAATTGCTTTAATACGGTATTGCTTTCAGCAATCAGACGCAATTTCTTTATAGGAATTGCAAATCTAGTTATTCTTACTTCTTCTATTTTCTTATTCCGTCAAAAGTTTGCCGTGTATCTCCTCCTACAGTTTAGCAGCTACAATGTTGAAAGTTATACAGTTTGTAGAGTTTGCTTGTGTGACCTGTGCTATTACTTTGTTTAGCCATTGGACCTATGGTTGATTTTATATTAATATTTTTATGAATTATTTTTCCCATTGACTTAACATTGTGAGCACCTTTAAATGGTTATATCTTCAAAAGTACTAAAGATAATTTTATGAAACTTTCCAATATCATAGGGTATGGTAAACTACACATTCTATTAAAATTGTAGGTCAATCGATCTCTGTAGCGCCACCAGGTGGTCGTTTGAAAAATGTTTTTGTGTTTGGCCTCTATCTTGAATACCGTAAGTCAGAAATTTATGCTTTCTTTTTCTGTGTTCTTTGGATGCTAATGAACGTTTTTCAAATTGGGACTATGGACTTCCGCCTAACTAGATTTTTCGCTATTTGCGATTTTTTGTAAAACACGTTTTTGGCTCCCTATTCAACATAGTTTAACTAAACTCGACAAAAATTGGTACATACCCTATTTAGACGACCCCGAATTCAATGGTACCACTCAATTGGCCAAATTCCTTACCGTTTTTGAGATACTCGCAATGCTAATGAGGTGGGGGTGGTCCCAGATTTTAACATGCTCTAGATCCTACAAAGATAGTCAAAACCTCACAAGTTTTAAAATATCCCTTCATCCTCTAGTGATAAAGCAGTATGAAAAGTTTTATGAAAATATTTCAATAGGTGGCGCTATAATTTAGGAAATTGTGTTTAAGCCTCTATCTCAAAAACTACTCAACCTAGCTAAATAAAATTCAACACATATGTTGAAAGAGGGGACTTGTATAAACATACTAGAACAAGGGCTCTGCTGCGCCACCTGGTGGTGACTTAAGAAGGATAAGCTAACTTTGGATGGGTCCTGTTATCTTCCAAATAATTGCATGTATCAATATGCAACCACTTGTATTTTGTTTAGTTGATCAAGGAGATGTTTGGTTTAGAATTTCGTACCATTTGGGTTTATGGTTGATTTTATATGAATTTTTAAAAATATGTTTTCCCCCTATCAAAATACATGGGAGAAACTTTAAATCCCTATTATCTTGAAAAGTAGTTGATCAACTGGTATGAAACTTTGTAAGTAGATACTTCAGACCAATATTTAAATGCTCAATCACTGTTGGCTCTATTGCGCCACCAGGTGGTCAGTTGGATTACTAAAGTGTATAGGCCTTATTCTCCAAGTGCATTTGTCTTAGGCCCTACCTTTTACTGCTTTGTGATTCATTGGATAGTAAAATAATAGCTCATATTCATCAACCATCTCTATTGTGTAAGGCTTTTTTTTTTTTTTATATTTTTCGCAAAACACTTTTTTGACTCCCTTTGTCACGTACTTTGACGAATCTTTGCAGTTTTCAACACATACCCTATTTGGACTACCACAAATCCATTGGTAATATCTGTTTTCAACAGTTCTGTACAGTTTTTGAGTAACACGTTATGCAAATTAGACAAGCTGAGATTGTAATGTTTGCAACGCTGCAGCTCCTCAACAGTTTCACATAACTTCACCAAACTTACAAGACTTCTTCCACAGTGTAAGATGAGTAAGCTCAACAACTTTCACAGCGGTGCTCCCTTAGGTGGCGCTACAACGTATTCCTGTCGTTTCCTGTGATATCTCCAAAAGTACTTGACCTACGTGGACGAAACTTGGCGTGCACGTGGGACGGAAGGTCTTTAATGCTTGCGGCTGCAGAATGTTTCAGATCGGTATTGCTTTCAGCAATCAGACGCAATTTCTTCAGGGAATTGCAAATCTAGTTTGAACATGCCATCTCTGTAAACCAACAACAATCTGATGTGAAACACAATTAGTTGGCAAATATACTGTGAGTAAATCTTCATTCTTCCCCAGCCACAAACATCCGCCATGTCAGCTACAGAGACCAGAATGACTTCACTAAACCACATCCAATCAGAGGGAAGAAACACAAAGACCAACTTCAAGAGAAAACTCCAACAATCCCATGAAAGACACTTTTTAGCCTTCATGTTGTTGCTTTGTGTTACACAAACTGTAGATGTGCAAAAAACAACAAACAGATGCAAAATTGTCATGAATATGGTTTATTAAACTGCTCTGATCTGAGAGGGACTCTCAAAGATTCCTGGACACATAATAAGTTCAGCTGCAGCAAAATGCAGCTGAACACTAAGAACAAACTCACTCACATATAAATACAAAATGTCTTCAACCAAACATGTCAGAAGATGAGACTGCAAACCATTGACTACATAATCACTGGACATATCAGTCCCTCGACTCTCATGTTCCAAACAGGAAGTTCCCATTGACTTCCATTGAGAAATAAACAGTTATTTTCTTAGTCAATTTATTTTGTCAGAAAAACCATTCTTGCTCTGATGCATTCTTCTTAACATATTCTGTCTAATTCTATTTTTAAAATACATGTTCAAGTTATAAACTGACCAATCAGATGCTTCAGTAAAAGCACGTGGTGCCCCGCCTTAATCATTTGATTGACAGCTTCTCCTGAGCTCATTCATGATTGCAGACAGCACTTCCTCTAAAACCGTGACTCAGGCCGACTCAGACCAATCACTGTCAACGGGTTTCAAAATGGCGGCAGACAATCAGGAAGCCACGGTGACCACTGATTTTTAATGCATTTCTCGGGGTGACGTCAACATCTCGCTCAGTCCAGTGAATTCATGTACGTGCATGCTGCAGAATCTACTCACAGCAAGAGAGACGCCTGATTCCAAATTCTTTCCTTCCCCTTTATTTGAAGGGAGAGTTTAAGCCCAAGTGTGTCCGGGAAATGCTTTTTTTAAATCCAACCCTCTAACGGTGGGATGTAAAGTTCACTGTTGCGAGGCTAAACCACGTCGCCTGAGAAGAGCTTTTCTTCACGTGGACGTTCTCTGAAGCACAGAAGTTTACATTTAAATGTAAGTAATGACCTTTAGTCGTAGCATGACCTTTTTAAAGCCATAAAACCACTGTTGTTATGTGTATTCAAGCGCTGGAAGCTCCGTGCTAAAGCTAGCGGACCAGTGATTATTAGTGATGTCATCGAAACAAAAGTGACAACCAAAATATGAGACACTTTTTCTTCATAACTCTCCGTTTGGAGGAATCAGTAAAGCAAGAAGGGAAGAATTCAGATTGAACCAAACTCTTTCCTTTTCTTTTCTTCAGCTCCATTCCTGTGATGCAACAAATTATCTTTACAACCACGTTAAAAATTAAACCTTGCTTCACTGGTTTTGTTGAAAGGTTGACAATTAGGACTGAAGGTGTGTCTGGAAAAAAAAAACGAGTCAAAGCTACAAAACAGAACATATGTGTTAAAATCTTTACATCTATGTACTAACAGGGCTCCACAACAGTCTCCTGAGGAAAGGGAAAACACTGCATAAACCAGAGGAATGTTCATAAAGACAATGGAGCAAAAATGTCAGTATTTATTACAAATACATACATATCAGGTGTATTACTCACTTGGCCTGACCACAGGTGTATAAAATCCAGCCCTCAGACATACAGAATGTTTTACAAACATTAGTGAAAGAAAATTGGTGAATTCCAGCGTGTACTGTCATAGTATGCCACCTGTACAACAAATCCAGGCCTGAGATTTCCTAAATCTTCTACAGCCAACTGTCAGCTCTCATAACAACATGCAAGAGTTTGGGAACAACAGCAACTCAGCTAGCAGGTGGTAGGCCACTGATGGAGAGAGGTCAGAGGATGCTGAAGGTCAAACAGGTCACTGACTGTCTTCACAGTCAATCTCTACAGAGCTCTGACCTTCATGTGACCTTCAGATCAGTCCAAGTATACAGAGAGCTTCATGGATGGGTTTCCATGGCAGCAGCTGCATCAAGACACACATCACCAAGTCCAAAGCGTGGATGCAGTGGTGAAAAACACGCCGTCACTGGACTCTAGAGCAGTGGAGACGTCTTCTCTGGAGGAGGAATCACACTCTAACATCTGGAAATCTGATGGATCATGGATTCTCCACCAACATCAGTGTGTGACCTGACCCATGAACTTCTGGAACCATCATCAGAAAAGCCTATAAAAACACTCCTCAACCCAGTGAACGGCCTTCCCTAAAGAGTAGAAGTTGTAAAGCTGTAACAGGTGGACCAGCATCATATTAAACTCTATGGGTTGGGGGGGCAGGGAGAAGGAAGAATTCAGATTGTGCCTAAGTGGCAGAAGTGAAAGATACACAGCAAAGAGCAGCTGTGATGTTTGGGTTTTATGTGATTAAAATTGTCGCTTTTACAGCGTATTTAAATGAGACATACCACAAAAAACAACTTTTTGAGCTTTTAAGTGATTATACTGTTCATTGCATAAAGAACCCTTAAAACAGTATTTTGATCTCTTCACACGTTTCTGAGTTATTCTCTAAAAACCTGTATTCTCAACAGAAGCCCCTCCCATACCCATGAAACAGAGTGGATCAGCTCTGTCCCCAATCTATCAAGCAAAGAAACGTTCATTCACGTTCAATATTGTACATCTTCCAGTTGTGTCCAGTCATCGAGAAATTCCAGCTCAAACAGGTGTTTGTTGCTTTAGACACGGGACTCCTTTAAGGCTTCTCAACCTGCAGGTTTTCCCAAAAACTGGTACCGGTCCAGTACTGGGACGCGGGCCTCACTGGTATCCAAACTCTAACCTGGTACCAGACAGTTTGTACCGGACGCGGATCAGTACTGGTTCTGGACATGGTACCAGACGCAGGCCAGGCTTAGGGTTAGGGTACCCGGTTAGAGTACCTGGTTAATTTTGGAAGTTTTACCAATTTAGTTTTAGTGTGTTCTATAAATGTTTATCCTGTCTGGCCCGTGACCCAAGGTGTGTTTGGGATTTTGTCCCCCTTTGAGATTGAGTTTGACACCCTTGCTCTAGGATGACGTCATGACGTAGGCAGCAGCCACACGCAGCAGCAGGCGGAGCTTCAGGAATTGAGTCGTTTTACTTCCAGGTAGGAAAAAACTCATGAATATAACTAAAATTTCATAAATAATTTGTTTTTTAGTGGTCCAAATGTAATATATGATCATACATATGGATATAGTTCACTCTGAAAGGCTGAAGAAAATCATGGTATGACCACTTTAATACTGGGAACTCTTCAAAGGTTCTCCAGCTTTGACTTTGCAGTCTCTGATGTCTTTCATATTATAATGTTTGTACAAAATGTAATCCACTAGTGTGTCCCTCCCTCCACTCTAATACGTCTCCCAGTGTGGCTCCACTGGTGTGTGAATGTGTATGAATGTCCCGGTGATGGTCAGAGGGGCCGTAGGCGCGAACTGGCAGCCACGCCTCTGTCAGCCTGCCCCAGGGCAGCTGTGGCTACAGTTGTAGCTTACCATCACCAAGTATGAATGAGGTGTGAATGAATAATGGATATGCACTGGAAGCGCTTTGAGTGCCTTGAAAAGCGCAGAAAAATCTAATCCATTATTATTATTATTATTATGCACCTCTCTTTTTCTGAAAAACAAGTATTTCTTGTTCTTTCATCCAGTCCACCACCATTCCTGTCCTGAAACCAAACTTCTCCATCACTTCCTCATCATGTTTCCTTCAGCCACGTGTTAAAGGGGCCCTACCATGAAAATAATACTCTTTGAGGTTTTAAATGCATTCTACTGTTCATTCCCCACTATAAAGAAGATCCGTTCATGAATTTAAGAGTAATCCTCTAAAAACCTGCACTGTCTGCAGCAGCCCCTCCCATACCCATGGAAACGAGCGGTTGGAAACATGCTGATGTAAGATCGATGTCAACAGCTCCCTCGTGTGCTGCAGGCTCCGCCCCCAGACTAACACAACCCTTAATTTATCCCCTTACCAAATTATGAGCGTTTCTTCCTACTCCCCCATCTGCTTTCTGCTGTGAGCCCCATCCATTAATCTTGAAACTTTTCAAATGAAACCAGATCTCCTTCTGTGTTGTGAGGCCAGCACCTTCTTCTGTCTTGTTTCCTGACCGGGAAACACCCGCAGCTCAGCTGCTAGGGTCAAGCAGACAGACGCAAACATGCTGAGGGAGGCCAGACAAAGAAGACTGAAACCTGACTCGGTTGTTCTTTTCCACCATCTGGACCTGACACATTCATTCACCACACACACCGAGACAAACACACACCACCATTGTGTGTCTGCACATCCAGGACAGCAGCAGTGTAGCACAGACCTCACTTCCTGAGCCGCTGTTTAGTGATATAAATAAAAGAGCGTGAAGGTACGCTTGTTTCCAGAGGATGGGTTCCTGTTTACTGCTGCACCTCCTCTTCATAACAGATCTACTCCTCAGACACAGACTGACAGGAGCTGCCAAGACTTTATTAGGACATGTCAGAAGAAGACTACAGTAAAATAAACTAAAGTGTTTGAACTCTGACTTATTTTGGGAATGAGTTTAACCTTCACCAGATTGAATTGAAAGAAAAACTGGAAACCCCACGAAGACACTGTAAGAAAGTTTGTAACAAAACAAACTTCCAACACTTTTGTTCTGAGGTTACAAAGAGGAGGCTCAGACATGAGCAACAGTCGGCTTCATTTTTGCAGAAATGTGAATTACACAGCAGCACCATACTGTACTACCACGGCGCCACACAGACCATGACAGACTATATGTGCCAAATAAAGATCCCTTCTGCTGCCATCACCACTGCATGGATCCTCACTGAGAAGCTCACCTGTAGAGTCACACCTGATCAGAAGGTAACAAGCTAAATGACAGAGCTCAAGAGAAGAAGAGAAGGAAACCAAAAGATCAAAATTACTGACAGATGAATAGATTACTATCAAATGAATGGATTACTATCAAATGAATGGATTACTATCAAATGAATGGATTACTATCAAATGAATAGATTACTGGAGGATTCCTGTGTTTTCATGGTGGCTGAGTATTCCGTGTCGTCGTGGTCTCTCTCTCTCTCTCTGACGTCATTCCTTCTCATAATGCAGACGCTCAGATTCAAGCAGAACTTCGTTACTTATTAACTGAGATGAAAGTCTGAGGAGCGGGCCTCGAGGCCTCGCTTTAAAGCTCGAGTTGACCTGAAGGACAGTCAGGGACTGAACCAGCACTGGACCTATGAACCTCACTCCTCCCAGCACCGGGCACGAGCGGCGCGACCCCGCGACCTCAACCACTAGAGAAAGAATCCAGCCACACGCGCAATTGCGCACGATCGGAATGGCGCACAGACGCGCAGTCCCACCTGGACGCAGCGAGTTGGTGGTTCGGGCCCGGTCCAGTCTGCGGCTCGTCCCGCGCGCTGCTGTGGTACGCCGTCAGAACCACTCCCTGGTGCTGGCGGCTCATGTTTCACTGCGTCTCCTCTTTCCCGCTCCTCTTCCTCCGCTCGCCGGCTCACACACCTGCGGCCCGTGCGCGACGAGCTGCATGGGCTGCTGTGGGTCAGTAGTCGGTGGTCTTTCACTGGACTCCCAACCTGTGTCCGTCCGAGCTGTGAACTGCAGCGGGACGGGGCGGGGGGCAGTTCTGGACCTGCCCCGGCCAAAGTTTACCGGCGGACAGCGCCCCCTGCAGGCTGGAGAAAGTACTTTCTCTCTCTCTCCATCAGCACTTAACCTCAGGCTTTAAATAAAAGCTGGTCCACTCAAGTTCTTGTTTCCTCAGGACATTTGGGATCCAGAGGCATGATGGGAGATCTCCTCCAGTCAAGCTTACACTCCAGTTTTCAGATGATATTATTGTGATTTTTCTTTGTTTCTCAGTAAAATGTGATCTGAGACATTAAGCCATCCTCTCCCACTGTGGTGTGATTGTTCTGCTGAACAATTCTCCAAGAAAAACTGCCCTCATGCTCAAAGAAAGAAGAATCTTGATAGATGAAAGTTGTGAAGGACCAAAGACAGTTTTCACAAACGTCACGTTCACATAGGTCAGAGCTGGAGGTCCTGCAGGATTCTCCAGCGTTCGCTAGCAGGAAGACATTTCAAACGGATTACCATCAATCCCTGGAGATCAGGTCGTGTGTCTGCTCAGACGTCAGCTGCTGGCTAAAACACACTTCTCTGCCCCTTCACCCTGCTGTTGGCATTCCGCTCCATTCCTGGACCTCAACACCCCCTCACCAGGGCATCCATGGATCCAAGCTTCAGTGCTGACTCAGAATGCGAGAAGGCAAACCCGAGGCCTGCAGCACTTTCTGGAGGAAACACCCGAGCTGGTCTTCAGGTGTTTGTTAGGATCAAGAATCTGCCCAGATGAGATTACAACAGAACAGCTTGTTGGGTTCTGACAGCTGCATGTCTGTGCATATTTTCTCTAGAAAGCTTAGCACAGACGTGATGATGAAGCTCCAGCCACACAAGTTTGAAGTTCTTTCTGATTCTAGCTTAGAATCAACAATTACTGAGGCGATTCACACCGAAGCTCACGTCCAAATCATGAAAACTCTTCACACAAATGAAGCAGCCAGACTGTTTTGAAATAAGTTTAATGTTCATTTTTCCTCCCAAACAGAAAACAGCTGAACAACAACAGATGCTGCTGGAATAACGGTCCTTCCTGTCATAATGTGGAGCAGGCAGCAAAAACACGCTGCTGAACCCAGAAACCTGCACAAAAATAAACACACGGGATATGTTGGAACCTTTTCAAGATTTCTGCTCAGCAGCAAAGAAAGACAAGAATGCAGTAAAACAAAGAGCTGAAGCAAATGCAAGACAAATGGAAGGAGGATTGAAAAAGCAAAGACGTGAGTTTAGATCTGAAGAGAGCCAGCTGTCAGGACATAATTATGATGGATGCTCAGTTCTGACCAGGACCAGACCACAGAGGTGGATGCAGGAGGTTACAGGACTATGAAGAAGAATGGGGCGAGGGGAGGGGCTAAACGGGTTGGTATGATGGTTTCTGGGAAGCTTCTGGAAGCCTGGATGATCACTTCACATAAACATAATGTGGAAAACTTTATTTTCTCGTAGATTATTTTATGTCTAATCCGTATGAGTGAGGAGCCAAACATGATGAACAGGACAGCAAAACAGAGAAGTGGAGTTTTGAAAAGGCCTCTGTGTCCAAGAGGAAGTGAGCATGACACCATCTTTAGTATGATCTTCTTCAGCAGTCTTACATTTGTAGAGAAACTTTATGTTTTTCTTTAAAGGCTCATTTTCAGTCCAGTCTGCACTTCTCCTGAAGAACCACACGTTTTTCCCAACTACATCAAATTCAAACCAAACCAGAGAAAAACACACAAAAAGAAGTGACTTGTTGACAGGAGGAGAGTCCGATTCACTTCTCCAGATCCTTCAGAGATCCTAGAAGAGTCTGGATCTTTAGAAACAAATGAGAATGATCGTGATGACAGATCAATCTGCTTATGAGAAGCAGCAAACAAAGTTCAGTCCACGTTTTTTACCTTTCAGCACAGAAAGCGAGCTGAACCAGCAGCTTCCTCACATCTTCTCGGGGCTCCTCGGACTCCTGAACATCTTGGAGCAGAAGTCTTTCTCTTTGTCCAAGCTGTCTTTATATTGTCTGGAGCCCAAAAGTGACACACATCTTAGAAAAACCTTTCCCTTCACCCGTCGCCTCAAGATGCTCAACTTCAAACTTCTTACGTTGCCACTTTCTTCAGAAGATTGTTGATGTCTGCGTCATATGGTTTTTTATCCTGAGCAGCTTTGAGGAACTTCAGAGCAGTCGTACAATCCCCCAGCTCCAGGTAAGCCTAAAAACATCAGTTCAGATGACAGGAAACACATCCAGAGCAGGTCCTACAGCCTCCTCTGACCTGTCCAGAGCGGTACAGAGCCTTCGTGTTTGAGGAGTCCACCTCTAAGGCTTTGCTGGCATACTTCAGGGCTTTGTTCCAGCTCTCCAGACGGAGCTCTGTGAGGGAAAGGTTCAGGTAGAGAGGCAGCAGTGCAGTCTGGACCTTCTCCTTCAGCGGCTCGCTCTGCAGCTCTCTGTTCTCCAGCACCATCACCGCCTGGCAGACAAGTATCACAAATCCATAAAACTCTGCCTCAGCATCTGCACTCTTTATAACACACGTAATCTGGTAAATGTCTGACATTTCTGAGAAAAAGGCAGAGCTGCAACATGTCTGAGTGATCGGCTCCTCGACGGGACACGCATGAGCACGGAGCACCTCCTCTGGGAGGTCTGGTCCTGAGCCGGTCACCTCTCGGTTCAGCAGGTGTGAAAGCTCACCTGAAGTTAAAGTCCGATCCAATTAAATCTGTGGTTATTTTGTCTGCTTCCACTTAGAGGTGGGCTGGTTGAGAACAACGCCCCCTACAGGTGAGCTAACGGTCAGTGCAGAGGAGATGTGGATCATTTTTTAGGCCGATACCAATAACCGATACTTCCTCTGCGACTTCCTCTGCGATAGCTGATATCTACCAATACTGATGTTTAATCTACATTAAGTTTATGTCCTTTTTGTTTCATTACTAGGAATGCACAACACCTCGTTGACTGTACATTCATGCTGTACTTAAGCAAAGAATCTCACAGGATCATGTATCAGTTTAAACTTTAGAAATATATTGGATATTTGTGTAACGCATAACCTTCCCAGTGCAGGGATCTACTATGAAGTGCATCTGAACAATATATCACTATCAGACCGATAATAAACTCAATGTACGCAAATATCAGTCGATAGCAATGCTGGCGCCGATACATTGGTCCTCTCTACTTTGCTCTTCTCCTAGTGTGGTTTGGACTTTGAACTGATGGTTTGCAGCCCAGAGAACAGCTCAGGGTTGTTGCTTCAGTAATACCCACTGCAGCTGAAAGCCACAGTTCTTAATAACAGAAAGACAACTTCCTGGTGATGGTGATGCTGCAGATAAGCCTCCACTGGTGTGTAATGGAGAAATAAATGGAATTCACTTTTGCTAACAGAGATGTTCTTTTATAGGCCAAAGACTTGTTTTATTATTCACCTGATTAACAAAAATATCAAACATTTCAAAAAGAAATATCAATATCACTGATATTTGCCTTGTAATTACTTGGCATCACATCAATACCCAAATTCCCAGGATTGACCGTCTCTATTATATAACAGCAGAATGTTGAGTAATTCTTATAAAAAATGTCCAACATTTTGTTCATGTTAGAAAATTTAATTTAAACCAGAGAATTTAAGAACAATGGACACTGAGGTTTTTTTTTTGTGTGTTTTTGTTTAAATAAAAAGAAGTTGTATTCATTTTTGGTTAAAAAAAAAAAAAAAACTGACAGAGAAACAATGACTTGAGTTTAGTTTAGTCTCTTAGGGAGGGTGTCAGTGGATCTCTCAGCCTTCATTCACTAGTAAGATCACTCGTATCTCTGCCTGTAGACAACAACCCTTAGAATTCATTATAAGTGAATAAATGTCTCCATGTTTTTATCAACAGATCATTAGGTCTTTCTGTCTGATAACATCAGATGAGCTCATATTTTACCTAAAGAACCTGAACTTTTTAACCCTAACAGGGTAAATTCCCACACATCACCAGCTTGCCTGTTTGTAGCTGTCTTTAGCCCGTTCATGTTGGCTCCAACTAAAGTAGGTGTTGCCAAGGCTGCGCAGAGTGTTGGTGACCACGAGAACCTGGGGCAGAGGAGCTGAGCTCTGCTCCTCCTGAGGATCAACACATGAGACAAACGCATGATGAAACAAGACTCCTGCACGCTGTGACATGTTCATGACCCCCCCCACACACACTTACTGGACTCATGGCTAAAAACTCCTCCACTTGTTCTGAGTCAAAGTGGTCCAGGATCTGCACCTCGTACAGAACCACGGCGGCTGCAGGGATGCGAGGCGGACAGCCCAGATCTCCATAGGCGTACTCCGGCTGGAAGAGGAAACGGGACAGCTCCCCCCTCTTCATGGTTAGCAGGCCCAACTCCAGTCCCCACAGTGTCAGCTCTGCACCACAGAACAGACTGGGTTTGGAACCAACACTCTTCTGTTAGCAAACAGGAAGAGGATAACCATCCCTGCTGTTTCAAAATGAAATAAATCGATTAGATCAGTCTAGGAAATATCATCTGGATTTAGACATGTCACTGTAATTTACTGAAACATAAAAACAACCTTCACAGTGAACAACATGTGATGCAGCAGAAACTGATCAACCATCATTCAGTCTCTGAATTGATCACAGTCATGTGACCATACAGTGTCTAGAATGTTCTAATGATTATTCTGATGTGGAAAAACAACTTGATCAAACTAAAATCTGGATGGATTTGACCTTCATTATTGTTTACTTTTTTGTTTGTACATATATTGAATTGATTATCTTGAAGACACAGAAGATTCTGGAAAACTTCACCTGCACTGTTCAGAACCAGATAATTATCTTTAAGACACACTGATGGAAGTTTGGGATCAAGATGTTCTGGATCCATTTCAGGTCTGTGAATCTAATCCAATTGGATTATTCAAAATAAAGCATAATTGACTATGGCTGTGTCCAAATTCAGCTGCTTGATAGCAGGTAGACCGGGTTTTAAGTGCAGTGAACTTGGATGGTCTAGGTTTTTTTATAAATTTATTGAACAAATTGTAAGTTGGTCGAGCTTAATCTCCTGTAGCCAGCCACTGTGAGTTGACCGTGTTACAAACCATAGAGCTCAAAATGATTCTGAGGGTTTTTTGTGTTTTACTTTGTATTTTATTTAACTTTTGCTTCCAGAGGATTCAGAGCAGATCCAGCCGTCGCAGGTACTTGGTATTTTTCTGGCTGACACTAAATGATATCAGGTACTGTGTACAAACGTTCAAAATCATAAAACGTCTTCAAGCTCTTCAACATATTAGCTTTAGCTGCTAGCTTAATGAAAATATTTACTTAGTAACTGCATTATAGGTTGTAAAATATACAATTAATGAATTAGTGAGTTTGTAGAATATCCAAGTTTTCTTTATTTCACAAGTTATTGCAGTAAATGTAACTGAGTATAAGTACCTACCTTTTTATGAGCATAAAAAACATGTACAAAAATCACAAAGTGTTTTTATTGTATTAATCAGACTACAATAGTGTTAAATGTTTATTTTATATTCTTACTTTTATTGCAGAAATTAATTTTAGCAATTACTCTACACTTATTTCAAATCAGTAAAGTAGTATTTAAGTATTTTGTTATTTTAATGTTCACCCAAGTATAATGACGTTTTATGTTCAACAACTAAATACTTAAAACCAAATACTTTTAATAAAAATTTATTTGTGTATTTTTTTAAAACTAGACTAGACTCCTGTAATGCAGAACCTGAGTCTCCTGATCCTGGAGCGGTTTTTCAAACAGTGAAGATCCAAGACCAGACTTCAGAGAACAGGACTCCTGCATCGTCCTGAACCTTCTTGACCAGGATCAGTGACATCTGCGTCCTCCTGCAAGTGCTGGAGGTGCATCACACTTTTGTACCTCATGTAAGTGAACACATAGCAGCACTTCAATGTTCTTTGGTATATATTTATATAATTGTATTTATTTAACGTATTTATTTCAGGTTGTCACAGCTTGTGTCATCCTCCACAACCTCTGACCCTATGCTGACGACACCGACGCCCCAGAGGAAGATGAGGAGGAGGAGGAACCTGTTTTAGAGCCCCTCAGCGGTGATCTCTGGAGGGACCAACTACCTGCTGAGGTTTCGGCCTGACCTTGATTACTGGTTAATAAGTAATTAAATAAGAAAGCTTTCCTTTTACAAAGGTTTTAAGACTGTGCATGTATCATATCTCATACTTATGTAAATGAATCATTTTTGTTCATGCAGGAGCCGTCAACAGCCAGCCCTGCAGACCCTGAAGATGGATGACGCCGTCTACAGTGAAGATGCATCCTGAAGCTCTGCAGACCATGTCCCAATCACCACCCCGAAAGTTTCAGCTCCGGGTCTCAGTGGAAGCATCCCATAAATATAAGTTACAATGAATTCATGACAACTACTGTTCTGGATTTATATCTTTATTTAAATGAACAAGACAAACATTTTTAATATATCAAATATAAATATATTCATTTATTTACTCTCAGAAATCTAAGTTATTTCTTTATTTATTGGCAACTTTTTCTGAAAAGTCGGTCAAAGTCTCCCTCCTCTCTTACTGGTGGTTCACTCCTTCTTTCATCTCTTCCCCCCACTGCTGTTCCTGACCCTGGAGTTTCCTCACAGGTAGAGGACCTTATCCAGAGATCCATTTTCTCCAGGATTGTCCCGAAAAACACAGAGGGAGAGATGACGGGTTAATCTCTCTCAAAAACGTTTCACATTAAAACAGAAAAGACACTAAACTCTACAGCAGGGGTCACCAACTGTTCCTGCTCGTTTAGCAGCTAACCCTGTTTCAGTTACTTCTGCTCACCTGGATCAGGTGTGTTCAGCCAATCAGAAACTGAACTCATCCAATCCAGATCATAAGGAATTACTGAAGCAGGATTATCTGCAGGACAGTGAAGCTCATGAAGAACAGGATTGGTGACGCCGGCTCTAAAACGATGAAGACGTAGATAAATGTGTGATTTACTTCCATGCCAGAGCAGCTGGAAATTAGGCCCCAATAAAAAGATAATCACTTCCCCCCTGAGCTTTAGATTTGCTACCATCTGCTCTTTGGTCCCTAAAAGATATTAAATTACGTTTTGAAAAAAATGCAGGATCAAGCGTACAAGGCGAGGCCGCTGTATGAGCATTTTTATTGTAACATTTCAGATCAAAGTAACATTAAAAAGTTTTATGTTAATCATCAAAACCATAAACTTATCAGATTATAGTTTTTACTTACATTTAAAGGGGAAAGTTTCTCAACTCCAGGTTCCGTTTCAAAATCTGCCATTGTTGTCAGAAAAAATCTTCGGGGCCAACTGCAATGCATCTTGGGATACGAGCAGCATTAAAGGATAGACCAGAACGATCCTTGAATTTGGGAAAAGGAAGGCTGCAGTCGTTGAATTTGGACAGCACTTGTGGCGGCGCTGTGACGTCACCGGCCGACCAACGCAGCAGGGAGGACGCAGAACCCCAATTTGGACACGGCCCATGAATCGGATCATCAACCACAAACTATGACTCATGACACCCGTAATGAAGAGGCTTCTCTTACCCCTCCCAATCTTCAGAAGGCGGGGCCGCATAAGGTTGGTGGTGGTTTCAAAAGGCTGGTCAGCATATTCCAAATAACCGGAATAGTGGACTGCAGGGAGAAGGAAAACACTGGTAGCACATAATGGATAGTAATGTTGGCAGTTTGTATGAATATAAAGAGTATGAATATCTGCGATGTCAATGTAACTCTTGCTGTAAAATGCACAACAATGTTGGATTTTCAGTACATAAACCCATTCAAAGTGCAGTGCTATTGTCCCCAGGAGTAGATCGTCCTCAAAGTGAAGTGTTGGTAGAAGTTCTCATTTTCAAAATGAGACAATGATTTTCCATTTATGAAAAAAATATAGTTTCTATTAAATAATTCTAAAGGAACCGATTAAAAAAATATAATATTATGAAATGAAATACATAAACGAACGGATGAATGAATATGAAAATAAGAATATTATAAAATCTTGCGATCTAATATGTAACGTCATGAAACAGAACCAGAACATGTCAGCAAAATTCCACCCTAAATGTGGGAATTTTTTTGGTTTAACAACCAAAGATGAAAATGGAATATTGTGTGAATCTGGTCTGATGGAAATGACCATGGGGGCACCAGGAACCTTGTTAATCACATGAAAAGGCATCATGGAGCTGACCCCCTCTCAAAATGTTGGTTGAAAACATAGATGTACTGTCTAAATGTTTCTGTTTGGTTAAGATTTTCCTTTAAGTAACAAAAGAAACCTTGATACATAAACACAGATAAACTTTCATATAGTTCTTATACAGAACTTTGAAGGACTTTCATATAATTTAAGTTATTCACGTTGTTAATGTTTTGTATACTAGTTATGTGTCAAAACTTTTATCATTTATTTTTTTTTAAACAATGATATAATGAAGATTGAAATGTCTAGCTATGGTAAAGACAAACAAAGTGGTTATTTGTTGTTTTCAGTTACGGCTGTCAAGCTAATCAATAAATAAAAGCAGATCTTTAGATAAATAGATAACTACAGTACCCGTGAAGGCAAGACATTCTTTTTTTCTTTTCTGTTTTCAATTTTTCTGAAGTTGTCACAACCTGAACCAAAATCTAGCATCTCGTAGAGAGAGTCACAGGGACTGAGACCTGAACCTAGTCCCTCCAGGTCATCACTGAATTCATTCACTTTGGCTCAAAAACAGAAACTTCCACTGGCAAAGAACAACATGATAACTATAGGTAGAGCATAATACATGCATCTACGCCAGCGGTAACCAATTACAATTTCAATGGGTCCAGTTATAAAAACAGCCTTCATACAAAGGTCCACATAATATATTTTGGGTTCATTTCAGTAATATTTACTTTTGCGTTCACATTAAGACACTTAAGTCATCACAGAGACAACTTCAGGAATTAGAGCAAACTGAAATATTTTTTATTAATAATAATAATAATAATAAACATGTTTGCCTTCCTAAAATAATGCAAACAAAGTTTCAAGCTTTGACCTTCACGATGTCGCGGTTTTAGGGTCACGGTTCAGATCATTTTTTGGATCAGTGAAAAGTTAAAAAAAAAAAAAAAAGGCAAAAACGAGAAGATAAAAGCTAAATATATTTTTGGAAATGCCTCAAATTCAATAAGCATATTAAGTATTTCACGCACACAATATTTATATATGCAACATCTAAACATTTGATCATTGAAGCTTATTTACTAAAACAAAACATCTTTAAACTTTGAACACAAACAAAATGTTAAAACATGTAGTTTCTGATGACATTTACATGTTTTTAGTCCAAATCCACTAAAACTGAGAGAAAAGAATGTTTAAAAAGAATGTGGAAAATTTCAAATCTATCTGGATTATCCCTTAAAATATAAATGTTCTCGTCCCACCACCTTAAGTCGAACTTAATTCATGGTTAAAATGATCTTTTGGTATGAATTGTTTTATTGAAACCAACAGTGGGAACATTTAAATATTTAAAATAATAATTGTTATCTGTTAAACGTGACACACCCGCTTTTCCTGATGATTTTTGGTCTCTTTGGCTTGCCATACAATCGTCCCCTGACGCCACTGGCGACTCCGTTATACGGAGAAGCGTCCTTCTCCTGTGCGGGACAGCTGCAGCTCCTCATTAGGAGATTCTTTGAATCAGAAATGGAAGCGTGCACCGATGCTTTTATTCAGCTCTTTAAAATTAAATAAACCTGATATCTATGGATCCACATCCCACATCATGAAGTTGAAAAGTTTTTGACAGAAGCTCCTCCCACACACAGCTACAGGTGAACAGACTTTAAGATAACCGTGAAGCAGCTATGTTAGCGCTTGTCAAAACAAAGAGGATTTACATGAATCTGACACGACTTCCATTCAATGTGAACGGATGATTGATTTCAATTATGCTAGCCCGAGGTGTGCGCACGGGGGGGTGGGGGTTGGGATGGATGGGTTGGTATTATCTGTGATCCGTTACACCCCTAGTTTGGACATAAACTCATAATAACCCGGACACTCAGCTAGATTTTTTATGTATTAAAACTCAGCAGAGAATCAAGTTAAAGTTTGTTTTTTTACTGGCTGCAGGGCCACACGTTTGGCTCCTCCCATAATCCGCTGCTCGCATGCTCCGACCTGCATCATGCAGTTTATAAATGATGACAACTGTCATAATCACTGTTTTAGTTTTCGTTCCGCATTATTTGCTCCAGTTATAGTCGACACACGTCTGCTCGCTGGTTTCTTTATTTCATTACTTTTTCTTGCTGAGCGCAATTTTTTTCCCCTCAGCCAGGAATACCAGCTCACAGATCCGGAGAGAAAGGTCTGTCGGTCCAGTTCCGGACCGCGGTCCGCCATTTGGTAAAACCTGGTCTATGCAATACAGTTGAAAGCAAAAAATGTAGAAACACGATCTCAGAGTGTGAACCTTGTTACACCTCTCCATGCCGAAACTACTCCCAACAAGAATATAATTCCCAGAATGTCTGGAACCTGTAATAGCTGAAGGCAGACAGAAACTGTTCAATGGACAAATCGGGTCACACAATCATGTTACCATAACTGCCCATTTCATGAATTCTGATATGGAGTTTGATCTCAGGTACTGCAGACTCCCTTACAGGTCAACACATTGGAGATGTACTTCTACAGGCCAAACAAGAATGCTCTTGCAATGCTGTATCAGTAGCTGCATTTACATGTGCAAAATGTCCTCGATCAGATGAAAGATCAGATTAGAATAGATCTGTGCTCATGGATCTGAAAAACTTGATCTGATTGTAACAAACGTTTTCCATGAGCCACACGCTTGATTGGAATAAATCATTTTGAGATGCACAGAACTGTCTGAAATGCTGAATATAATCAAAGAAGAAGAAGAAACAGAGTTTTGTGATAAACAAAGATGCTGTATAGAGTGAGATGATACTCTGAACATGTTTTCATTATTATTAACAACATTTTTAAATGACTGTTCGCTCATCATTTTCTAAATCCATGCAGCAATGCAGCACTCTGCATCTTGGTTGCATGTCATTATGTGCACGTCATCAGCCTTTATTCTGTCTGGACGTGGTTGGAAACATGAATTCACGTGATTTTTTACACGGTTTCTCAGGACTTTTCGGTGCGTGGAGCCGCATTTCCATAATCAGTACGGTTCATTCCTGAAGCCGCTCGACACAGTTGTCCCAAATTCAGTGAGTCTCTCGTGCAGAGCAGCCGGACGGACTGCGGTCTGAAGTTCACACCGTAACAAGCACCCCCCCGCCTTCCCAAACCCCCCCACTCACAGACATGAAAGCTGTCAGAAAGCTGAAAGAAAGGATTGGAGGGCGGAGCTGGATGTTTTTCTTTTGGCTTTTCGAAGCACTCCTCATTGTGTCACAGGCTGCAGTCCAGATGAGTTATTATTCAACCGTCAAATCAGAACCAAACTTCCAGAACTTACAAGTTTCCAACAAAGTCCAACAAAAGATGATGCCGCTGTTCGGATGACTGATGCTGTGAGGAAGGAGAAGGGACGTGAAGATGCAGACAGACTCAGTAGAGCAAAAGAAAGTCCAGTGAAACAACTGAACAGAGTACTGTTACGTCAGCAAAAGGAAAACAAACACCATTTGAACCTGAACCGTACACTGTCGTCAGCACAAAAGGTCCATCAGTTTGGCTGGAGAAGAACAGCATAAAGAAGATGAGACATGATGAGACAAGCTATGGATCGAACCTGAACAGGACGCTTCTCTGCTCTATGACAGGAGTAAACCTACGACGGAAACGCCTGATGCACCGCAGCAGCAAGAGGGTCGACCTCAAAGAGCCAGGAGGACCCCGACACACCTTAAGGACTTTGTGACATAAACAAACATCGTCTAAACGGGGCAGAATAATCCCCAGCGTTGTTTGATGAAAGGGTAGTCCACCCCTATCCAAGTCTGTTCATTAAAAAAAAAATTCTTGTTTGTTAGAATTGAGTAAACAGAAGGTTCATTATTCTAAATGGAAGTTGAATGGTAAAGAACATTTCTACGATCTAAGTAAAAGTAGAGGTTTATAGTATTGTTAATTTGAACAGAAATTACAGAGATATTACAGAACTCGTATTTAAATTCAGTTAAACTTAAGACCATTTATCTTTAGTAAGAATATTGAATTTATTTCAAAATGTTTCAAACTGCAGGTTACAGCTAATGTCTAAACAAGTTTATTATATTGCTTAAACACAAAGAAAATAGGGGCCAACTAAGTTTCTGTTTATGAAGCAAGTCATCTGAGAAAAGGAGGGATGTAGTGTCTGGCAACAAACACTGTCGATTGATGATGACGTCACAGATGCATGTACTGCGCAGGTGTGAGCGGGTGAGCTACGGAAATAAAGCATGGTGACTGCTACTGAGACTCCAGTGGATTATTAGTGTTAATATGAAAGAGAAACACTACATAAAGTTTGTTTTTTATGGGAATAAATAATTGTTACGTTTAGGCTGAGATTGTTACAATTTTTCTGTTAGAACAGCTATGTGGCCCTCATAAGAAGTTTGGGGACCCCTGGTCTAAATCATTGAATACCATTCAATCATTGTTTTCATTTGTTGATTCCTGTTCTAAATTAAAAGTATAAATTATGGCAATCAAATAGATATTTGACTTTTCACACCTCCAGTGAAGAGACATGGATAAAGCAACAAGCATGATATATTAAATAGAAAGAGTCATGGTTTGATGTTCAAACCTAAAACGGAGGCATTCCGAGGCACAGGAGGCCCCTCCCCGGGATGGAGCACCTCCTTAAGGATCCCCCCGTCTCCCAGGACATCCGTCATCCGCTGTTGGAGCAGGTCAAAGGGACTCTGGAACAACACCATCAAACACTGAACGAGTTCATCCCACAGACGAGACTACCATATTATGGGATGTCCTGAGGAATCCGGTCACATTTGAAGACAATAAAACAGTGACTGGAAATAAACCCTTCACCATTAACTCAGTCTGCCCTGCATTCGCGCTCATCTCCGGGCCTTCGGTCGGCCACGTGTCTGCAGAACCCCGAGCACGCGGGACAGTTACGTACCGGGAACCTGCTCGTTCGGTGGACTCCCCACAGGAGGCCGTTGGTCGCCATGGGGGGGCCGCTGGGAGGGGAGCAGGTGGTCTGGGGCAAAAGGTTCGAGCAAACCAAACCCAAACCCGAGAGCGCGTGCACGTTCCCGGGCGTCAGGCGGAGCGAGAGCGCGAACTATCAGATTGGCGCTGCTACAGACGTGTGTGCGCTCTGCGCATGCGCCACTGCTCAGCTGGAGGAGTCATGCCGGCCGCTGAACGCTGGGGCAGAAATGTGCGTCAGGACCGCACATTTTACTGTTGCCGACAGAACTTTCCATCAGTTTGTATGCTGGTTGCACGTAAGTACGCGCGAATAACACCAGCCATGTTTGAAAACATTAATAAAACCATATTTGAACCAAGCTAGCATGCTACCAGCGAGTGGCTAGCACCCACTTTAGCACAACCTTCATGGTCCCAGCATGATTTCTCTATTAAAATGCCAAGAGTTAGTTATCATGTTTTGCAGTTGATTGCAAAACATTGCATCCCCTTTTGTGGTTCTTTGTGTACTTATTCAGACCTCATCTGTTCATCACTCAATGCATAGTGATGAACATCTGTGTCACTAGTATGTCACCTGACTCCAAGTCCAGTAATATAATGATCAGCAAACAACTTTCCTTTAAAAATGCTTTATTTAAAACTCCAGACGTGATGGCGAAAAAGATATTTCTGTTTATCAAAATAATACTGTATCATCCATACATATTCATTTATGTAAAAAATGTAATTTAAAACACCACGTTCTGAGTCTTGGCTATTTATTGTCTAATAAAAGACCCACACTTCCACAATAGATCTGATGATCAGAATGGGACTTTAATGAAGAACAGTATTAATAATAGAAATATTATAGTATTAATAATATGACTGATCAGGTGAAGATTTTAAAGGATACTGTAAGCACTAAGATAGTTTTATTCTTTCATTTTAGATTAGCTGTCAGTTTGCTGCAGTTTACAAGTTTGGAGTTAAACTTACAGTTTACAAGTTAAAATTGTTACTTGTATTTGAAATGAAAAAAAATCTTTCCATTCTTTTTTTCCCTTGTTTTGCAGATTGAAGCGGGAAAATAAACAGTTCACAACACTGATACTGCACAACCAGCAAAAAGGTTGGAAAAGACCTCCACACAAAAACTCAGGAACCATCTTTGGTGAGGACTATTCAATGCGTCCGTCCTCCAGTTTCATCCTCTTCAGGATCGTAGGGTCATTCCAGCGTCTGTAGGCCAAAATGAAAGCCATATGCAAACTCTAGACAGAAATGACCTAGCAGGGCTTTGAACCGAGGCCTTCTGGGTATCAGCAGTGGGGATCAGAGGCAGCGCTCACAACCTGTGTTTTCATCTTCATGAAATAGAGAAAGAAGCTAGAGTAGTAATTCTGATTTCAAACATGTTTTTAAGTATTTAATCATTTAATGAAATGATTCATAATTAGACATTTTCTTAATGAGCCTATTTGCTTCCAGTTCCAACATGATCATCAGGGATCTGCTGTCATAACCTCAAGTGTATTTGGGAAAAACACGTTTAAGCCATTTCCCTTCTTATAAAATACAATACAGAGACATTCTGAGAAGGCTTATTAGATGAAGCTGAATCTGTGACAATATTCAATCAATACATTTCATTCAACTCTGGTTTGTGTAGCCTTTTATATATCACTTTGTTCATGATACAGTGTTTAATTTGAACTAAAATACTTCTCCACAGTTTCTGTGAATGTGCAAAGATAAATATTTTGCTTGAGTTCCTAAAAACCAGGAAAAACCAACGTTTTGTTCAGACAGCATTGTGACTGCGCCTGTTGATAACCAGGTTAAAGCTAGTTTACATCAGAAGTTTTGTAGTTCAGCAGGATAGACAAAGTTATTCCTGAAGAGTTTGTAGGCCAGAAGCTGTCCTCCAAATATCATCATCACCAAGCCTGAGCCTGCAAAGACAGGATGAAGTTAGACCCAAGCTAAGCTGCAGCTGTTTCACAGCCTGAGTAAAAGAAAATCTGTCACTCTTTCTCACCCAAAGCAATCCACCAATGCTCATTTGACGGGAAATCTGACATCACTGCAAAATCAAAAGGAGAAGATGTATGTAAAATGAGGGATGGAGGATCCTACCATATGCTAAAGAGACAATTGACAAAATTCTAGAAAAGTTTAGAAACTTTTAATATATTACATGAATTCTCAATCAAAAATGTGACACCTTTGACGGGATAGGCTCCAGCAACCCTGATTGGATTATCCTGTCAAAGTAGTTTAAAATCAGAAAACTTGAATCTTTTTAGGTCTTTGTCTTTCAGAAAACTCTGCATTACTCATGGACACCATGATGTCAGTGACATTTCTAAATGATCCAGGAGACTTCCAGAAGCCTTGCTGGTTGAACTCAATCCTCCTTCTCTGCAGATGAAACTAAAGCTCTGTCATCAGAGAGGATCTTTTGACGGCTCAGAAGAACCATGTTGTCCTGTGGACCCAGACTCATATCAAAGTGGGACAGAGTTCTGTGGTTACAAAAGTCCAAATGTTCTTGTTGTCAGTCAGGGTTCTTATTGTTTGTGCTAGTAATCATGGACGCTATATTCTCTGGGGTGCTGGTGTTACTCTATAGACACTGTGCATTTTATTTTCATTTTCTCAGTTTGAAGGTTTGTGTTTAACCAATCTTTTGTGAAGTCTAGATTTTACAGTTTTTTATACTGAAATGAATGCACACATTTCTTTGAGTTAAAATAAATGCATGTATTTTGTGGTTACACAGTAACATACATGCACCCATCGGGGGGTTGATCTGTATGAGGGCTGCAGGATTTTATGTTGTCCCAGCCCATGGAGGGTTATAGGGAGGAGTCCTAAAACTCCCAGAAACTCAAAACCTCAAAGCTCAGTCATTTTTAAAATACACTCCTGTGCAACTGATTTGAGATCTGCAGCCACATCAAACATACAATGAACAACATTTGTGGATGTAAGTCTCACATCTGTTTTATTTAATGTTTGGTTGCGAATGTTCTGTTGACAGATGAGATTTGATTGTACATATTCATTCCCTTCTTATAAAATACAAATTATTTTTAAATGTACGTGTACATTTAAAAAACCTTTCAAAGTCTAGATTGTTAACCCTTTGTCACGTGTCTCCAGTGTTAACATTGATTGATTTACAGCAACTTTTCAACTTTCAACACACTCAATGTAATTGCAGTAGATCCTGAAGTAGAAAACTGTCTTGTTGGCACTTTTTTACATCAGAATCTATTGGAATTATGTTGATCGTATTGATGGTTGAAAAGTTACAGTATGCTAGAGATTTTGTGTTTAAGCGTCACTGGCGACATCTCAGGTGTCAAAGGGTTAACCTGCTAGTATAGAGCAGCTACTTGTGTGTTTATGAACAACAATAAAGGCCATCATATCACGTCTGCAATCCTATCAGCAGCTCTAATGACTCCTTGTGTGTGCACGTGTCCGTGTATTACCTACTACTGTCAGTGCAACATGCAGCAGTGTGACAGTTATAGCGTAGTCCCAGACCCACTCCTCCACGATCCAGGCAAACACCAGGCCTCCCAAAACATATGTCACTTCTGTGGAAACAACTTCTACTGGAGCAAGAAAAAAAATGTCAACTCAGCAGCACCCCACTCTTCACAGTTTCCCTTCAGACCTCAGACTCTTCTCAGCAGCAGAGTCAGTTAATAGGCCAGTTTACTGTGGAGATATGTGAGGGTCTACAGATGGAAGGGAGCTTCATGATATTTCCCTCCATGCAGTCACTGCAATAAACTCTGATCAATCAAGTCAGCGGTCTGGTGGTACACCGTCTGCCTTGATATTGTGGGTTCAAATCCACAGTCTGTGTAGATGAAAAGTTAAAAGTGTGGTTGATTGCTTTCCTGTTTGACTCTCAGCGGGCTTGGGTTGCTTCCAGAAGATTCCTGAGTGTAGCTGGGATGAACTGTTCCTCCAAAGGAGAAGTAATGTCACACAACTCTGTGTAAACTCTGATTTCATTTATAATGCAAAAACTTCCATCATTAAAATCTTACAGCCTCTATGTTCTGATGACTCACTTCTAGCATTCTTGCATGGAGAGCGGTTGATATTACTAAAGTTACGTCTAGTTGAGGAAACACCTGGGCTTCATAGGGCAAAGGCGAGAAGAGATGAAGAATGCAGACAGGCTAGTGGTTGAATAAAAATGAGCAAAGTGAACCAACGTGATGTCTTTGGGTTTACAGACAAACATAATGAGCAAGAGGACATAAAGACGTCAGAGGAGAAGACGGTATTCTTTGTGATGAGGACAGAAATCAAAGAAATGGCCTATTACCTACCTTTATTGTACTGATATTATGGACAATCCATAGAATAGATGATAAAAACATTAGAAACATAATTTGAGTTTATAAAATTAGTCCGAGTTTGGTTTTCAGTAAAATGATACAAAGTTCAATCCAGTAAATGACTCATACAGAGAAAGAGGACGTCACACAAGGTCGTCCCTCTCAAGGCGCCGCCATTTTGGCAGCAATTGGCCCGAGGAATTGAATTGGCTGACTGCAGCTGTAAAGGAGGCTAACCGTGGTTGATGACTGTTGCGCCCCAGATTGTATAAATAGAGGTGGAAAATAGAAAAGTACAGTATTCCCCCCTTATTTCTGGGGGTTAGGGACCGGAGGAATCCACAAACACCTCCTGAAGGATGTCTGTTACCGGTCCATCCATACTCATCTAAAACACTCTGATCATGCTTTGTAAAACATTTAATCAAGAAAATTATATTATTGCTCAACAAAAAGAGTTTTTTTTGTTATGAAGAAGAAAAGACTGTATAGCAGCGACAGTGTACTTTATGACGGAGATGAAGGGTGTCTCTGTACCTTAAAACCAGGAGCACGCTTTCTCCTAAATCAAGTAATAAACACTTGCTGAGGATGATGATTATTTTCCCCAATGATCTTCAGCATATCAGGGTTTTTCTCTGCCGTTTGAGTCAGCTGATAGAGAGAGGAGCTCTATGAGTACGTTTATTAAAGTACTAACAGAAATTGTAACTGTCACGTTCAACCTCAGCACTCAGTGAAGGACAGACTGAGGAGGACTTTGTGACGGTTGAACTGAGACAAACATCCAAAAACGGAGAGAAGGTAGCATCATTAGAACACTGGAGCTAAGCCGCTTGAAATGTGGAAGAATGTACACATCAGCTTTCTCTAAACTCATCCAATCTTCTTCAGGGAGATGAAATTGAATTGAACTGTATTAAATCTGAACGTCACCATGCTGAACCCTTCCTGTTGTTTCGCTGATGGCCGTTTCCCTGCTGTGACTCACCCATGTATTTGGGGCTCTGCCATGACGGCTGGGTTGTGTAGTCAAAGGGAGCCATCAAGCTGTTGATCTCATGAACCCTACAATTCACAGCAAAAGATGAGAGGCTTGACTTCGGCTTCTCCTGCCCGGTTCAGCGCAGCGTACCTGAACAGTCCGATGCAGAGACTGACGGCGATGTAGTACAGGGAGTAGAAGCACACCATGCACATCAGCAGGTTCTGCAGAACCACCTGAGGAAAGATGAGGAACAAGTTTATGCCCCTCTGGGGAATGAGGACGATGGACAACTCATTTTATTTGATAAGTAATTATACTGGTTTGGTTGAACACAAAGATTGACTTGGAAAAAATAGGTAAAACTACACCTTCTTATCATATGAAAATCAATTTGATGCACATCTTTCATTTGTTTTTTTGGCTGCAGAGGAGAGCTCGCGGTGTGATCCCCTAAAACTTGTTTTTATTATTATATTTTATTTTTTTTGCAAAGTATTTTCTTAGTTCTTTTTTCATAATAACATTTTATTGTCCAAGAACATCAGTGAAGAAGATCTCCTTGAGTGAAACACAGAGGTATGCTATAGGTAGAATACTCTTAAGTCTGAGCCATGGTTATGTTTGCTAAGTGCAGTCTGATCTGGACATGTCACATCTTCAGGACCAGACAAACAAACAGGATGCACTGGTGAAACGGAGTTAAAACTCCTTCAGGTAGAGTATTTGCCCTTAGACCAGAAGGTTGTGAGTTCAAATCTATGACCGAGTCAGATTAACCCATTAACACCTTAGGCGTCGTCGGTGACATAAACACAAGATCTTTCACACACTGCAACAAATCCTTCAGATTCTGCTGGAATAAGAACATAAAGACTGCGTTCTGATGTTAAAGGATCAAACCATCAATAGTTTCTGTGCACGGCTGTGTCTGCAGCTCACCATTCCCCCAGGCGATGGGTCAAAAGCAAAAATCAAATTTCTCACTCCTAGATGTGACAGCTAATGAAACTTTAACCCATCTGAGAACCACCTGAGCCAGGGTGTTCCTCTTAGGGGTGCTCCTCTACGATGGGTTAAAGACAGACCAACTTCACCCCCAAACCAAAGTTATCTTCCTATATCAAACTACCTCAATAAAACAATGAGATTTCTGCTCTAAATCTGGGAGTTCTACCCCGAAACAGAACAAATCCAGTCAACAGAATTTGATGAAGTGTTTAAATCCCCTAAGGCAAAATCTCCAAACACTGCCAGCTGCTGATTAGCTCAGTCAGATTCTGATTGAACAAACACACCTGGTCCAGGTAATCAGCAACAAGGAGAGCTGGGAAACAGGCAGGGTGGTAGATCTGGAGCACCAGGAATGGGCAGCCCTGCTCTAAGGTAGCATGTTCAGTTCAGTAGAAGCAGTGCTATAGTAAACCTGCAGCTCTCCCCCAGCTCTACATGCGCAGGCTTCTCTTACCCAGGTTTCAGAGGGTGTGGTCTTGAGTGAGAAGGCTCCATGGCGTTTTATGAGCGTGAATCCACAGCAGCGACAACAGTAGTCCAACAACATGAATGGTTGTTGGTCCTAATGGAAGAAAAGAAGCCGACGTGTGTGAGAGTCAGAGCCTGTCAGGGAGGAGGGCAGGGATGGATTAGGAAAGATTGGATTACTGCTAAGAAGAGGAAGTAAATCTGAAAAGAGATAAAGGCTAGCACTCTGATGTCTACATGTAGACATAAGCCTGGAGACGAACGCTGCTGTCAGGACATTTCAGAAACCTTTTCATATTTGGACTCTGAGCTTTCTAGTATTGCTGATGGTGACCCCAGCAGTTAACACAGTTCTGCTACAACAAGAATTCCGATCAGTTTGTTGAAGGCTGATCCAACAGAAGGACAGAGGCGATAAATGCAACTTTGAACACAGAAAAGGAGGGAGTTCATTTATTCCATTTGTGAATATACCACAAGCACTTCAGTGTTCCTTGGACTCTTCTTTTTGGGAAACTTTCATTACTGTACATAACTTGTTCTGCCTTAACAGTGCCATCATTTATGCATAACCTGCTCACTCTTTCCAAAAGGAAAAGATTAGGTATTGGAGGAAAGAAAATAATTTTATCCTCCAGTGATCAAAAGCCTCACAGCTCCACCTCAAGTTGGTTAATTGATTGAATAGTTTTTGCTTCAAGTCTAAAACTTAATTTCCACTTCAAATGTGTGTGAATGAGTACATGAATCTTAAGACTGTTTAGTACTTAAGCTGCACATTGTTTACTATATGGCATTATGAACACTTTAACCTCAACCTGTCTCCCAAACATCTGTTTTCTGAACCATTTTGTCTCCCTGTCAGAGTCAAGGGTCAAGGGGTCCGGGGGGGGGCACACACGAGGAGAACAGGCAAACTCCACACAGATAGGTCCCTAGTTGGTGGTTCTGTTTCAGATCCTCCAGTCTGGATTTGATCCGGAGTCTTTCTGCTGTGAGACGAGCGCTGACCACTGCACCCCCTCGAACTGTTTGTACAGATTGTTTACAGGTTTAGTTATTAAGTGATATGAAAAATATGATACATAAATGACAAACATAATCATATCCACACATCATCATTTGTGTGCTGATACTTTTTTGATCTTTCAGCTTCTGCATTTAGGAGTTCATGAATTCTTCTCTTTCACATCAACCACCCTCGTCCTTCTCCATCAACTTATATGCTCTGTGTTAAACTGAGCTTTTTTTTCTGGAAAATGTCTTTACTTCTCACTAACTCTGTAGTTTTCCTGTCAACGTCTCTCCATTGAAGGTTCATATTCTGAGTTCTTTATGCCTGAGGTTCCTTTTCTCTCTGACCACAAAGCCACCCCCCCGTTCTGAGCAGACATTTAGCATGATAATTAGAAAAACAACAGCTGATGCTCCTCCATTTTCTGATAAGCTAAAAGGGGCATGTTTTTGGATGGGAGGGTGTTCAGGTAAAACCCATGTACCATTCTTCATTTGTTGAATCGGCTTTCAGCTGATTTAAGCTTTAAGCTGTCTGCTCTGGAAAGTTGCAAACTTCAGTCAGGATCTGTGCTGATGGAGGGTTTTCTTCTACTTGTACTTAATGTTTAGTTTTGACAAATGCAAGGGCTGCAAAAACACAACACGTTTTTCATCATTATGCATGAATTTAGTTTATTATAAATGACATGGTGATACAAACCTTTGATGAAGAACACATGACAGTTCAAAAGCATTTCAATCCAAACAAATCAATAAATAGACTGTTTAATCTAACAGAAAACATGTCTGCTTTGCTTTGTTTGTTCAGCTAGTTTGTTTACAGCTCCATGCACTGCAATGCAAAGGATCACAGCAGCAGTGATCACGTCAGTGACATCACATCAACCACGACTACTCTGGTTGGAGATGTGCAGATAAATCAGTACATTCTGGAAAACATGATGTTTAAATAATAAAGTGCACAGTTGGTGATCCAGCCGTGAGTCGTCAGCTGCCTCAGGCTACAGAAACCATGCAGAAGCACAAAGACGCTCTAACATTTCCTGCTACTGCAGACAATTCAGCTTTCTTTGTAATCTTCAGAGAAAATAAAGTTTGCAAAGACGTCTGCAAAATGAAAGCACAGGATGCAGTTTGACGGCTCCATGTTTGTCACACACTAATGTTACTTTCACTGAAGACCACATGGCTTCACTAAAAAAAAAAGTGAAATACTCATAGATACAGAAAAACTGTCTGTAATCAAGTATCAGAATATCTGCTCGAAGGCAAGAACTCTTCTTGATCTTTAGTAGGACCCAAAATACTCCTGCAGTGACAAATTTTAGACCCAGATTCAGCCAGACCTTGAAGTTTTAAATATAGAATTTGCATTTATGCTTAAAGTAAGGAAACAGTCTATGCTGCTCCTTTAAAAATTGAAAACTGAGTTTTTTAGCAGTAACATCGTTCTCAGTTTCACCACAAAATCTCCTGAACAAACGAAGATTCTAATGATCCACTGCAAAGTTTTCTCATTTAGATGTTTGTTATCAAGACAAGAAATGAATCTGGAGACGAAAGGCTTGAACTGTTCAGCGTTTGCAGAGCACACAACAACCAGCAGAGGATTTGCAGATCATTGTTGGTCAACACTGGAACCTCAGATTTTCACCTGTGTGATGATTTATCAACATAAAAAATACACCAAAAAATCATGAACTGTGGGGTTTTTTAGATCTACTGTTTTCACAAACAGAACAGATGTCTACAGTGGCAGACAAGCCACTCATATTTGTCACTTAGAGCGATTTAATTTCTAGTAAACAGTACATATCTTTGTAATACAAGCCCAGGATGAAAAGAAAAGCACTGAACTCACTGCTGTCAGAAAGCACATGTTGTGGCCTGTGAGTCACTGGATTACATCACTTCTATGAAACAATCATGTTGACCTGGAACAGGAAACTTTTTTTTTTTTTAAGAGGAAAGCAAGCGTTGTTTTGAAGATCCAGAAACTGCCACATGGTGAGAACTCAAGCTTTTCCTCTGATCAGACTTCCATCAACCTGAACATGCTCTCCCTCCACTTCACCCATCCAACACCCTGGAAAGTCTCAGCTGCTTCAATATGGGTGACAGACAACAGACTCCACCACAAACTGAGGTACACACATTCTTCTGGAACATCATTCTGTGAGATCTTCCTCAAAAAGGGGAAACTCTGCTAACTTCCCGTATCACTTCTCAATAACTCGAGTGAAGCTGAGCTTTTACATAAACTCACAGTTGGAAAGTGTGAGGGGATGTTTTCCTTCTGAGGGCTTTTGTTTGATTGATCCTCTGGGGGGCAGTAAACACATCATGGGTGGTTGGAGCTTCACACAGATGTCATTTTCCTGTAAAGATCCCGTGTCTCTCTGCTGAAAGCTACTAGAAAAGAAGTGTTTTGGGTTCGTCCCGTTCCTTTAGAAGGTTGTGACACATTGGTCATCTGAGACGCGCTTCTGTTGGACAGAACAAATGTAGTTTGTAGATCTTTCCTTCTGTAGCTAGCACATCACATCACAATCTGAGCAGGTCTGAAGACTACAACCAACTGTACTACTTTGATGTGCTGATTAGACACATCACCTCAGATATTTTTTGAAGTGTGGATAATACAGGTTGCATACACACTTGAGAACTTCAACATTAGTGCTGCATTTGGAGAGCTTCTCTGGATTACTGTCTGACGTCTCGTCTTTGTTCATCACTCCTGAGTGTTTCTGGATTCACTCCGCATGTTTACAGACCAGCAGGATTCTCACAAAAGAGTCACTTTACAGTAAGCAACAATAACATTCAGCTGCTGCAGCTTCACAGTAAATGGAGATGAAGGCCCACGCGTCACAGCTCGGGAGCATTCAGTTGTTGTACGAATCCTTACTGCTGATGGGAAAGTTGGACTTTCTATTTATAGATACATATAGTGCTGTGATGGCACAATCAATCATTGGTTTAAATGCATCAAAACATCATTAAAACATAACGTTACTGGTGCACTATCATAACACTGCTGCATGAGCCGCTGCTGCTCGTGTGAGCAGCTCTATATTGGTCTGACTCACTGAATCTAAAGGATGATGCTTGTGCCACATCAGGGTGCTGTGCTGAAGCTCAGGTTTGACCCACAGTCCAGAACCTCAGAAACAAACCTTGAAGGCAAACTACAGCAGTGCAGTTCCACACCACGCATGTGAAAGCAGTGAGCGCTGGACTGCAGGGCACGGACACACGAGGACACACTGATGAGGGGATTTGTGCTGAAACCTCTCAGGTGCAGATGAGGACCTCTGACCCACCTGTCCCTTGTCAAACTCACAGCCAGCTGCAGACAGATGATGGGGAGCCAGAGGCACAGAGCCGCTCACACCAAGCTTCTGGTTTGACCCGATCCAAACTTTTCCTTTAAAGCTCTGCCCTATCTGATCTGTGGCTTCTGGCAGTGAAGATGCAGCCTTTTTGTCCAGAGGTGCTACAGGAGCCAGTTCAGGTCATCTAGCGGGATGCCTCTGGCCCACGAGGTGGCCGCTTGGTGCTTTCACTGGCGTTGGGCGTTTGGGTTCGGTGGGAGGGTTTGATCTGCTTTGAGGTTGGACGAGTCTGAGGAACAGAGGACGTTTTGGCTGCTGCAGCCTGAAGAGCGCCAGCCGGCTCCACAATGGTGTTGATAACTACAACAGGAGCAGAAGCACACAAAGACAGCACTTTTAACTAAACCCCCCCTTCAGAACATGCAATCAGGAACGAGTAAACATTCAGATTTTTCAAATCCTGGGATCTCCTGATACTTTTTTCAGATTTTAGAACACAATCTGTGTTTTCCATCAACTACTGTTCATAAGTTTGCATTCTTCTGTCAGCTTTAAGACTTGTTTACATCACTAACATACAAATACTAACTTTAGTGTTCTGTGTTTACTGAGTCCAAGAGATGCTCATATTCAGGGCGGATTCTCCGGAGAAAACCCACACCTGCACGAGACGAACATGCAAACTCCACACAGAAAGAACGCAGCCCAGACGTGAACCAGGACCAGAATCTGGACCTGAACCCGGACCTGAACCAGCTGTGAGGAGAGAGTGCTGACCACTACACCACCGTGCAGTAGGGTACTGACGAGGTGGTTCACTTCTGGTTCATTGCCTTGTTTGCAAATTACTAAGCGACCCTTGAAAATAACTAATTGGACCCAGTACTTTGACATTCTCATTAAAGCAACACAGACAAAAAGCATCTCTGAAGACGGATGAATGAACTCCAAGTGGAGAGAAAGTGAAGAAATCAAACATTACCTGCAAGCTGTCCCTGCACTCTTCTGAGCTCTTTCAAAATAGAAATGATTTCCTGCAACAGAGAAGGAGCCAGATGTTCAGAGCGACTCACATTTAGCTCTAAGTGTGATTTGCTGAGCTGTGGGTCAACCTGGTTCGATGTTCTCAATAAGGGAACTTCACTCTCAGCGCTGATCTTGGCCTCAATTTCCTCCCAGACGTCTGCCTTGTTCTGGAACAAAACTCTGAAACAAGCATGAAACTGAAAATACAGCTGAACAAGAGACTAGTCCTAAAACATCTGGGTCTTTGCCAGGCTTGAACCCCACACAGAATAATACTGGCACGTTCAGATCATTTCTGTCCTTCCCAGTCTTCACTGCTTTGAAACCTGTTCCAAAAAACCATGAAGAAAACGTCCAAAAAAGCCTTGAAACGGAAACATGAATGAATATTTCCAGATGCATGTTAAAAAAGTGTTCTGAAACAAACGTTGAAAACCAGAAAGAAGCTGTGCCTACTGCTTCACGAAAGACAGCTTTGTGAAATGACTGCTTATAAAACAATTGCTTTATAAATGACCAAGTCGTTAACACCGGAGCTCCAGTGTTCATGCTCTTTAACGTACTGTCATTCTTCTACTGTTGACACGATCACAATCTACTGCAATCATCCTTGAACAGTTGAAAAGTTACATTACGTTAAATATTTTGAGTTTAAGCGTCACTGGCGTCAGGTGTTAAAGGGTTCAACCAGGAACTCAGATTAATTGGTTCCACTCTGAAATGCAGTTGTAAGATGAGTTTTCTTCATATATGTCCTTCACCATCACAAATGTCACAAGAACATGTTAAAACACCATTTTCATTTGAGTGGGTCTTCAGTTAAACTGACTGCAAGCATGTCTTGGAAGTTCTGTGTGCAGCAACGAGTGTAATGTGATCCAAGACATCATTTCCCTCACATTTCAGTTAGAAAAGCAGCTTTGCTTACTCACTTATTTTACAAAGCTGCAGCAACAGTTCTGATTATAAAACCAGCAGATATTCAATGTTTATGATTTCTTTTTCTCATCATTGTACTCATTTTAAACCAGAATCTTCTTCTTTGGAGCACCACAAAAAAATCCTCCTCCTCAACTTAATCCTCTCTTCTGCTTTCTCCTTACCCTCACCAACCACCCTCATCCACAAACCTCCTCTTTGTTCTCCTTCTCTTTCCTATAGTTCCAACCTCAGCATCCATTTACCATCATCATCATCACAGTTCCTCCTCTCATCGTGTCCAATCATCTCCATCTTCTTCCCTGCATTGATCTCCAGAATATCTACCATGATCTGATCCTCTGATGGATTCATTCCTGATCCATCCTGATCTCTCCCAAAGAGAACCTCAGCACCTCCAGCTCTGCTTCCTGTCTCTGCATCAGAGTCTCTAAACCAGGGGTCTCAAACTCAATTCAGCCAGGGGCTGCTGGAGGCAGAGTCTGGGTGAGGCCGGGCCGCATCAGGATTTCCACAAGAAAATCGCTGATAATACAAAATAATGAATGAATGAATGAATTAATTAGTTTTAAAAAATGAATCCGAAAATCAATCATTAAAAATTAAAATAATAACAATGACCATACAGCAGACACAGACGACTGAAACCACATATTGACTGACTGACTACAGCAGTGTTTCTCAAATGGTGGGGCGCGCCCCCCTGGAGGGAATGCGAATAAAAACATGTTTACATTAGTGATGAATATTGTGCATAATCCTACATAGTAGTTGATGATAAATTAAATACAGCAAAAACAACCTAAAACTCAATTTACAGTGAACCAATGCGAAAGAACTGAATCTCTGAGAAAAGACAGAATTCCATCACTACTGTGGAGAGAAACAAGGAAAGATTGTTTTTACTTTGTCTGGAAGTTTTGGAAGTATTCTAAAAAAAGAAAGAGAACAATTAATAAAACAGATTATTTAGAAGTTTTTTTTATTATTATTATTCTTTAATGATAATAAAAGTATGATATTTTGAGGAGATGTATGTTTAACTTGAGCAAATTAACTGATACTAATGATGTTTGCAGCTGGGGGGGGTGTCTAAGAGAAAATATCTGAGAAACACTGGACAAGAGAAAACTATTTTTATTCAGTTTGTATGTCTGTATTTACAGAACCTCCTTCATTTCTGAGCTGAGAGCAGCGCGCTCACTGAAAGCTCAATGCAAACACGCACACCAGAATTCCTGGCCTCCGCGTCGGGAGCGCGCGTTGCTACGCAAGTTTTTAAATCTGGTCTCAAGCTCTACGCACAATATCGGGCACGCACTGAGTCTTCAACCCGGTTCAATATTTCACGCACAGTCCCAGCAGCGCTAATGAACGGTAAAAACACCATAGAAGAAGAATCTCCTCTCTACTGCTGCGTCGTGACCACGCTGCTCCGGTGTGGATACCACCTGCTGAGCGTGCGTTCATAAACCCGCGCAGACATGCGGCCGGTGTGGAAGCACCTTTGAAGATTCTGCTCGCTCGCGGGCATCACTCACGCACGCGGAAGTAGTCCGTCTCTCTCGCGAGGACTTTCTCTGATCGTGGAGGAGGAAAAAGCGCTCACGAGGGTCAGATTTGTCCGGGGAATGTTTAGTGCGTGCGCGGAATTGTCGCGCGGCGTCAGGAACACGTTTTTTGACAAGCGGCAGGCTGTGTATCACGTGTTGTCACGTGGCGAAAGAGGAGCGGGGCCCGTGAATCACGTTCAGTGAGAAAGCACTTCACAGCTTCATGGCTCCTCCTCCGTCCAGCTGACTGGAGGAATGAATTAAAGAGTGAGGAGGCTCTGGACAGCCCGCCGATGTCCCGCCCTCCAGAGCCATATACCTTACCATGATTGGTTCGTTCAGCTCTGCACACAACAACTGTCATTCATATCAGCCTTGCGGGCCGCACTAACAGTAATCTTTCATATGAAGACGGGGGCCGCAAATTATCATCCGCGAGTTTGAGACCCCTGCTCTAAACCATCAACATGGCTGCTCTCACCACAGTCTTCTACAGCTTTCTTTCCTTCTTGATGACACTCTTTGGTTAAACCTGAAACTTTCCTCCTTCTGTTCCTACCTGCTTGCAGATATCTCTTGACCTCTTTCCAACACAGTTGTTCTGGACTGTTAACTCTAACTTCTTAAAATCCTCCACCTTCTCCTCCTCTGCTCCCAGTAACCTCCCCGTTCCTCTTCAGTTCCTCTCATTTACACACAGATACTCTGTCTTGCTGCAGCTGACCTTCATTCCTCTCATTTATAGAACAAACCTCCTCTTCTCCGGATGTTCCTCCATCTGCTCTCACTACAGATCACACTGTCATCTGCAAACATCAGGATCCACAGAGATTGCTGTTCAATCTAGCTTGTTTTATACGCCTTTCTTTTGGCAACCCTGTGATTTAACCAGAACTTGGGGCAGGCACTTCAGGCGTTGGGATATGCCCCCATGTGGTTGCATTTTCAGACACCATCATTTTTTAATGAAGTTTATAGTGCAGGCAAGGCAGCCATGGAATTTAACACTCAGAGGGAGAAATATTTCTCCTTTAATAAAGACCCATAGAATGAAAACATCTGTGCTTTCTGTACGTCAGCTTCATGGTTGAACATCAGAGATGTTTGTAGGAACACTCAACGGTAAAAACTTGTTCTTACTTCATTTTCTCTGCCAGTTGCTCCGTGTTTTCCCGGATAGCCTGGGAGAGCTGGGACACAGGGTTCAGCATCACATTGTCCAGCATCACCTGAAGTTATTCACACACGAAAAAAGAAGATGAGCCTCTTCATCAGCGCTTCATCCCAAACAACCTGCTGTCATGAGTTTTGGCTAGCCTCAAGAAAGGTTTTTTTTGATTACGCTGTTTGTTTGTTTATTTACTTTTTTTTTTTTTTTTTTTTTGGGGGGGGGGGGGCAGTAATCTTTTAGCCCTGGGAAATGCCATCTTTGGGTCAAACACTGCCCAACAACCAGTCCAGCTTCATCTTCAATAATAGACCAAAAAATGTCTGTGGAGATAAAGGTCTTTACAAACCTATACATCCTTCTCTGATTCCTAGTTCGAGGATTTTATTGTACTTGATGGGAAACATAGTAACTTAAGACATTTAATGAGATAAAGAATACAATCCACACCAACTATGACAGACCTCTATGTATTTACAGACTACAGCTTGCTTCATCCTAGTCTACTTCCAAAAAATGTTTTGCTCATAACAAAACAATGAATGTTTAATATTTATTTTAAGCAATAGAAAGTTATATCTCAGCCCATTACCTATTAAGGGATTGTGTCTGGAGCTGGAGTGATAAATTCATTTGAGTAGAAAAATGTAAGTTCAGGAGAGGCTGGAACATCACGTGGAGAAAACAGCAGATCAAAACATTACAATTTCTGCTGTCCAGCTGCTGAAGAGTACAGCAGACTGCATGTGTTTAACTGTGAGAAACATCATATTCTTACAAGCAATCCTTCATCTTGTGAAGAAAACTATCAGACAACCTCCATCTTTTACCAACTACAAGACCAATCGCTCTCTCAGTTGTATCTAAAATTTAGTATAAGCCTCTAGAATGCCCCTCCCCACATACTTTTAGCTTTGGTATCAACCATTTAATAGTACTTTTAATGACCCATGATGCTCTGGGCTTCTCTTTTCCTTCTACATGTAGGTGTTTGGTGTTCTGCATCCAAAAACAGTTTGTTTCTTTGTTGTTGTTGTCAGAGCAGCTCCACTGTGGCAGGTATTTATGTCACATTTGTTGACATTATTCAGCTGAACTGAACTAAAACTGACTATTTAGACGGATTTCTGAAATCATATGAATGTGCACACGGAGGACGGACTTTGGGAAAATCAATCAGATACATCCTAAAATCAGGTTCTGGAGAAGTTCATGCTGGATCTCTGAGCTGCAGTGTGAAACGGGCCTCAGTAGAATAAGACAGCGACCTCACTGTGGCTCCACGGCTGCCACTGCTTAGTAGTGGGATCTGCCTCATTCATATTTGCGTCCAGGTCCAAGACCTCAGCAGGACCTGGAGGAAGCTTCTGGTGGTTTAAAATGGCCTCAGGGATATGCTGGACCAGCTGGAAAGAGAGCAGAGGGAGTCTGGCTCCTGTGATCCAAGCTTGGAACGATGACTGCATACCAGCAAGGTGCTGAGGGTGAAGGCTGTGCTCCGTGAAGGCATGCAGCAGGTGGGAGTGTGACTGCGGAGCTGGGGGGGCACCAGTGCATTTCCCCTCCACTAAGATATTGTCCCAGGAAGGTGTGGGGGTGCAGGGAACCTCACACTCACAGCTCCACTAACCAGGACAATCGGCAAAACCAGTTCATTGATGGTGAAAGACCAACAGCCATTAGCAACAAAACCACCGAGAGGCCAAAGACTGAGTCTTCTCATTGTGATGGTGACAGGATCACGTTGAGTGACTGACCACACCCTAGTGGTTTCTGATTAATCTCTTTCATTAAATGAACTGATCAGTGGGTTTCAAACGTCCAAATTTAAATCCAGTCATCATTTAAACCAGAAAATGATGATGTTCAGTGAAGTCAGGGTCCATTGTCATGTCTGGACGACAACTTCCTTTACTGGTTACAGCCAGGTTGAGCTTTGGCACCTCAGTGGTTTGTAGTTAATGATGTCACACAATCAATCAATGAGGGATTCAATAAGAATTGCTTTGATCTTAAGTTAATCAAGCACAGTCATGGAGAGTTATCAGTGATGGCGGACCAATCACGTTACTCCTAAGATGTTTGGAACAAATGGCATCTACAGGACAGGGATATGAGAGGTAAAGCTGGTGAGTTCAGTCTGGAATGATGCAGAGACCGTAGACAGAGGGTGGACACAGGTGCAGCTGGTGCATCCAAACTGGGAACACGACAGGCTGCAGCAGAGTCTCTTACAGTGTACTGATCACAGCTGCCGGGAAGCTGGATTTTGTTTGGATCATCTGATCGTTATCTAATTCTTATTCATGACAGAAAGTCAACTAGTCAAACGTTCAATCCCAGATAAGTCAAGCAACAAGAAAAACCTTTTGAGCAGGGATCAACATGGAGTTGTTTGTACAGAAGATATGTCAAAGCAAAGGGGGACTTCTCATTTCCAAACTGGAATAGTCTTTGACTAAATGAAAAGTCTGAGGGCATTTGGGGATACTTGTATTTACCCGGGGTATTTACATGTCAGAAATAATGTAATCATGGCATCATAGTTTTTTTCACCAGGCAAGTACATGATTATTTGTTAAAACACCAATAGTTAAAGCACCAAAAGATACTGGTATCATTCCCGGGTCATTGACAGAGACCGCAGTAATTGGTTTAAGTTGAGCTGTGTATGTAAAGCTGGAGATCCTTTGATGCAGTCTAGTCCATATTCTTAAATGTCTTTTACAACATTTAAAAAAGCTTTCCTTAGATTCTTTGAAATCAAACAATTCAAAATGTGCTGCAAATGCTGCTGTTTTTCTTGTTGCTACAGTTGAGCTGATTTATTAGAATTATATGAAAAAAAAAACTAGTTTCCAAACTCTTTCTGAGCCCTTTTTTACATCACTACAGCCATTGCTAGTTCCTGAAAGGAGTCACCTTTGTTCTAAAGTTACTGAACAAGATAAACAACGTTGGTTCAGACTTGCTTGTTTTCTGCTTCTATGTCTTCTTGCACTTCTTTTTATTAGCAGCTAGTACCATAGTCTTATAAATAGCTAGTTCCAATGACTGAATGCAGGTTTTCAGCTCTTGTACAGCATGGTTCCACAGAGCTGAGGACCCAGTACAGTCATTGCCCTCGGGTTAATCCAGAACTATACACTCAGCAGGAGAACAGGCCAAAGGGCTGCTTTTGAATACAGTACATCTGTGTTCCCAGTTTTCATAAAATTCACAGAGATAATGTATACGAGTTTCTACAGAACACACCTCGTCCCTGGCAGAAATGGTGGACTCTGGTGTGTTGGTGTGTGGCAAACTAGTCGAGGTGGTGGTGCCCCCTTCAGGACTGGGAGGGTCCCCGTCTCCAGCAACATCATGAATCTCTTTTGCCAGAATGGCCAAATCTTTGGCTAGATCCTGACTGAGCCTGAAGCATAAAAGAGAGTAAAGGTGAATGTACAGGCTTGACTTCCATTACCAGGCAGAGAGCTGCACAGGTCTTACTTTGCAATCTCTGCACTATGTGTAGACCAGTTCTGGTATGGATCAACATCATTTTGGTCATCATCTTCTTCTGTTTCCAAGGAAACAGACTTTGATCTGGTGGCAGCAGTCCGCTGGTTGCGAGGAGTCTGGACTGAGGTGGCCAAATTTGAGGAACGCTTGGATTTGAATGTGCTAGGGTTTGCATCGTACTCTTCCTCGGAGGAAGACAAGTCTGAGCCCTTCTGTCTTCGACGCGTGCCTGCAATCATTAGAAATTATTGCAATATCATAACAAAAGGACTGAGGTCTCCAGGCGAGTTTCTGAAATAGGAAAAGAAAGTGCTGCACAAACATGCGTGTGACTTTGGTTGTGGTTTTTCACAGACAGAACCCAGAGAGGAGGGGAGAGTTCACATTTACAATGAGTTTATACATGGTAGATAGCCATTCAAACTTCCATAATTGTCACTTGAGTCTGGCCAATGAGCAACTGAGAGAGGCCTTATCAGAGACATTTTTTTCTGAATACCATTTAGAAACATGACCAGGTATTCGCTGAGTCACTTTTCTCAACTGAGCTTTAATAAGTGAACTCCTAACTGCTGAGGAAGATAAAATCCACAACAGGAACAAAGTTTTTTCCAAAAGGAAAAGCAGACAACTTGTAACTCATTCACACAAATTAACGGTTCAAAAGAAAGTCATGGCTCACCACTGCTAGAGTACTTCGCACCAGTAGAACGGGTCCGGGTCAGTGACTGCTTTACTGGACCTCTGGAGCCTCTACTAGCTGACTGGCGGGAATCAACCACTGAAATTTTCCTGCTTGAAGCAGCAGTGTCTACGTTGCGACCAGAGAATCCAGAACGACTGTTGAGGGAAGACTCTGTGTCACTGGGACCTGTGAAAGAACCAGTTCTCTTCCTGGGCATTGCTAAGATGTCCAGCCGGGACAGCTTTTTCCCCTCGGCAGAACCTTTGGCTGGAGTAGGGGTATGGTCAGAACTCTGAGAGGCCCGGTCAGTCTCAGCGCCCTCGTTATCTGAAGCCTCACCCAGCCGTGCACGTCGCAGCATTGAAGCTCGAGTTGGCCTTGGAGCTGACAGGCTGTTGGACCGGGTTAAAACTTGTTGAGTCGCTGTTTTTGGAGTTTTTCCATCATCTTCTTTCTGAAGGGGAGCAACACTTTTCTTGCTGCGAGTGGATGGGCCGGGTGTTTCCAGATTTGACGAAGACGAATCGTTTGAGTTTGGAAGCACACCATGCTTTGTGAGATCCAGAGAGCCACAGTTACCTGCACTCCGGCGCATCGGCATTCGCATCCCTGCATCGGCTTTACCTTGTGCGTCCGGTGTTATCTGGTTGCGACGTTTCTCTGAAAGGCGTTCTCGAGCACTGGGCTGCCGGCCCTTTGCTTGGATGGAGGGGCTGGAGGAGGACTTCTCTTTCTGAAGAATGTTGATAGCTGCACGTTTTTTAGAAGAGGAGCTGACTGGAGCATTTTGACCACTAACCTGGCTCACTGTGCTTGCAGAGTCCATATCGGACTCACCTGACAGAGAATTGTCCACTTGACTGGAGGAGCCCCCCTTTTTGGAGCTGCTCCGCCGACCAGAACACCGGACAGAATGCAGGCTCCTGAAAAAAGAACTGGGCGATGCATGTTTCTGCTCCCTCTTAGCAGCTGGCTGGAGATGTGGGGGAGTTTTTTTATCTGCTGCATGGTCAGGCTCTCTTGAAAAGTGAAACTCTCTTGCCGAACAAAGCAGGAAATACAACTATCCTTAGCAGAGGTGGTGTCCTTGTCTTGTGTTTGGAGGTTTGGAGCAGAACTGTTGGCCTTGATACCTGTCCTCTTGGTTTCATGTCCACTCAGGTGGCGGACCAGAACCGTTGTAGGGGGAGCTTTGGCAGAGGGTTCTCGTGTTCTTTCAGTCTGTGCTAGACTGCGCACCTTTTCAGATTTGCTTGGATAGTCATCAGAACCAATATAAAAACAGGTGGACTTGTTAGAGGGAAAGACTTTCTCATCAGCTCTAAATTGAAAGCCTGCTGTACAGAGGGCTATATTCTCATTCCTGACCTGGTGGTTCTTTGCTCTCTCCAGAACTAGACCATCATCAGAGCGACTGGCATCACTAAGGCTGTCGGGGTCAACATCATCCTGAACAGACAGGCACTGGCTGGACTCCTGTGTGTGGGTTGGAGCAGAAATCCTGTCTGAAGGTGTCTGGATTAGGTGAGATTCGTGTCGAATCGAGATGCTTGGTGTGATGCAGTCCAGCTTTTCTAGAGGCACCTGAGGAAGCAGTCGTCTTGTCCTGCCGCTGTGGCTCAACTCCAGGTCAGAGTTGTCGTAGCTGAAGTTTCCCATTGAACGGCTCATGTAGTGCAAATCTATAAAACAAGACATTGTTCCATCAGTTCAAGTCGGCAATATTTCAACCCAATTCATTTCAATTCAACTTTTATTTCATTTATTTAGTTTAACGTTATAAATCAATTGTCTCATTGGGCTTTACACCAGTAACTGTACAAAAGCAGGAAGTCAGTGATAAAATATAAACAACAGCTGGTGGCTAAACTAAACAGACTAAAGTGGGTATCCCTGCCTTTAGAACTCCTTCTCAGGAAGAAAAAAGCCTAAACGCTCGTAAAGACTATTTGAAAGACCTAAACACAAAGTGGATGAAAGACAATTTCTCCTAATCCTATCCCAAGCAGCTCATGATGGTGAATGATCACAGGTTAATGTGAGTGGTGGGCCACCTTCCAGACATCCCTCTTGAGGCCGAGTGGAACCAGTGTCAACACAGCTGTCAGCTAAACTGGCCCAGTGTGAAACCCACTTTGGTCCCTCTGGATCTGCTGAGCAAACAGGAATCTGAAGACAGAAATGTGGTAGACTTCACTTTCTTTAAAAAGTCAATTCTCTATTCAACAGGACCACAACTCACAGAAAAACAGCTTTTATATCAAATCCAATCCAGTTTACCTCTATAGGGGCTGCTGGAGGGGAACTGACGGGACCTTGAACAAAGTTATGGAACGACTCAGCGGATCTATCGACACATGGCAGATTATCCTGCCCATCTTTGTCGTCACTTATAACAGGTCTGTAGACTCCAGGAGAAGAACCGCTGTACTCTGGAGAATCCAGGACACCAAACACCTGTTGGTGGGGGACAGTCAGAAACAGCAGGATGTAAAACGTCACAAGTATACTTTAATAGGCCTTTAACATAACTGTAACTATGGTAGAAAATATTTCTTGACTTTGACTTTTCTTTTAGCAAAGAAATGTAATCAGGACAAAAGATTTCTGGAACGGACATTAGAACACACTAAGACCCAAACATGCGGCTCATGCAGGGTCTTCAGGAGGTTTACCTGGTCGATCATGTTGCGAGCTTCCTCCACCTCTTTATCCTGAGATTCAGTTTCAATGGTGTACGTCCCTGCGTCACTCAGACTGTCATCTTCCTCGTGCCTCCTGATCCTTTGGGAATCTTTGGGATCTCCCCCACGGGCACAAGTGGACATGGGGTGTTCAGATGTGTGGGCAGAGAAGTCAAGCCTGCCAACAGTGCTGGATGGGGGCTTTAACACGTCTAGAGGCTGTGAGGGGGAACTGGGGTAAGACACTGAAGAAGGAGCAGGATGTTCCTGTGGAAATGTCATCCGTGTATAATAGGGGGTAACCATCTCAGCAGGTGCAGACTTCGGAGGGGGGGACATCTTGTCTCTGGTAGGGGAAGTGTCTTTCTCACCAGAGTCTTTCAGGATTTCTGCAGAAAATTCCTGGGAGAGTTTTGATTTCTTACCAACGCTGCCAAAGGACCGAATAATGACTCCTGATGAAGAGCGAGGCGTGGAGGCTGAGGAAGCACCCTCTCCCTCAGTCTTCTCCCTCTTAAGAGAGCTGGACCTCTGGGGACCTGCATGGCCTTGGCTCTTTAGAGGAACGGTTACTTGCTGGGTAGGGTAGACATGCCCATGTACTGATGCTGGCCTCTCCCCACCTTTCCTTCGTTCCAGTTTTGTCTTGAGTGTGGAGTAAGAGTCAGTGTTAGCGGGGTTGTGAGTGAAGGACTGTGAGCGCTTCTTCCGTGGATTGTCATCGAAGAACTCAATGATAAAGGCCTGTTGAGAGAGATGGTCAGGGAGGGCTTGTTTAGGCATCTCTGTAGGCGATGGAGGCTGAGGAGGGCTTTGGGACAGTGACTTGATGGCCACCTCTGATGCTGGGACTGGTGTAGGTGGAGAATACTGCAGGAGCTGCTGGAGCTCCTCTGCAGGAGCTGCAAGTGGACCTGACGGGGGGGTGCGCTGTGACCTCCCTGACTGGTCTGGTTGGGCAGAGGGAAAAGATTGACCTCTGTCTTTGAGTACAGGATCCTCTGAATCGCTCTGGGTTCCATCATCATGGTGGTGACCTGCTAACAGCACAAACCATCATCTTTCAGCAACACTGCTCTAATCTAAAACATGTAGTTAGGCAGGAATAAAGCATCTGAGAGTCTAATCATATTACACACTCAATATTATACATGGACTGAAGTTTTAAAATGAATACATTTAATAGTAGATATAACTGAACTATAAGTAAACTTTGATTAGTTTTTATTTATTAGTGCGCACCATGGTTTGGAAAAATGAAATTCACAGCAATAATACTACGCATTAGTAAATGTTGTGTACAGTGGAGATTGAAATGGATTGTTCACAATCATCGTTTGCTAAAACAGGTGATTTCAGGCTCAAAGAGTTTCAATAACCTGAGTCATGTGACCTTTCTCCACCAATCAGCATCATGGATTCTACCAGCAGTTTTCTAGAAGAGAGAGGATGGTTTCTCCAGATGATAATGATCCTAAACTCACCTCAGAATCCACACTGGCTTATGTTAAGAGGATAAACTGAAGGTTTTTCAGAGACCTTCTCAATCATCTCAACATGACTGAACATCTATGGATAGACCTGGACAGAGCAGAGTGGAGCAGACATCCCAGAAGTCTCAGAGAACTGGAAGACTTTAGAAAGAAGAACGGATGAAGATCCTGAAACAAGAACTGAGAGCCTCTTGACTGGATACAGAAAGCCTTAAGAGCTGGGATACTGGACAAGGGGGAGTACCAGCTGCTCACTCTGGAGCTGCACAAACCTTTGAACACACCATGATGTTGTTTTCTGTTATGTTGAAACGATAAATGATGGAAGTAAAGTACACTTTTTCTCATATTAACAGAATTTCTTGTTTGTAATCCAATCCTTCCATCTTTCAATATGACATTTGGGGTGCCCAAACTTTCAATCCCCACTGTACATTAATGTGACATACAAGTGGTGCATATTTTACTTTCTGGATTTGAGTCCAGAAGATGAAGATGGAGACTGATGATTCGCTAAAGGGAGCAGACGAAATTAGACCGCTCTCCATCGCCTGTGCTCACATCCCGCTCACAGGTGCAGAGATGCTCCATCTGCTATGATGGCATCCAGACTTCAGAGTGTTTTAACCAGGGCTCCCCAAACTTTTTTTTGAGGGCCACGTAACTGTTTTCTTCTCTGATGGGGGCCAGGGTCGGTTTGTAGACTAACAGAAAAAGTGAAACAATCACAGCCTAAACGTAAACATTTGTGGTTTTCCAGAAGGCCACACACAGTCAGATTTTAAATAAATAATTTCTGTAATCTTAATAGAAAAATAATACTAAAACATTTTAAAAACTAGATATATAGCATTACCTGTGATAGATTAATAGCTGAAGATGCTAAAATTGATAGCTAAACACACTGAAGTTGATAGCTGAAACCGCTGAAGCTGCCAGCTCGCTAAAATATTAGCGAAGACCTAAATTAGCAGAGAAAACTAAAAAAAAAAATCTTATTTGGCCAAAACTGCTAGCATGTAGTTTAGATATTAGCTAAACTTCAAAATAGCCTAAAAAAGAAAAAGACTAAATTACCTATGACATCTAGCATGTAGCTGAAATATTTTCTAAATGCTAAATTAACCTAAAAAAAAAACCCTTGAAAAATGTCTAATTTAGCCAAAACAGTTTGGAGGAACTGGCCACATGTGGGGGAGGGCCGGATCTGGCCCGCGGGCCGTAGTTTGGGGACCCCTGTTGTAGAGCACGGAGTAAACCAGATGGAGGCAGGACTTTCACTCTCCTTTGACTCCACATCTGGGCATGGAGATCAAACAGCATTAAACTATTAAATATGTGATTTAAATTTGCATGAAAGAATTCCCACTTCATCTAAGGAGCACACTTAAAAAGATAAAAAGATTCATTTGTGGTCGTGAAATGAATTCTCCAAGAGCAGCATAACCATTAGTTCTGGAGTGTAATGTGTGCTGGGACCACGACCCACAACTTCCTATCAACACAAACTCCATCACACAAACACTCAGGAGATTGTCACAGTTCAATGTTTCAATGGCGATGTTTGATATTGTTCAAATTAGTTTAAAGATAAACCAACAGGACGCCCTACGGTAGCTCTTACCTTTGAGCATCTTGATGTTCATAGCCAGATCACTTTTGGTGCTATAAACATCTTCGCTTGGAGCTCTCTTCTTGATCATACTGACATCACTGTGAACCAGCCAATCAGCAACCTTATTCTCTGCTGACATCATCTCTGCAGGCGCAGGGCTGATGCTGGTCTTGGAGAGCGAAGCCTGCTGCCTCCGCTGCCGAGTGGAGAACTTTGTGACATGATCTTTGATCTTAATCTTTCCAGGGGTGCAGTCGTCAAACTCAATAGTGAAGGAGGCGTGACTCTGGACGACAGGGGGGGTGGGGCTAGGAGGGGAGGGCAGGGTCACGAGCGTGTCCGTGTCCTTAGTTGGGATTTCGTGGAGCTCCACCCCCATAGTTTTAGGATGCTGAAAATCCTTGGTAGGGATCTCAAAGTAGCTGGGCTCGCGGTTGTATGAAGGAAACAAGGAGTCGGGCTGAGCATCTGAGAGCGATCCGGACAGGGCGGGATCCACAGACGGGGGGCTTTTCTGCACCTCTGACCAAACACAGACAGCACGGCCCGAATGAACACATGAGTCTGTAAACATTAAGGTCCTGAGACTGGTGGCATCCAGAAGCAGAACATAACAAACAGCTTTGAAAAAAATCACCACATACAATCCTCTGTTTTTGTTGTTTTCAATTGATGAGCTGATGAATTCATGTCAAACCTTTGACACTTTCCACAAAGCAAACGCACATAAACAACATCACTGCATCATAGCTGTGTTCCCTGTAATACTGATGAGACAGCACTCACTTCAGCCAACACTGTCGATGAACCTTTTTTCAGGTAAACTTTGGGAGACAACTTTAGAATGAGCACGTTAAATCAATGCTCTTGGAGAGTCTGGATGCTGCTGGAACAAATGAACGCTCTGCCACAGTCTTAGAAGGTGTTTGTGAGTAAACTCGGATTACTTTGGACCTTCCTTTCACATGTGCAAAAAACAGCTCTAATCTGAATTCCTGTTTGGTAAATTATATTCCACGTGAAACATGAATCTGTTTGCATCTTAACCATTTAACACTGGAGCTCCAATGTTTCTGTTCTTTGATTTACTGGAACGTTTTAACCATTAACACAATAATTCCAGTAGATGAAGGAGAAAAGCAGCAAAAGTTGAAAAGTTTCAGTATGTCAAAGATTTGATGTTATTTGTGTTTACGCCTCAGGTGTCAAAGAGTTAACCCTCCAAGCCGTGGTCACAACTTCCCTTACAAGCCATCTGCAGGTGAAAAATAAGCAGATCTGTACGGACCACCTGAGAGCCACGAAGGAAATGTTAAGATTTGAGACCACTCGCTGCGAGGAAAACCTTCAGACACGTTTGTATGAGCGGGCGACAGGTTGTAACAAAAACAACACCTAAACCAAAGTCCAGGGGCCCGTTTCAAGAAGCAGGTTCAACAAATTTAGAGTTGAAACCTGAACTTCGAGTCACTGGACTCAAAATTCGCGAACTTAGAGTTTTCGGTTTCAGAACAGCTGAAAATGTTTGATTCAATCAACTTGAAGTTGTTGGAACCAGAATCAGGTGCGAGCGTTGCGAGCATTAAAAGCCCTGATCAATGGAGCAAAGACAGCACGATTCACCATGGCAACGGGAACAAACTTCCGGCGACGGAAATTGATAACTTCCTAAAGCATATGAGACTACAAGAACATTTTCATCAAGAAAAGAAAAAACCCAGCTGCAGCGGTAAAATAGAGAGAAAATCTCTGCAGAGTTAATGCATACGTCTACATTTGAATCATTTCAAATAACGAATAAATAATAATATCAGGAAAGTTATTTTGTCACTTGTAAAGTAAGGAATGGTTCTTGATCTGTTAATAATTTAACCAGTCATCTCCGTAATCGCATAAATGACCGTTGTCCTTACCCCTCACCCCCCCACACACGCACCACATACACACACGGATATCACTGCACAATAAAAAGAAACACTGTAGCTGCCTGAGATATGTTAAAAATAAGCATTTATTTAAATTTAATTCCCAAGACTTAGAAAATTTTAGCTGAAAAGTATTATTTTACTACATAAACGCAACATGTCTGGACCGGGAATTGAACTTGAGGCGTCAGAAGCGGAGACAGCGTCGTTGACTACTGAGCTATTGTTTGCTCTGTGATAAATGTTGTATACGAGTTGAAACTCCCTACCGGTTTTTGAGATTTAATGATTTTGATTTTTAAGGGTTTCAAATGATGAAAATAAAACTCATTATTAATAGTAAATCCCTGGAATAACTCACTATTTATAATGTCGCTCAAATAAAACTGAATCGTAGAAACTGCATCAATCGACTCGTGTCCTCAAATCCTCTCCAGACATAAATAACATTTCCTCTGGATTAATCCAGCCTCCTCTCTACATGATCCTCTATGAATGGACATGTCATTTTGGTTTCTGCTGGTGGAAACGTGACGTCTCTAATGTGAATGTTCTCTAAATATTAATGAAGAACTTAGATTTGAACATCTTTCACTTTAAAAAGGGGCGGAGACTGCAGAGAACTCTGAGTTTCCTGAAGAAAACCTGCTCCAGACCAGGTTTCGTTCACAGACTCAGTTGCCACAGTGATTGATTCTGAGTTCAGCTTAACCCGCTTCTTGAAACGGGCTTGGTTTAACCCACTTTCACGGGTTTGAATTATCTCTCTTTCTGAAACCGAAAACTCAGAGTTTTGCTGAATTTGGAGTTCAAGAACTCAGAGTTCCAACAAGACCTGCTTCTTGAAACGGGCCCCAGCAGGTAAAGTTGACAGCAAGCGCCTTCAGAGAAAGTAGAAACTCTAGTGTTTTTTAGTGAAATACAAAACAATTGTCTCACTCTTGTTTGAGATAACCAATTATTTCTTGTTCATGTATTTAAACTCTATCAGTTTACAGAGAGCATTTAAGAGAGAATAATTCAACATTTGATGTGAACTCAGGTTTGAGGTTGACTTTCCTTTCCAGATGGACGTTTTCCTCATTTCATTTCTGGTCTTCAAATGCTAAATTAAAGGAAAGTTTGGTAAAAATGCGTTCAGATGCATTTCTGTTCTGTGTGAAGAAACAAAATGTATCTTACTGTGAAAGAATTCTCATGAAATTGTTAGATGTGTGATTACTTAGTAAAAATTCACACTATAGTGATTCTCCTGCTCCTTTTTGTACGTTTTCTCAATCACATTTTTAGAGATTTCAGCAATCTTGATATCAAAATGTTCAACTCATTCAGGACATTACTGCTTGTAGTTTTGGTATTTATAAACTTTATTGTTTTTGAAATATTTTGTAAAATATGCCCCATTAGAAATGAATGAGAAACTCTTTACATTTCAAAACTTTAAGTAGATTAACAACAAACCTTTAAATATATTCATGGGTTATGTTTTTAATTTTTCACAGTAATTTAAATAAAAATAGTTTTGCTGATATTCTAGAAACCTGCTAATGTTTTTGACTAATTTGTTTCCTATTGAGGGTTTTTATGGGCTAATTTAGACACTAGCTTCTATATTAGCAACAGGCTAACGTTCTTGACCAATTTAGTTTACAGAGGAATTTGGGGCTATTTTGTATTAAGGAAACGAGTTAGCTTTTTTGGATATTTTGGCATCTACTAAGGTTTTTTTGGCTAACTAGAAATTCTTCAGAAATTTAGGTCAACATCAGCACTCTAATACTTATTTCATGAAATTTCCAGTCTTCTAGCAAATTTAATATCTTGCAAATAACTTTCAGCATCTCCAGCGACTACTTTCAGCAAAAAGCATTCACACATACTTTAAGTAAATCCTGTGTCACTTGATTTGTTCTGGTTGGTACATATTTAAATGCAGTCATTTAGTAAATCAGGCCCATTAGTTTCTGATGGTTATTTTTACAGGTACAGTCACTCCTCACCTCCAGAAACGTTATGTAGAATGAAGAACTGAGAAATAAAACAGTAGCATTTTCAACATTAGTACATTCATTCATCTTTCAGCCGTTTGTCTCTTTCAGGGTCACGGTGGAGCTGGAGTCTAACTAGTTACTGATGGGAGAAGGCAGGGTTCACCTGGACAGGTCAGCAGTCTGTCACAGGGAACATTAGTACATGAGGAAATAAAAACACTGTTTACCTGGAAGAGGCTCTTCGCTACTCTGAACTTTACTCCCATAATCCTCCTCCCCCCACCAGGATGGCTGGCCGTAGAGAGGAGTGGGCCGACTCACCGGGGCTTCTGCCACAAACACACAAAAACAAACACACTCACTTTTAAATGTTTTTAAAAAAGAAAAGATTTTAATTAATCTAATTAAAACATTTTGATTTGACAGCGTCCCATCAAGTTCAGATGAATACCTAATAATAAGGAATGTTTGAGGAATGCTTAAATGGGTCAACAGTGATGCATGAAGGTGAAAGTTTAAAAGATGACTTCATTTGATCCTCTGCAGCATGGCGTCAGGAATGAAAGAGTTCCTTCAAGATCTGGATGTTGTGGGGCCTTATGCATCACCAGCTTTTGTGACACTGCACCTCAGTCAGACAGACCCGGGTGATGGTCACTCTTTGAAAAGGGGGACCACAGAGCAGGGCCGGCCGTGGGCATAGGGTGGGGGGGCCCCAAATTGTAGTGATTAATTTTTTTTTGTTAAGCAGTTTGATGCGCCACTCATTTTATGTAAAAATAATAAAAAATGTACATAAAACAACTTTAAAGTTTGATGTAATCAATAACTGTAGTGCAGCTCCCCCTCCCCCCCTCTTGTCACTGCTCTCTGGGTTGGGGGAGGAAAGGGGGGGCGCTGAGAGTGCTTTAAGAATGAAAAAAGGAAGAGGAGGAAACACCGCCTCAAAGCAGAGGTTTGGAAATTCACTCCCTGCTGCATTTTGGTCAAAAAAGACAAATTTAACTTCCAATTTAGTGCTAGTACACTGTTAGCCCGGATGTCATCTCAACTCGAACAACCAATTCCAATGTACATAAATAATTTAAGTGTCATAGTATTACTATCAAATTTAAGCACAATCTACAAAATCAAAGTAGAATGAACTTACAATTGAAAGTAATGTCATGGACGAGTAACTTTAAGCTAATTGTGATTGAATGTTTAAGTTTTGGTCTCAAAATGCCGCTGCATTCATGTACTGTTGGAAGATTTAGTTCCCAAAGTCATTTTTCAATTTAGTGGATGCTACAAAAATGACTTTTTATATTTTCATACTAAAAGCATTTAAAAAAGACATGCCTAACTGTTACCTTTCATTTTAAATGTTGTTCAACTATGCAGAAACACTTTTTAAGCTTTATATTTCAGTCTGATATAATATAACCGATTTTTCTGGTAGCACCTGAACGCAGCATAGATCACCTGTCTGAGGACCGTTGCAGTACGTCACACAGGGGCGGTTCTACACTGATGTGGCTATGATTGGTACATTTTTAGACTGGTTACATTATATTTTGTCACCATGGAGTAGTTGTTTATAGTTAATAATAATCTTAAAAACTACCAACAGATTTATGAATATACTATTGCCTAAACATAGAACCCAACATGATGAAACAAAATAATAAACTTCATGCACACAGGCTCACAACTAATCCACTTTAACAGTTAAAATCTCCAGTAACTGGTTACAAAAAAAATTGGAAAATATTAAGTTAGGTAATGACTAACCAGAAAAAAACAGGAAAAGACAAGAAAATAAAGCTTGAAAACTGATCTGTTTTTATTTTGATCTTTTCTTTCTTTCTTTTGTATCTGGACTACGTGATTTCTACGTTAGTCCTGCACGGTCCTGAATGTGTTTAAATGTCTTTTCCACCTTTGACACATCCCCTGGTGGACACGTGAGCATCAGAGAAACAGCCGCAAAAACCTACAATTTGTTTAGAACCGTAAACGTAATCCCAACCTTAACCAGCATTTTTAAATGCTCAGAGGTTGTCTGACCACGTGATCAAACGAAACTTAAAAAACCGTGTATATTGTAGTGATGGTTGCAGTTTGTTGGGCTTGCTGTCAGATCTGGCAGCGCAAGAATTGTGGGTAACCATTTCTATTGCCTGTCTGGTTAGAATTGGGTTTAAGTTTGAGTTTTCATGTACGTGTTTTGTTGTCTGATCGTTTAACACTGTTTTCATTTGTTATTTTAGCTGTTGTGTTTCACTTCTTCCTGCACCCTGAGTGAGAATGAGGGAGAGACTGATGACCACCCCTCTTATTGTGTTGTCGACGTATTACCAAAACAAACTACTGAGTGCTTACAGTGGAGAGATCAACATTTACTAAGCAGTAGATTACTGTAGTACAGTCTAACTTAACGCGCACGTCCAATTTAGCATTTTATTCCCTTAATGTAATCTAGCAGTTTTGGGCAAAGGATTTTTAAGGTAAATCAACTTGGAGGTTAGTGTGTATTCAGCTTCAAGTTATATGTGGAATAAATATATGAAGAAATTGATCTTACTAATAATGGTACGTTGAATCATCTTGAAGACTAGTACATTTAACTTAAAATTAACAGTGGAATGAAATGTCAATGAAATTAATATTACTAATTATTTTAAGTTTTAATCGACCTGGAAGTTTGTGCACTTAACTTAAAATGAACAGCAGAATGAAGTGTCAAAGCAATTAATATTACTAATTATTTTACGTTAAACTTAACATTACTTAATTTTTTTAGGGCAACCACTTTCTATAAATTTTTTTAGTAAACTCTACTTATCCGGGCTTACAGTGTACCCAAACACCTTTGAGAGCTCAAATCCCCCTGCTTTCCAATAGCTTATTGACTGACAGGTGGCTCAGGTAGTTAGCGCGCTTGCGCAGCGTTACCCCCTTCGAGCGTTACCCGCTCTGGCATGCCCAGGGCCGGGCATGCCAGAGAGAGTGCTCCAACTGCAGGGCGATCACACTATTTAGTCTCCCAGGCAAAATCTACCCCAGAGGAGAATTCAGCTGATAGTCAATCTTCTGATTCAGGAAGAACGTGTGGTTTTGGTCATTGAACGGCCAGTTAGCTCCAGATCCTCCACAGAATGTTTGAAGGTTTGGAGTTCAACAATCCAATCCTCGTGTGTTTTGTAGAAAGAAAGTTGGATCTTTTTGCCGTCAGTGTTCTGAGAGGGTCCTGGATACATGGAGGTACAGGTCTCTACCGAGGACCACCTGTTCCTGTACGCTCAGAACAGAGATTTGGTTAGTGTTTCCAGCAGTGAATTGAACCCCTTTTCTAGTGCATGTTGGACCCCACCAAGGATGCCCATAGTCACCAGTGGCTTCACCATTTTTTGGAACAGAATTTTTAGGTGTAGCCAAGACCCAGAGATGATCTGGTTTGGGGATTTTAGAATCGTATTTTTGCCGATGATGTTGTTCTGTTGCCTTTATTGAATCAGCAACTACACTGGGAGTTCTCTGGATCTGTTTGCAGGTAAAGGAAAAGTGGCTGGAATGTTAGTTAGCAGCACTGCTACGTTGGAGGTCATGGTTATCAGCTGGAAAAAAGGTGAGGATTTCAAGTTCCTTCGGGATTAATAAAGTACTCTAAGTATGTTGGGATCTTGTCTTTGAGTGAAGGAAGGATGGAGCGTGAACTTAACGTGCAGTGGCTGCTGTAATGCAGTTGAATTTGTAGAAATGAAGGGGCTGAGCCGAGAGGCTGGATTTTCTGATCGACATGTGTTCCTACCCTCACCTTTGGCCAGAAGCTCTGGATCATGACAGAAAGAGGAGCTCCCAGATTCAAACGGCTGAAACAAGTTTCCTCTGGAGGGTCGGTGGACTCTCCATTAGAGGTTAGGTGAGGAGGTCAATCACATTACACAAGTGGTTCAGGATGCCTCCTGGGAAAGTACTGAAGGCATTTCCCGCCGGGAAGGAGGCCCGAGGGAAGACTATGTTTCTCACCTGGCCTTGGAGCACCTTAAGGTTCCACAGCAGAACATGACAGTTTGTCTCTTCTGTGTGCATAATGGACACAGGAAAACGTTTGAATTTACATTATATTTACCAAAAAAGTCTCAATTAAGTGAGAGCTTAGATTAGATCAAAGTGCCTGACATAAAAGTCATCTCTAATCAGCGTATGAGGCAGCAAGAAAGCAGGAAAACGTGGAGGAGAGGTCTGTGTGTGCGCCAGTCCAACTTTATCTCAGCGTTTGACTCTTTATACCTTGAGTCAGACTTTTGGAGCCCTGAGTCCGGTCGCCACGGATCTGCTCCTGCTCCTCCCTCTTCTTCTCCTCCACGGCCTTCAGCCTCATCTGCAGCTGACTGCTGTACTTCTCATGCTGCAACAACAGAACACACAACCCAGTTAGACTTGCACACACACAGACACACAAGCATAGAGACACACATTGGTACCATCATGCTCACACACTGACCTTCAGAGCCTCCTCTGGGACTTTGTGCTGGCTCTTCTCCAGTATGTAGACATGAGAATGTGGGGGGGCGCTCAGGAAATGATTGAATCATTACAAACACACACTCTCACACAAGTTTGTAAACCTGCTCTTCTTACAACTGAATGTTGACCTTAATGAACATGTAAACTCCTGGTGAGGAAAACCCGGGGCCGTCTTCTCAATTCACGAGCATCAGAAACGTTCTGCTGATGCACACACGGCATGCGCGTGGAACTGAAGGATATCGTATCCGAAGCGGATGATGTCGGATTGTTTGAGGGTGATGTAGGTCTGGTCAGGGATCCGCAGGTCGTTCACAAACGTCTGCAGAAAATCAGGTACATGTTTGTTTACATGTTCACTCTAGATTTCTTCATGGAAAGTCGACTTTTGTTCACTGATTTGACTGAACATTGACAAATATGTATGCTTGGTTTAAAAGAAAATGATTGATTAGTTTGACAACATGTGGTTCTTATTCATCAGGTGTTTTCAATCCATCAGGCTGGTTTGAAAACATTTACGACTGGAGTCACTTGGCTGAGAAACACTAAGTGGGTTCATTTGTTTTTAAACAGAGCTAAGACACTTTTCCTCACCGTCTTCACATTTGATGTGGAAGATCACATCAATAAACCTCATTCTTTTTATACGTGTGTGCTTTAAAAGCAGTCAGAGATGGGCGTGGTCTTCTGATGGACAAGATGTTGTCGAATCATCAGTTATCAATAAGGTAATAAGACAGTTAAAACCGGATGGTCTGTGAGCGAGTGACCCTGTTGGAAGGTAGAGTGTGTGCAGCGTCCCCTCGCTAAATCAGGGTTCATCTCTCACAGTCTCACTATAAACTTTCAGGTATGTCACAACTTTGATCTTTACCCCCCACCCCCGTACTGGATGTGCTCCTCACCCCATTCAGGCTGCCCAGGTCCTTCACTAGATGCTCGTCGGTTGCTGGGTTGTAGTTGATGACAGCATGCTGCTTGTCCACGCTCCTCGACTGTGGACACAGATGCATCTTCCCATCAGCAAACCAGCTGAGAGTTTGCTAACAGTCACCGGGGTTTTCTGACAGGAGTGTGGAGGACAGCCCTTTTCTTCATCCTGCTAGAGTTTAGGCTAACACACTAAAGTGATGCTGCAGACCACTTGGTGGAAGTACTTGCCTCAGCCAATCAGAAAAGGGTTCTGTTGGAAAGCTCCTGCCATTTTGGAGGTTCATTCAAAAATAAATTACTTTGCAAGAATGTAGAAAAGATTCTGAAGTCTGACTGCTGCTTTTATTAGACACCTCTAATTACTCGCAGACGGGCTGTCGGGTCACTTCAGAACCACGAGGTTCTGACTGAGAGCCCAGTGCTCGCTGTCGATGTCTGAACTACAGCGACAGCAGCAACTAACTACAAGTATGAAGGAAGGTCGTTCTGTCTCTGCTGTGTCACTGAAAACCAAGAAGTATGACGCGTCCTCCATGGTCACGCTGGCCGACAGAGGCCTACTGCTGCTGAAACTGTCTTCATTGCTTGTTTTCAGGGAGGAAGTCTGCGCTTTTACTGGACTTCTGTGCATACCTGTGTTTGGAAGTGAGATGACTGGTATGTGACACTTTGTGCTTGCTCTCTCATGGCCTTGTGGCTGAGGTGGTTCACCTGTTCCAGATGCACACCTGAGTATCATACACCTGTCGAGCAGAAACCTCACCTGCAACATGAGCTCACAGTCCTCTCGGCCCACGAAAATCATCTCTTGAGGGAGGCGGTGCCGAGTACCTGAGCTGCTCACCAGAAACCATGACGTCACACTCATCTTCACAATACCGCCGGGGAGCCTCAGAGCATCCTGGGAAACAGATGCAGACACAGAGAGAAAAGAAAAGTCTGTGGTCACTAACTTGGGAGTGAAACTTGATGCTGCCATGAAACTGGACCTCCAAATCAATGCAGTAACCAGGTCCTGCTTTTTCCAGTTAAAACGTTTGGCCAGGATTAAGTCCTTCATTTCCAAGTCAAACCTTGAAATAGTGACCCACGCTTTTGTGTTGTCCAGGCTGAATTACTGTAGCTCCTAATATGCCGGGTTACCCAAGGCCTCAATAGCCAGACTGCAGCTGGTGCAAAATGCAGCGGCCAGATTTATATGTGGTGCTAAAAAGTCTGATCACATAACCCCTGTTCTGGTCTCTTTGAACTGGCTGCCAGTGCAATATTTGATCTACATGAAAATTCTTGTTTTTGCTTTTAAATCACTGGCAGGTACGGCACCATCTTACCTTTCTGATTTGATTTTAAAATATTCTCCCTCTAAGTCTTTGCGTTCTGCGGACCAGTGTCTGTTACTGGCTCCGAGAACTAAATGTAAGTTCCGGGGAGATCGGGCCTTCTCTGTACTGGCTCCTAAACTGTGGAACCAGTTGCCACAGGCTATTAGAGAAGTCACACTTTTGGAGAGTTTTAAAGCTCAACTGTTCCTCCACTATCGCGCTTTTGTATCTGCCTAGCTGCTTTTTATCATGTAAATTTTAATTTGTTTTTAAATACTGTAGGTTTTTACTTATTTATTTTTTAAATTGTTTTTATGATTCTCATGTATGGTATTTTCTTGTGTACAGCACTTTGGGCCTCCTTGGCTGGTGGTGAAAGGTGCTTTATAAATGAATAAATGAAATGAAAATGAAATGAGAGAGAGGGTAAGTCAAAGCACAGAGGGTGATTCTGTCATGGCTGGTCAGGCTCTCTGTCTCCATCTTCTGGTTGTCTCTGCCACTGCCGTCTTTTCTCCACAGAGGATCACAGATAGACTCCTGACACACCTGCAGTCCATCGACACTCATCCAGGCTGCAAATAAGACCCACCAGTCTGAGATCTCACTGCTCTGGAAGATGACTCTGACCAAAAATCAAATGTTTCACTGGAAATGGAACAGAAAATATATAGACTACAATCAGCAGGTTTGACATTTATGTGGGGCTAGTACACGATGGACTGAAGAGAAACGACGTAGTAGATGAAAACACAAACGTCTCTGCCAGTAAGATGACATGTGCAGCTGTTGGCAATAAAGAAGTAATATTGTTAGAGAAGATATGGATAGAAGGCAAAGATGATGAGAAAAGAAGGTAGTATTATGGGATACTCAAAGTTGATGGATGGAAGTCAAAGGGTCATAATAGACTTGAGCGCCGGACGTGTCAGGACTCAAGTTTACGCATGCTCAGATGACTTTACTGGAAAACATTTGATAGAGAATGTGAAGTTTGAACAAGTGTGAGACCATTATGGATGTGACAGAAACAGTGTGGCTGAAGGTTGTCCTCCACGGCATCTGGACTTCAACGTTTCAAGAAGGAAGAGGTGAAGTTCACATGCCAAGACTCAACTTGAAGATATAAACATTAGGTTTGGATTTTTAATAATGATGCAGTTTGACTATTTTCTTAAACTTCTATTTCATAAAGACGTTGGTTTTTAGAAATGACTTTTCCCACACATGACCAAAGAAGTCCTTTTGATCCTCTTGTTTTACGAAAAAGGACCAAAGGAAATGAACAAAAGAGAATTGTACCAAACAATTGTCACATGAACAGATAGAAGACAGTCAATGACCTCTGACAGGGACCAGAGGGCGGGAACACATTCCACCTCCGCTGCATTGGCTTCCTGTGCATTTCAGGATCCATTTTAAGGTTCTTTGAATAATTTCTAAAAGTCTAAACTGTTCTGGGCCTTCTTATCTTGGGGACCTTACAAACCCTGAGGTCCTCCAGCACTGGCCTTCTAGTTGTTCCTCGGGTAAGGACCTATGGTGAGGCGTCGTTCCACCGTTATGGTCCTCGCTTGTGGACCAGCCTCAGGGCAGCAGAGACGGTCAAGGTTTAAAAAAAATGCTCAAAACTTATCTATTTAATTTAGCATTTAGTTGATTTTATTCGACGTAATGTATCATTATTGACCTCTTGATGTCACTTCTGTTTTCCTCATTGACATTGTTTACATTTCTTTAATTATTCAGCAGTGTACTTGTTATATTTATCATTCTAATCACAGTTGTCTCTTTTAGCTCTTCATGTGTTTTTAACTCCAGTGTTTCCTCATGGGTTCCTCTTTGTTCAGAGGTGTTGCTGGCCATGCTTCAGGGGCTGGTCATTGCGGTTCTCACTTTGACTGGAGCGGGCTGGGGTCTGTACCGTGTCTGTACCCTCTACCCCCCTGGTGTTGGTGGGAACCATGTATGTCACCATTTCCCCAGGATTGAGTGGATCCCCACAATACTGATGCTGTACAGCAGAGTCAAACCACAGGTACCTTTTTTTTTCCTTTAGGGTCGGGGTAGGTGGGTGGGGTGGGGCAGGGGTCTAATGGGCTGCAATGGGCCCTTGTTTGCTTTTAAATTGTTTTTTTATGTTTCCTGTATACAGAGCCTTGAGCTGATGTGAGCAATGAAAAGCACTTTAATGAGTTTGACTCGACTCGACTCGATTTGATGGAATCCAGGAGCTGTAGAATCCAGGTCTTCTCCTGTCCTCTGCTCCATCAGAATGACGGCTCGCTCTTCCCTTTACTCAGCTTCACCCAGAAGACAAAAGCTGGATGAACGTCTGAACCAAACGAGGATCAGGAAGGTCAAGGTCAGGTTGTTACTCTAACAGGCAGAATGAGGCGTCAGCGGTGATCTCTGATGCCCTCCACATATCACAGACAGAAGAAGCTTCAAGGCTACTTCTTAAGGAGGTGAGGAGGCGGAGCTTCAGGTGGAGCTGCAGGTGAGAAGTGAAGCTGATACAGCAGGGATCATGTTGATGACCATCGTGGATCACCTGCATGATTCCTGATTTTAACATGAAAAAACAGCTCAGGTTCTGGGCACGCCGTGTTCCTCAAACATGGACAGAGGGCTGGGGGCCGGACGGGCCAGGGGGGGGGGGCTCCTGCTCGCTCCTGCTCCTCTGAGAACATGCGGGAAAACCCAGCGCGTGCGTTCACGCGCTTTCAAGCGCACTGAAGTCTGCAACAGCACATGACCGTCATGAAATGCCACCTCAATCAGCGTCATGAACAATCGCCCGACCGCGCCCGGACACACTCGTGCACGCGCATTAACGCCAGGACGCAGGAGGATCTGCAGCAACAGCATCCATCTGCGGCTACAGGCCTGCAGGCGCAGACAGACGAGCAGACTGATGCTCTGTCCTCCACGCCCTGACTCCACGCTCTCTCCTCCTCCTCCTCTTACCTCCTCCTCAGATGCTGCAGCTGCTCCTCCGCGGTTCTCCTCCGCTGTACAGGCCGGACGGACGCGCTGCTGCGCGGACAGAGCATCGGAGCCTCCCCGCAGGACCGGGTTGGGAAGCGGATCGGTTCCGTGATGCTGCCGCTGCTACAATGCTGAGTCTTCCAGGCCACCCGCTGCGTAACACGCACCACGCTCACGCACGGCCGCCAATCAGGAAGTGGCGCACAGAATTTCAGAATAAAAGCGCAGAGGGAAATGATCGGATGTGTGCATGGCCGATGTATTCATGTCAATTCAATGGCAGCTAAAAGGTTTAAGGTCATCTGTCTGAAAATAAAAATACACGGCATATGTTCCTCTCCCGGAGCTTCAAACAGAAGAATTTAGTGTGATCGTTTTCGATTGAATGTCTTCACATTCCAAAGTTTAGTTTGTTTCCTTCATTTCTGTCATGTTCTGCTTGACACCTTCAGTTCCTCACCTTCTTGTTTCCAAATGACTCAGCTGCTTTATGTTAGTTAATCACCTGCAGCATATCTGCATTTCTCTCTCCCTAAAGACTTTCTGCGCCATTAGAGAGAAAATTATTTCTTAAAAAGTTCTTTTCCTCACTGTTGGTCCGTCGGTCACATTCAGAACGACCCTGAAGTGAAGGAACCCAGATAGAACAAACATTTGGCTGTCATTCAGGTTTACAATCCGTAAAGCATCTCTGGACGGGGTGGAGTGGAGGGCCGTGCTGATGGGATGGTGGGTTTTATCTCAGACAGACAGAAACATTTTGGTCAACCATAACAAAGTTCCAGGGGCCCGTTTCAAGAAGCAGGTTTTGTTGGAACTCTGAGTTCCTGAACTCCAAATTCAGCAAAACTCTGAGTTTTCGGTTTCAGAAAGAGAGATAACTCAAACCCGTGAAAGTGGGTTAAACCAAGCCCGTTTCAAGAAGCGGGTTAAGCTGAACTCAGAATCAATCACTATGACAACTGAGTCTGTGAACGAAACCTGGTCTGGAGCAGGTTTTCTTCAGGAAACTCAGAGTTCTCTGCGGTCTCCGCCCCTTTTTAAAGTGAAAGATGTTCAAATCTGAGTTCTTCATTAATATTTAGAGAACATTCACATTAGAGACGTCACGTTTCCACCAGCAGAAACCAAAATGACATGTCCATTCATAGAGGATCATGTAGAGAGGAGGCTGGATTAATCCAGAGGAAATGTTATTTATGTCTGGAGAGGATTTGAGGACACGAGTCTATTGATGCAGTTTCTACGATTCAGTTTTATTTGAGTGACATTATAAATAGTGAGTTATTCCAGGGATTTACTATTAAAAATAAAGAGTTTTATTTTCATCATTTGAAACCCTTAACAATGGAAATCATTAAACTTCAAACACCGGTAAATAATTTCAACTCCCCATAGAGCTAGGTACAATTAGTAATAGCTCAATTGTCAGCAACGCTGCCATCAACTACGATATTCCAAGTTCGATACCCGGCTCCGGCATACATTTTTTATGGAAAAACAAACCTTTTCAGCGAATTTTTTTTAAGCCTTGAGAATTACATTTAAATAAAAGCTTATTTTAACATATTCCAGGCAGCCACAGTGTTTCATTTTAGCGTGCGGTGATATCCGTGTGTATGTGGTGGTAGTGGTGGAAAACGGTCATTCATGTGATTACGGAGATGACTGGTTAAATTATTAACAGATCAAGAACCATTCCTTACTTTACAAGTGACAAAATAACCTTCCTGATATTATTTATCCATTATTTGAAATGATTCAAATGTAGACGTATGCATTAACTCTGCTGATGTTTTCTCTCTGTTTTACCGCTGCAGCTGGGTTTCTTTTCTTGCTAAAAATGTTCTTGTAGTCTCATATGCTTTAGGAAGTTATCAATTTCCGTCGCTGGAAGTAGCCTACAAAACTCGGATGCTTGTTCCCGTTGCCATGGTGAATCGTGCTGTCTTTGCTCCATTGATCAGGGCTTTTAATGCTCGCGTCGCTCGCACCTGATTCTGGTTCCAACAACTTCAAGTTGATTGAATCAAACATTTTCAGCTGTTCTGAAACCGAAAACTCTAAGTTCAGGAATTTTGAGTCCAGTGACTCGAAGTTCAGGTTTCAACTCTAAATTTGTTGAACCTGCTTCTTGAAACGGCCCCTGAGGTGATAGAACTCATCACCTGATCGGAGAAAAGGAAAAAAATCATTTCATCTCAGACGTTCTAAAAGTCAGAGTTGTTTCTTCTTTTCAGTATCGTTTCATCTCCTTCAGACTTTCAGTTGTTTCATCAGTTCTGGTAAAACTTTCAGCTCATTCAGGAAAATCCTGCTGTTTTGATATGATTTATGATTATTCAAGGTGTTCTACTTGGAAAATGTCCTTTTGAACGGCTGCATATTTTCAGAGACCTGAGTTCTTGTTTCAGACACACTGAGACATGCAGCTTCCAATGGAATGTTTTGTATTTTACTTTCATTTAAATCTCTTCTGATCCCTTTTTGCTTGTGTGACTGTGTGAAGCATAGGAAAAATCTGTTGCTCAAATGTGGCTCAATCTCGTCTCCTGAGACATGTTTGAGATCAGTTTGAGCGTCTCATCTGTGGATCATTCTGTGCTCATTTGTGTCTTATTTCTTGCTCCTAAGGGACCCTGAGGAGCAAGAAATAAGCAAGGATGAGCAAAGACACCAACGAGACAAATGAGATTGAATTGAGAAGCTATTTGAGCAAGACTTAAGAAGTGGGAGAAACAAAAGAGATCTCAAAATAGTCTCGTTCTGATCTCATTTGTCTCAGTTATTTTATAGGAGGATTAAGGAGAAAAGGACGAGACAGATCTGAGACGCTAATGAGACACATCTGAGAAGAATGAGCGCTAAAAGAGATCTCATCATTGTCTGTTTCATGTCTCTTTCATGTCTGTTTCATGTCTCTTTCACGTCTCACCAAAGCCATTCATGAGAATGACTTGAGAAACAGTAAAAAAATTAAAAACAATACTAAAAATGTAAATGTAACATTTTATTTGGCATTTGGCCAGCATCATCAGTACAACATTTGTATTGGGATAGCAGCATTAGACTCTTTTTACATTTTTAAAAACAAAATACAGAAATATAAAACATAAATGGGATACAAAAATTAATTAAAAATAAATTAAATACAAGCTCTGTGATTGTTTACTAACCTCTTTGCTGAGAAGTCGGTTTTAACAAAATTATTTTTTTCAAATAATTTTAAGTAATTTAACCCTTGTACTCTTTTCAAAATGACCCTACCATTACATTGATGTGAGATCTCTCCCATAACAAATGTGGACAGGATCTTATGTCTGCCACAGACACCAAAGAAGATTCAAAATCCTTGGGAAAAAAACTTCAGGGCGCTGTCTTGTGGGGTCCAGATGACCCCACTTTTAATGTAAACATGTCTAGGATAGCACAAGAGTTAAAACCACCTGGCTTCTTAATGGACTATTTTGAATACAACCAGAAATACATTCACAAGATTGTGTCGTATTCTACCCGTAGATCTATTTAAAACCGTGAAAACTTTTTCTTATGGAATTGCATTAAGTACATGAACTGTGGCATACTCAATCTGGCCGACATGGTGGTAATGAATACTTCCAGAATGTAAACAACAAACATACTGACAGCACAGGTACAAGGAAGAATCTCACTTGGCTTTGAAACAAGAGGACTTACATGCTTCCAAATCCTAGAACACACTTGGCAGGAACTGTATTGAAAGTCATGGTCCATGAAAATTCTAAATAAATAAAGGATGAAAGAGTAACCAGTCCACATACTGTAGATCATAGCAGTGACCTACTGCTTAGAACCTGCTCTGGTCCTACATTTGTTGACAAAGGCTTTCTTGACTTTGACCTCCACCATTTTTTCTTTACCAGGTGGAGCGGCCCATCTCAGGATATAAGCTGTAAAACAAGAACATTAAAATCTAGTATGAGTAAAATGACAATAGATGGCACATAATAAATATAACACTTCAAGCTGTAAGCAAATGATAGTTTTATTAGATCAGCTGTATAATGCTGCTGTAAGATTTGATTTACATGTCATCTGATTAATCAAGATTATAATTTCTGGCATCTAAAAACAGCCAGAATTCAGTTAAGATTACATATTACACTGTGACCTCTATAGCTGTTAAAAGAATTGAAATTCAGAATGATACTTCCTTGGGCAGTAAAAATGTAACAAATAAGTTAAATCTGTTTCCTTAAAGATGGGTTAGATCAGGGGTGTCAAACTCAAGACCTTCAGGACCAGCCTGATGCTGGTCTTCTATAAATCCTGCCTTATCTGCTGCTGATTACCTGGATCAGGTGTATTTAGCCAATAAGAAACTGGAAAACATGTAAGACACCAGGCCTTGAAGCCTGGAGTTTAACACCCCTGTGTTAGATGCTACTGGACAAGACTTCATTTCCAGTGTTAAACTTATATTTTGATGGCCGTCAGGAATGACTTTTTCCCTAAAAAGATTTCTATAAATGTTCCTAAAAAATCCAAGAACCAGGCCTTATTGAACTCAGTCACTTTTATTGACTTTTTGCAAAAAGGAGAGATCCAACAAAAACAACTGCTCACAGTTACCTTCGTGGGAGCTCTGACCTCCACACGCAAAGACATGCACTTTTATAGACTGTACAGGAACTCGAAATACAGGCATGGTCTTATCCTCCAGGGGTCCTGTGTCAGAGGTCATAAACTGTTTAGCCTATGTCCTTATAAGGAGTTGTGTTCGAGCACAGAACTCAGATAAAGACATTTCTGAAACTTTCCGAAGCCTGGAAAACAGCCCCAGGGGAAGGAGTGACAACAAGTTGTAGATTCACTCATCAGACATCAGATAAGACATTCCGAAAACCTTCCATGAGGCCTGAGTGGAACCCTTTTGGGCAAGGTGAGGCCACACTGGCTTCAAGACCCACACATAAACATAATTTTGTTAATCAATATTTCCAACAATGGCAATCATTGCTATACTGCAGCCTGATTGAACATGTTTATTGTTCCAGAATTCTAGCATAAAATGACCCAATTTTAAGAAAAACTCACTTAGGATAGCGTCGACGGATCCGCTTTCCTTCTTTTCCGGAGGGATTATTTCAAGTACGACCAAAAGGAACTGGATGTTGATTCTCCTCAACAGTGAAGAAATGATTGGAAAGTCCATGAGACTGATGCATGCGATGTGGTTTTGATGCGTGGTTCATGGCGGCAAGGCGGAACGATGAGACGAACACACCACACCCAGGGAAGAGCTCCTGCTGGGGAAGATGGGCTATGGTGATGTCTCTCTCCAATGAGGTTTCAGAGTCTGAAGCTCTCAGACCTGGTCTGGATCTGAAAGAGAGAAACAGTAGAAACAATACAAGTGTGAGAAAATACCAAAACAGTTTATTATTCTGTCTATTTGCTGCTTTCAGTGCATTCTTAGCTCCAAAACATTTCTGTTTTACTCCCATTTCTTATTGATGCTCATTGAAGTTCTTATTGGAACTAGGACTGCAGGGACAAATCGACTACCAAAATAATCATTAGCCGACTAATCAACCATCAAAATAATCGATTAGCTGACTAATCGGCTACTAAAATAGTTGACGACTAATTTAATAGTCATTACTTTGTATTAAATGAAGTCAGAGTGTAGTAAATTTGAACAAAGTGAGCGTTCAGTAATAAAAAATAAACTTTTTTATATTTTAGTCAGTGAGACCAAAACTTTATTTTTGGTTAAAAACAGTTACTTGTTTCTGATGCCGACCTCATTTGATCTAATCTTGTTTTAATGCCAGAATCTGATGAAGGAAAGAAGCTGCATGTTAGAAAGTTTAATAAAATATCATCTGAATTTACTTTCTATTAGTTTAAAGCTAATAATGATTAAGACGTGTGCTTCACATCCCCTTTAGTTTGCCCATGACCTAATTAGTCAACTAATCGAATAAAATAAATGCTGATTAGTCGTCTATTAAAATAACAGTTTTGGAAGCCCTGCTTGGAAAAACCCTTGTGCAAATATACAGTAGGCATGTTTAAATTAAAAGTCGGGTCATCTGGACCCCACAAGACAGCGCACTGAACTTTTATTTTTTCCTCGAGAATTTAATTTTTTCATCTTCAATGGTGTATGTAGTAGACATGAAATTATGTCCAACTCTGTCCTTGTGCTAATTGTGTGTGTATATATATAATATATATATATATTTAATATACATAATATATATATATATACACACACTCAAACATACATACAACAAAACAACAACTTAAACACTTACGAGATTGCTCATTCCGTTAACGGGTGTTCTCTCTGCCCTTCATTTTCTGGGTTGTATTTGTATTTATTTATTAAGTAGGGACGGATATAAAAACATAGACATACAGCAGAGCAGCAGTCCCATGCCCATATCATCATGCTTATAGCAGGAGCTAATTTGCAGCATTTGTCCCCAGATGGGCTTTTTATACAATAAAATAATCGTGATAAGACATGACTGACTGGTTACAAAATGATAAAATTGTTTAAAAACAGACTTGTTAAGAAGATAAATATATATACATATATATGTACATATACATACACACACATATACATGTATGCATACATACACCCAAGCAAACCTCACTCAAACATGTGTGCAACGCTGCTGCTGGTACAGCCAGGACTTTGTCTGTTTTTTAAAAAGACTGAAGCTGGTCATAGATTTCAAATCAGCAGGGAGTGAATTCCAGAGTCCTGTTCCCTTCACAGAGAGAGCAGACTGAGCAAAAGAAGTTTTGCGAAAGGGAACGTTGCAGTTTCCACTTGAAGCTGCTCTAGTGGGTCTACTGGAACTCTCTAGTTTATAAATTAAAGTGCTTAAGGGTTTAGGTGCTAATTCATTAACACATTTAAAAAATATTTTTAAAAGATTGAAATGGATAAAATTTGAGAATGTTAAAATTTTGTGTTTTGATAAAATCCAGAATCCAGAACGTTTTCTTTGCTGGCATTTCTTTCTTGTTCATCCTGTTAATGGAAAAAATACATTTATCTACCACATTTTTTTAAACCACAGCAAGCTAACCATACCATCTGTGTGACATATTTCTGTTGTAAAATAAGACCAATCTTTTATTTTTGGTTGTGGCAAAGTAAATTCAAATCTCAGTGTGCTATTGCTGCTGTGTCTCATTTTCTTACGCTGTATGTTAGTTTGTCATTGTATTAGTACACAATGACATCCAAAAAGGCAAGTTTGCCTCCTAAAAAAACACCAAATCAGTGCGCACAAAATACCATGAAACAGATATGATTTATAACTTCCTGAGATGAAACGTGACCGTGTTGGAACATTTAAAACACTGTCAACTTTGAAGTGACTTTCAGACAGATGTTGTGCGTCTGTCAGACTGCTTAATTTACCTGATACTGAAAATTACAGATTCTTTCTAAGCTTTTGCTAAATTTATAATCTAGTTTGGTAGTAATTTAAACACAATAATATTATATCTCTTTTATGCTAGATAAAGATAAAATGGAGAACGGCCCCATTTATATACATAAATTAGGGGCGTTCTCCATTTTATTTTTATCTAGCATAAAATAAATATAGTATAATATAGCTTGGAAGTAATCAAAATGTGCTGCATTTCCACATTCTGCATATTAGCTGCTCATATTGTCGTCAACATGATTTTCCAGCAGCTTTTGAGCTAGTCGCTTGTAAATCTGTACATATAACATTAGCTGTAGCAAATCATCTTCTAAGTTTGTTATGTAGGGTGACACATAAAATTTTAATCATTTTTGCAGTTTATTTTGGTGTATTTTGCTAGCCATCTTGTACCTCCAAAAACCCGTCTGGTTCTTCATTAACAGTGTCCCGGAGCCCCAACCGGAAATGACTGAGCGGTTCAAACAGGGTCAGTTTGATCGATGCACGAGGAAGATTAAACAAGTCTAACAAATATACAATTTCAACAACATACTTTACTAGAAGGAAAAAAATAAAATAAAATAAAAGGAAAATACTTCTTTTAAAATAAATGTAACATCACCAAAATAAAACATTAAACTCACCTTCAGAAACAGCAGCTCTTCAGGGCAGTGATGCCGACACGTGGTCAGCTCACTACGTGATCACAACAGAACACTGTGGTCAAAATTGGCACTAAAACACTTAAAAGTACATGTAAACCACAAAACAACAGTTTCTTTAATCAAATACATCGAATTTTAACATAATTAAGAAGCTAACATCATTTTTATAACAGCTAACTTCAAACATTGAGAGACTGCAGCAGACATACTCACGGCACAGAGGCTCCCTCCAGCTGGAGGAGGGGCTGCCGGCTATTGTTGTCGCCGCATGGTAAAGGCTGCGTGTCACGCTAATTACCTTCTCTGCGCAACAAGTAACACTGGAACTGGAACTGGAACTACATTACGTTTTAAAATAATTGAAATAGCCCAAAAAAGTGCCGAAATTAAAGCGCATTTAGTAAAGTAGTTTGCACTAAATACTTGTTGAACATGCACCAATATACTGCTTTGTATATTCCATTGGCCATTCGGACAAACAAGTTAATATTTTACCTCTCTTTAACGGTGAACCAAATAAGCATTACAATTCTTACCTCTCGTAGTCTCTGTGTGTGGCTGGAACAAAAGTTGCAGCTTAAACCGCAAATGGACAATTCTCTTGGTTGCTGTTTTCAAAACGTTCCCGCATTTTGCCCTGCGACGTCTTCTCCTTCCGCTGGCTAAATGTAATGCGATGTTATAGTTCCAATATTATTTTTATATATTTAACAAGACATATAGGCTACATTTATATTGTGCCTTTTCTGCATCTAAAACCTTTGTGTTCTTCTGTTTAAAAAAAAAATATATCTCAACTGTATTAATTTACACAGCTGTCAAAAATATAAAAATATATTATAAAAAAATATGTATTATATTGACACTGCTATGTTATTGTTAAATTTCATTGGTTTTTTTTTTAAGTTAAAAAAAATATTTTCTTGCACATCATGTCTTACAATCTTGAAAGAAAATAAGTGAGGACTAGAGATAAAAGGGAGCACGACTCTCGTAAGGAGTCAGAAACGGTCCTGAAGCTGCATCGTCATTCATGACTGTTACGGTAGATCAGGTAAAATTACAGTGAAAGTCAAATCGCGCAAAATCCTGGAGGGTCTGATGATAACATATTTGACGTAATAATTGATCAAATTGGCAACAATATAAATGATAGAGGAGAAATGCCACGATAGACACTTTTCTATTGCCCACACGATATATATCGTCATATCACCCAGCACTAATCTCAACTGTATTTATTACACAGCTGTCAAAGCTGCTTATTGTGAAATTTCATGGTTTTTTTTAAGTTTCAAAAAGATATCTTTTGCAACATGTCTTACAGTAATGTATGACTTCTAGCTTGAAAATGTGAATGAGTTGAAATGTTTAAGGAATAAACAACTTTTGTTAGTTGAATATAAATACGTCATAATTGATTTGTTTCTGTGATAAACTGATCGTGTCCAAGAAACAAATGACTCCTTTTAGTTCTTGTACCAGGTTTCACTTTTTTTTGCTGAGACTAAATGGAGATCTTATTGAGCAACGAGAGACAGAATGGTGCAAATAGTTCAGTGAGACAGAGCTGAGACGGTAAAGAGATCAAAATAAGACATGCTTTAGAACAATGAAGTACGTCTCATCTTTCTCGTAACTGAGATCTGGAGAAGAGACAGTCGTGAGAAAGGTTTGAGATCTCAGACAGTGCTCACTGTGAGACTTATTTCTCAGGAGACGTATTCGAGAAGAGTGAGAAAAGCTGTCTTGTCTCAAACATTTCTCATTCATGTCTAGGAGACGTAAACGAGACAGAAACGAGATCTCATCTTCAGTTTTGCTTTGCTATGAAATGCTGTTCGTCTTTGACTGCTCCTCCTTAAGTTTCTTCATTGAGAGGTCTAAGCGCTCACTCTCCTTCTCCCCTGTCCGAATCCAGAGGAGGTCGAACATACAGCAACACCTTTGTGTTATTTTCACAATTTTGACAGATTCCTAACAAATGGATGCGGTTTCCAATGGAGCCGATGTCATAACGCTCTCTATTTTCTAAAAGAACAGAAGAGAACAGGTTCAATCTGCAAAACTGATTCAATTATTTATTTCACAAGATTAATACAGTAAAACTATATGTTTCTAACATTTAGAATAACTGCTAGGCAATCACCAGAATACATGGTTCATTTGTTCTAAGGTAGTTTTTGTTGGTCAAATAGGAGAATTATACTGTCATATGTTGGTGAAAAAAAAACCTAAAGATGACTTTAAACCAGCAGGCAAATTCCAGTTATTTATAATCCTTATCCTATTAGTCTGACAAAATGAAAAAATAAATAATGCACACCAGAGATTTTGATCCTAGTTTAAGTAAAAAGGTTGATTGAATCAGTTGATATCTTTTTAGGAAATATCAACATTAAAATCACAAACAACAACCGCTAAAAGCAACTCACTGCTCTTAAGGTATTTTGATGACCAAGCAAGAAGCTTCTAAAAAACAAGATTTTTATCCCAAATGAAAACAAACGTATGATTGGGTCAAACACGTCTGCATCAACAGTCAGAATGTGCCACACTGGGTTCTACATCAACAACCTTCTGACATGTTCTGAACTCCTCAAACATTCTCATGGTCAAGCAGAACAACAGTAAAATAACATTCACAACATTTATTCCAAATATTAATCCCATTTGCATTTGATGCAGACAAACAGCCACTGTCATTGGTTCTGAGTGAAATTAAACACCTTATGGTGGTAACATATTTGGGATAATTCCACATAATCCTAATCTCAACCACAGAACCCAAACTACAACTGTAACTGGAATCTTAATGACCAGGAGACTGTAGTTCTTCTCACATGGATGAAGGGAATTCCAATGATCTCTTACACTATTTGGATTTTGGAGAAAATTCTTTTTTTTTGGAGGAGTTGTACATAGGATTTTAATACCAATTGAAATTGTTTCTCTTAATCACATGGAATAATTCCATTTTGAAATACAGTTTATATATATATATGCAGTTTAAAAGAATTGCTCAGCGATGGAGGGAAGGGGTTATATTTCAGTTATTTTTGTTTTGTTAAATCTGTAGTTTTGTTCCCTTTTAAAATACAAAATGCTAAAAGAAAAACTGAGTAAAATAAAGAGTGATAAACACAATAAGCTCCACCCCCTTCCCATGTCTGAAGCTGCTCCTTTATTAATTAAAAACTGCATTTTTTCTGTTATTTAGCAGCATAACTTTTTATTTGGTACAGTATGTTGTGTTGCCATGGATACAGTTTCTTTTCCTCAAACATGTGACTGAAGAAACAAATATGTCAGGTGCTTGAAAAGTACATGACAAGAGTTGAGAAAAAAAGAATTTGTCACTAAAGACGCTTCCCTGCATTCCTCTGTTGAAGTGTTTAATATAAATATTTATGCCATAACTTTTCAGACGTTTTAAGACAAACCAGTTAAAGAAGAAAAGCTCTCAGAAACCCCACATCTGAGGGGACAGGAAGAGGCAGGTTGTGTCTCCATGCTGAGGTCAGCCATCATCACGCTGACGTCTCCTGCTCAGAAACAATCCATCGGCTGTGTTGACTCACGTCACTGAAGAACGCAGGACTTCCTTTTGGAACGTTTGCCACGAGCCTTCGCTCCTGCACACAAAAGCAGCAGCGGGTGAGTTTCAGCAACAGCCAGCATGAGAGGAAGCTGCAGTTGTTAAAAAACAGTTTACTGAGATAGACTTTAAGGGAGAAAATAGAAGAATTATGTAGAGCTGGAGAGGCTTTTGACCTGTTCTTCTGTTAAAACTCCACCTTTCTGCTTAAACCTGACTCTGTGCTGATTAAGAGCCTTCATCCATCTGTACAGCCAATCTTTACTAATGTGGACTTTCATGGAAATGTGAGAAGGATTCAGATTATTGCAACCACAAGGGGACACGTGTTGAGTGTGAGGAAGGGCATCCGAGGTCAATCCTGGGCTGAGAGGAGGATGGAGAGGAGCACAGCTGCAAACAGCTGGCTGGACGTTTGTACAGATCGATGTGTGCAGAGATTCAAATGTTGGATAAAATGTATGCACAGATGTAGGAAGATGGACCCAAATGTTTTATCTGCTCCCACATGAAGAGCTTCTTGGTCCGCTCGTCCCTCTGCTTTCACTTCACCTGTTTGGGCCCCGACTGGCTTTGAAGATCCCGGAGCGCGGGTCTGGTCCTCTCCGGTGCTTAGCACTTCTAATGAGGTGACCAGCTCGTAGTCGAACTCCTCCGTGGCCTCTGCAGAGTCCAGGTGTTGTGTTTGGATTCCTTCCTCTGTGTTGAGCTCCTGTGCAGCAGGACTTCTCGTCACAGTGTCGGAGCTCAAAGGAACCTGGGAGACCGCCGCTGCCGCTGCACTCAGGTCCTCCTCTGTGTCAGCAGCAGCAGTAGTGAAAGAGTCACACAAACTCTCCACACCTGAGGGGTCTCTGTTGGATTTCTGGGATTCTGAATCTGTGGAAACCAGGAGCTTCTCTGAGGGCGTCTGGGGTTGAGCGGAGATGTCAGACTGGTCCTGATCTTTGCTGGGTTCAGGTGATCTTGGCTCTGGATCTCTGGAGACCTGAAGAGTCTGTTCAGACTCGCAAGATTCCATGATGGGATCCTTGAGGTCCACTTCTGTCATCCTCCTTACGGTGGGACGTCCTGGAGGCAGAAACGAGCATCAGTAATGAGAATGACGGGAGCCAAATGTCTGATGTCCTCCTCACCTCGGAATCTGTTGGGTCTTCTGCTTCCTGATCTGGTCTTCTTCAGACTGTAGCCTTTCCTGATCTCAGCCAGCAGGTTATCAACAATGCAGCCTTCATCCTGCCGGTTCACATCTCTCCTTACTGAGGAATGAGCACAAAAAACATTTCTGCCTCACTGTTGGGCAGCAGCCTGTGTTTAAGGTGGAATGGCAGAGTTAGACTAACCGATCTGACTGGGGGGATCTCCTTTGAGTTTCTCTTCTCGTTTCTTCCGCTTCTTCTCCTGCTCTCTTCGATTTTCGTTATCCTGAGGAATGAAAGTCAGGAGTTCACAATCACATCAGAAACTTTGAAGTCAGCAGAGATAAAGAGAGTTATCGCTGAAATGACCGTTTCTGCCACGAGTCCAAACAGTTTTCCTGAAAGAAGAGAGACTATTTTCCCTCCTCCGTCCTGTCCTTCCACCTGCTGATGAGCTGGATCAGATCAATGAGGTGCAGCAGCAAGTCAGTAGATTATCTATTGTTATACATCTTATCGAAAAAGATAACACTGTCACAGTTTAATTGTTGGGAATATTTAAGTTACATCTTGTAAATAAACGGCTGCAAAAAAAAAGTGTTGATAAATGGTGTAGTGCAGCTCAGCACCAAAAGCCACGCCCACACAGAGGAATTTTTGGTAAAGGAAGCTTCAGATCAACAGGAAAAATGACTTTTTAGACATTTAGGATGTGGAATTTTTGTTAAAATTTCACAGTCCTAATTAAAACCCGAGTGGGAACATAAAAAGAAAAAAATTGTCGTTGGGGGCTTTGAGAGTAATCCTCTAAACCTGCGCCGTCTGCAGCAGCCCCTCCCATACCCATGGAAACGTGCTGACATTGGCACAATGTGAACCCCTCCCTCCAGGAAGAGTCTGCTCTGACAGCTCCGCCCCCAGTCTAACTCCAACATCCAATTTCTCCACAGAGCTGGTGATGATCAGCAAGAAAACTTTCATCTAGATGCAGAATACGTTTATCTTCCAGTTGTGTCCTGTCTTCAGTAAATTCCAGCTCAAACAGGTGTTTGTTGCTTTAGACACGGCACCCTTTAAGACACCCCCACCCCCACCCCATCAGGCACAGTTGTGCAGATGTATTTCTGTTTTGACCCAGTGATGGCTGGGGCTGCTAAAGGCAGATATATGGTGTGTGATCCATCTTTGAAAACGTTTGGATACTGTTTATTGAATGAGTGAAACGAGGAAAAGAAGGTTCAAGGATGACATCAGGAAATGGGCGGCAGCCACACACAGCAGAAGGAGGAGCTTCAGGAATCAAGTCGTTTTACTTCTGGGTAGGAAAAAACTCATAAAAAAATAACTACTATTTCATAAATAATTAGTTTTGTAGTGTTCCAAAGGTGAAATATGATCATAAATATGGATATAGTTCTCTCTGAAATCATATGGTCCCTTTAACATGTTGTGCACCCGTCAAATGAAGCTATAATTGATATTTCAAAAATAATTCAAACTCAAATACTGGTGGGAAATCTGAATTGGAATTATTCTGCTCCAGATGTCAGCCCTTCCCTGTGATTACTTCCAGGATTGAAATAATAAACCCCAGCCTGACTTCTTAAAAGTAAATAAATATCAAAAGATCCATTTTGAATGGATCTTTGAAATGAACTGATCCAAAGAATTCAGCTGCTTAATATAAAAAGAGAGTCATAAATCCCGTCTCTAGAGGAAAGTCGGTCCTGAGAATGTCCTTGTGGAGGAATGGAAGAGTTCAGGAGAGGGGGCTGTGGAGTTACTGTTAACCCATGTGCTCTCTTATGGGTCCAGATGATCCCATAAGTCACCAGTGCAAAACGATAACAATAAAAAATAAATCTAAACATGTCTGTGACACGTTTGCTATGTGTGCATGACCCTTTGACAGCAGGGAGGTGGAGAAGTAGCAATCAAGAGGAGAAGAAACCCCTAAATAATGATCTGCTGCCGGCATCACCAGGCTCTTTGTTCTGTGACAACTCGCCACAGGACTGCTACCATCCACCTCCTCTGTGGTTACTCACCTTTATGGCTTGGATGAACTGACTCCTGAAGGTCCTAATGGTGCTGAAGAGCTCATCCAAGGAGAACTTGCTGCTCTCCTCGCATAGATAGTCAGCCAGGTCCTGCTTCCTGCTGTCTATTGAGCACACCACCTGCTGAAGCTGCTGCCACGCCCCCAGACTGTCCTGAGGTCACACAGCAGAGGAAGAAGACATGTCTGACACAGGTCATGGGGGTGTGTGTGTGGGTGTGTGTGTGTCTCACCTGGATAATGGACAAGTACTGCTCCTTGATATCTTCAGAGGAAGAAGACACTTCGTTCTGAGCGTTTCTCAGCCGTGTGATCAGGTTGTTCGCTTCAGCCTCGATTGCCTCTGCATTCACTCTGCAGACAGAGCAGGTAACACTTTCACCTGAGACTCCTGTGCTGTTCATGATGCAATCCATACTCTGGGTCCTCTGGCTCAGAGCCTGCAGACCAGCAGCCTGAACTGTCCATGTACCCAGCAGCCTTTTCACAGAGCTCCAGGTCTTCAGGCAGGTGCAGCAGGTCAGGATGGTCTTTTTCCACCTCCTGACAGGCACACAGACAGCAGTGGTCACTTTGGACTCTGAGACTGTGCACATTTCTCACAAGAAGCACAACCAAAGCCTCCAGCTGGTACCTCCAGGATGTGGTGCAGAAGCGTGATCCTGGACTGACTGGCTTTGGTCTCTGTCAGTTTTAGCAGAGTGCTGATCTTAAAACCTTCAGCGTTCCCAGTGTGAGTTCCCTGACAGAGAGAGCCACAGTGAACACTCTACACCACTGGTCCGTCTGTAGTGTGTCACCAACAGCTACCGGTCATGGTGGGTAGCCTCAGGAATCTCAGTACATTCATGAGACAAGGCTCTCACATAGTTCAGGAAGTTTCCAACACTGAGGATGAGCTTGCAGAAGCTGGGCAGGCGGGCGCTGTCCCTCACACCTGCAGAACACAACAACTGAAGCTCCAGGACACAATCACAAGCTCGGTGATGAGTCATCCACACGTCTGTGAGTCTATGTGTGTCTATGTGAGTCTATGGGGGGGGTGTGAGTCTATGTGTGTCTATGTGTGTCTATGTGTGTGTCTGTGTGAGTCTATGGGAGTCTATAGGGGTGAACTTGTGTGTGTATACCATGTGAGTATGTATCAGCATGCTTAAGTCTTAATGTGAGTGGGCATGTGTGTATACGTGTCTATTTGTGTATTTAGTGAGTGTGCATGTGAGTGTCTGAACACACTCTTGCAGGCTCGCTCCAGCAGTTCAGCTTTGGGTCTCAGGGTTTCCAACACAGAACCACTCTCCTCACACAGCAGCATGCATCTGATCCTGAGAGTGTAACTGCAAACACAACACACATGAGTGGAGCCGCACAGCTGCGTCCAGACTCTTAAGTCTGCTCATACCTGGGGACTTCCAGCAGCTGCAGGTAAAACTGGTCCACAGCTGCCATCCGGTCCTTGTCCGCCTGGTGGGACTTCAGGTTTTCTACCTGAAGACAAAAAAGCACGTGACCTTTACTAGAAGATGGGGGAAAGAGACAAAATGCAGGTGAACAGCAAGAGGGTGGGTATGAAGGGACAAGAGACCTAAAACTTTTTTGATTCCCCTGTAGAACATGGAGTACACTAAAATCTGTCAATCAGAAGACCCTAAAGAACCTTCATCATAGAAGTCTTTGGGGAGCAGAAGGAACAAAAGGGGCGGGGCCAGGAGTCAGGAACCTTTAACAGTGAAAGAGACATTTGGGCTCATTTTCTACTGGTCAAAACCTAGAAGGAGCTGCATAGTCTTAAAGAAATCTTCATTTGCATTCATGACCTTCTTTTTTAACAATAAATAAGAATTATGACTATTCTTTGACACAAACAAATGCAAAAATATTAAAAGATCCAATCACTCAAAATGTGTTTTTTTTTTATTCTTATTTTCAAAATAAAAGCTGCTCTGTGCCAAACAGGATCATCTCAGTGCAGCTCTGGACAGCTAGAAAACAATGTTGTGCAATATAAGATAATATGAGCTTTTAACTCATAAAAGATCTAACTTTTTTCCAAAGTTTATCTTTGCATACAAATCTGTTCATTCTGGAGGTAGAGTTGATCAAACAAGACGTCTCCAGGTCAACATGGATGGAAAAACCTACAGAGTTTATCATCTATGTGAACCTCAGACATTAATTTATAGATGTAAATAATCTACATTAAATAAATGTTAATTAAATGCTAATTTAGTTTTATTTTATTTCGTTTTTTGGTCTTTTCTTGAGGCAGTTTTGGTTAAACAGACATTATCAGAGATCTGCTGACTCAGACGGTCGACATGTCTGGATCAACAGTCTCTATGAATTATTTTATGTTTGGTGGAGGATCCACAATGGAGAGATAACAGAGACTCATGTGGATCTGGAGCCAATGGTTGGAGACTCTGGACTAGGCTGAAATGTTGGGGCAAAAAAAGGGTCTGTGGTGGGTTGCAGAAGGACAGGGGTGTCTGGAACTGTTGCAGAGACAATGAATGAAACTGATGCTATAAACATAGGAAGAAAGATGTTCAGCACTTGAGTTAACCTGCAGTTTTGGATAATTGTCAAACTAGAAAAACAAACAGATCTGGGGCCTGTTTAAACCTGAACTCAGAGTCACTGGACTCAAAATTCTCAAACTTAGAGTTTTCGGTTCCAGAACAGCTGAAAATGTTTGATTCAATCAACTTGAAGTTGTTGGAACCAGAATCAGGTGAGAGCATCACGACCATTAAAAGCCCTGATCAATGGAGCAAAGACAGCACGATTCACCATGGCAACGGGAACAAACACCTGAGTTTCCGGCGACGGAAATTGATGAGCTTATGCGATTTACAAGAACATTTTCATCTAGAAAAGAAACCCAGCTGCAGCGGTAAAACAGAGAGAAAACATCAGCAGAGTTAATGCATACGTCTACATTTGAATCATTTCAAATAATGGATAAATAATAATATCAGGAAGGTTATTCTGTCACTTGTAAAGTAAGGAATGGTTTTTGATCTGCTAATAATTTAACCAGTCATCTCCGTAATCACATGAATGACCGTTTTTCTCAACCCCCCACCACCACCACCACACACACACGGATATCACTGCACACTAAAACGAAACACTGTGGCTGCCTGGAATATTTCAAGATAAGAATTTATTAAAATTTAATTTTCAAGACTTAAAAAATATTTGCTGAATTTTTTTTTTTTTCAAAGCATAAAAAACACTTTCCATAACCGGGATTCAAACTCAGGTCTCCGCAGGGAGAAGCGGGGGGGTTGTGATCAATCAGGTCAAAGAAGCTCTGGGATATGAAACTGACGGTTCAAGTATTGATGCTCAGACATGTTATCTGCATGTGAAGGAACGCCGTCGCTGCCCTTTACTGGACCCGGAGCCTCCATCATCACATTGATTTGCAATAATGAATCATAGTCCAAGTCTGTGCTTGAGTTTTCAAAAACAAACATCCGTGAATAAATGAGTGCCATGAGTAAATCTTTCTTTGTTTTTCTATGAAGTCTTTCTGATTTGGCTTTGGAAACCTCACCATGCTTCACAGCTCTTTTAAACCAGACTTTTGCAGATGAAGACCCAGAATTCTGACCTCATGTTTTTCTGGGAGCAGTTTCATCAGCTGTTTCAGGACCTCCACATCAAACTTGGATCTGTCTCCTCTGCGGATCATGGACACAAAGTCTTCATGGGAGCTGCATGTGAGGAGCACAAAAGAAACAGCTGTTAGACCACAGGGCTGACGACAGACAGACAGAACATACGATTGCTATTTTGAACTAGTTTTAGCATTATTTATTTGAGCTGTAACTGGAACTATAACTGGAGATGCACTAAATAAATCATTGGGACATTGTGGGTGTACAACTGTGCAATGGAGGGCGTAAAAAACATGGCCTCGCTGTGAGTGGAAAACTATTTCATGGTGGAAAACTAGAGATCAGCACATGCAAATGTGGGTCATCATCAGGTGTCTGTGGTGGAACAGGTGAGACAGGCTGCAGGGAAAGGTACCATTTGAACTGCTTGAGGAAGATGTTGAGGCTCAGGCTTTTCTTGGCATCAATGAAGGAAATCTGAAAAACAGCAGATGGTGTGAAGAGCCACTTTCTGGTTCAGAGACCCCATGAGAGCGAGACAGGTCATCTTCTTCAGCATCTGCTGAAGCGCTGGTGGCCTGCGCCACATCAAACATCAAGTGTCCCAGTAGTCTGTACAAACCTGTGTTAAAGCATCTTAAAAAAAAACTAACAAACAAGCACTGCTTAAACTGTGATGATGGTTCTTCTCCACATTCAACTTTAACTCTACGGTTTGAGGAATCATCCAGCAGAGTTTGACATCAGAGGTCAGAGAAAGAGGAGCAGCATCAGCTGTCCCTGAGCCACTGCTGTAGCCCAACACTCGGTCTTCCACATGACTCGGCCTTAAGTAATCCAATACCTCTTTGGGCTCAGTCTTGGTTTTGGTTCTGGTTTTGGTCTCAGTGGGTGGGAAGCTGAAAAGTTGCTCAATGCTGCAGTAATCTGGTTCCACAGACTCTGAAGGATCCAGCGTCCACAAAGACCGATGATCTACAGACACACAGAAGAGATCCTGACCCGGTCCAGAGCAGACACCAGCAAACACCTGAACCGGAAACAGCTCACCTGTCACCACCCTGGGCGGGAGTTTCTGCCAGTTCAGCTTCTTCATTCTTAGGGTGGGGCAGGGGGCGGGGCTCACATGAGAGGAGGCGGAGTATGGCGAGCTGCCAAAAACTGGAGCCACACGAGGTGTAATGATGGTCCCCAAAGCTGGCGGAGGGGGAGGGGTGGGGGTCATGCCAGGTAAAGGTGGGGGAGGAGGTGGAGGAGAAGCTCCTGTGCCAGGTAAGGGTGGTGGTGGGGGAGGGGGAGGAGGAGCACCTACACCCGGAAGGGGTGGTGGCGGGGGAGGGGGAGTCATGCCAGGTAGAGGAGGGGGAGGCGGTGGGGGAGGAGCTCCTGCACCAGGTAGGGGTGGTGGCGGGGGAGGGGGAGGAGGAGCACCTACACCTGGAAGGGGTGGTGGTGGGGGAGGAGGAGTCATGCCAGGTAAAGGAGGGGGAGGCGGTGGGGGAGGAGCTCCTGCACCAGGTAGGGGTGGTGGCGGGGGAGGGGGAGGAGTCATGCCAGGTAGAGGAGGAGGAGGGCCTGTGCCAGGTATGGCTGGTGGTGGGGGGTCCACAGCAGTGAGGGGCCCCTGCAGCTGAGTCTGAATTGCCCTGTCAACTGTTTGGACCCTGTGATTGGCTGAGGGCTTTTGAGGGAGGAGCCTCTCCAGGACTGAGGCTGCAGAATCTGAAGGAGCTAGAAAAGAGAATCCAGGTTCAGAGCCGGCCCTCACCAGCCGGAGGACTGCTGCCTCCGTCAGACTCACACTCCTCAGACAGCAGTGTGGCCCGTCCAGCCAGGTTCTCCAGGGCCGACCAGATGTCGGATCTGCTGGGATCCACCAGCAGCAGCGCCTGAAGGATGGACAGCAGGTGGACAGCAGACGGACTGGTGGACACCTGGACACCCAACAGACGGAGGACAGGATGTGATGGTGGAAGAACTATTCCCTGCAGTAAAAGCTCTAACGCAGGGCTGCCCATTCCTGTCCTCCAGATCTATCACCTTGACCATTTTCCAGATCTCCAAGCCCTGCCAGCTGCTGATTGGCTCAGTCACACGCCTCCATAATCTGATTGAAAGAACACACCTGGTCCAGGTAATCAGTAGAAAGCAGTACATGGAGAGCTGGAACACATGCAGGGTGTAGATCTGGAGGACCAGGAACGAGCAGCACTGATCTAACGCGTCTGGCTCTACGGCTGAACAACCAACAACAGTCCTGCATCAGGACACTGCCGGTGTTCCACTCCAACTGAGATGTCTGGCTGAATGAAGGGGGTGTTAGGTCACAAGTGAAGACAGGAGGGAGAGAAGTGGGACCTTAGCAAAAAGTGAGGTGAAGACCTCCTGGTGGCTGCTCATGTCAAGCCCTCCATACAGCCTTTCCATCTCCTCCTCGTCCTCCGTCATGGAATCCTCAAAAGCATCACACTGGATGTTCAGATCCACGTCCTCCGTCTCCCTGGAGACAGAAAGCAGAGATGCATCCCATTCTGATGGATGGAAGCAGCTGAAGGTGAGACCGTACCTCATTCTGGGGAGCAGATCCAGCAGCTGCAGACCTGGATGTGACAGGAATATTACAGCTTTTCATTCAGAATCTCATCTGTTGTTTGCATGAACAAATGTGGAAATATAATGATTGAATAGATGTTCCTCACAAACATGCTTTAGCCTTCCTCCTGGTGTCCTGCCACAACATGTGTGCTGGCCTCAGGAGGCGAGCTAAAGCTAGCATGAGCGTCTCCACAACACTGACATAACAGCAGCAAGTGTCTCACTGTTCTCTGCCATCTCCTCCACCTCCTATTCTGTTGTTAGACCCGATTCTGGCGTCGGATGACAGACGCTCAAGAGTTTTTCGTATAATTTCCACATAAACATGTCTCTAATGTTTAAACTGACTGCAATGCCTTATGATGGGCTGGAGTTCAATGATGTCAAAACTCTTTAAATGACCGAATCCTTCTTGAAGATCTGCATCAATCACACAAACTGCTCTGAGAATTCTTTCCCCAATGAATGTTAAATAACTGAACCAATCAGAAAGAGCTCTCTGGACCGGGTCTGTCTCCTGGTTTCACTGGTCAGCGTGAGGATGGAATGACGGCGTACCGATGAACTCCTGCCGCAGTCTGTTCCTGCTGCGCAGATCCTCCTGTTCCAGCAGCAGCACGTTGACCACGCTCATCAGTGTCACCATGTACGGCGCGTTGTCGGTGGCCTGAAGCTCGTTCACGATCACGCTGAAGCGGTACTGCTGCTTCTTCAGGCTCTGAACACAAACACAGCCAACCTCTCACCACATACACACTTGCTGTATCTTGTGCAGAATGAGGATGAAAAAGAAAGGGTCAGATAAAGGCTGAAGAACCGCACGCCACTCCAGAACCGCGCATGGCTCCAGAACCGCGCGGGGCTGCAGAACCGCGCGCCGCTCCAGAACCGCGCATGGCTCCAGAACCGCGCGGGGCTGCAGAACCGCACGCCACTCCAGAACCGCGCATGGCTCCAGAACCGCACGCCGCTCCAGAACCGCGCGGGGCTCCAGAACCGCGCGGGGCTCCAGAACCGCGCGCCGCTCCAGAACCGCGCGGGGCTCCAGAACCGCGCGGGGCTGCAGAACCGCGCGCCGCTCCAGAACCGCGCATGGCTCCAGAACCGCGCGCCGCTCCAGAACCGCGCGCCGCTCCAGAACCGCGCGCCGCTCCAGAACCGCGCGCGGCTCCAGAACCGCACGCAGCTCTTTCACTCTTAAAGGTTGCAGACTCCTGGGTTTAGATGGAGCTGAGTGTTTCGCCATGGCAACGCTGAAGCCTTAAGATAAAGATGCCGTTTTTGTCCCAAGTTAACAAGTATGATGATCAGCTGAGGAGATTTATGCTTTAAAGAGCCCTACGATGAATATTCTACTTTTTGAGGTTTTAAATGCATTCTACTGTTCATTCCTCTATAAAGAACCCCAAAACAGCATTTTGATCCGTTCATGCATTTAAGAGAAATCCTCTAAAAACCTGCTCTGTCTGCAGCAGCCCCTCCCATACCCATGAAAACGAGCGGTTGGAAACGTGCTGACGTAAGATCGATGCCAACAGCTCCCTCCAGGAAGAGTCTGTGCTGCAAGCTCCGCCCCCAGACTTAACAACAACACTCAATTTATCCCCTTATCCAGAGATTATCAGTAAAAAAAAAAAAAACTTAATCTTAGACGTAGAAAACCGTGTGTCTTCCAGTTGTGTCCTGTCCTCAATAAATTCCAGCTCAAACAGGCGTTTGTAACTATTTCCGTGGTACCCCCACCATAACCCCTATCCCCCAACCCCCGGTCCTGCACCCGTGAGAAGCAATCTAGCGACAGGTGGGCCGACCAAAGGCAGAAATATGGTATGTGCATCCGTCTTTGAAGAAGTTTAGATTGTTTTGGTGGGAGAAATGCAGACATGGTGCCACAGACTCCAGATGATGTCATGGAGTGGACTGCAGCCGCATTCAGCGGCAGGCGGAGCTTCGGGAGTTGTTTTACGGTATGAAAACATTCACGGAAAATAACTTATATTTCATGAATTAATTTTTTCTGTTCCAACAGTAATATATGATCTTCTATGTCGATATGGTTCCCTCTGAAAGGTTTAAGAAAGTCACGGTAGGTCCCTTCAACATCTGTGCAGGCGTTTCTGAGAGATCTGATGCTGAAAAGCAAAGTAAAGAAAACAGAAAACGTCTGAGGAGGAGGAAGCAGATGATGTGTGACCTTATAGTGGTTGAAGGCGTCCAGAGTCAGGTGACATCCCTGAGGGTCAAAGAGGGCGAGCGCTGCCAGCAGCTCAAACACCTGCATCTTCACCATCAGGTTAGACGTGTCCAGAGCTGCAGGGGGAGGGGGGACAACAACACATGTGAACTTCAATAATGCATCAGAACCAGTGTGAATCCTGGTGAGCGGTCCTCTCCTCAAGACTGCTGTGAGAACATCAGGGGGGTCTACAGAGGGGGGGGGGCAGTTCAATTCAAGATAACTACTTTGAGCAAACAGCAAAGCATGTCAGCATTAGAAATGAACAGCATCATTAGGTGCTCTCTGGATCAGCTCAGTGGTAGACTGTCCACCATGAGACTGGGAGGTTGTGGGTTCAAATCTGCAGTCGGGTCATGCCAAAGCCTCCCTGTGGACATGGGATTGGAGTTAAACCACCAACTGGTTCTCGAACGCGACTCACTGCAGCTGAGCAGAGTCAAACGGAGAACCAAATGCTGCACATCCACATGTGGAATAGCTCAACTTATAGATGAGAACAGAAATGTTTAAAGTAACACCAGGAGAAGAATGTAAAGCTGATCACAGTATCAGGATTGATCTCAAATGGTTCCTCGTGTAGAGCGTCCTACCTGCCTTTGAAGGCCCAAAGCGCTTCACATTCACACACTGGTGGTGGCTCCAGCCGTCCACCAGAGGCAATGGGGGGTTCAGTGTCTTGCCCAAGGACACTTCAACACATGGGCGGGTAAGGCAGGAATCAAACCCACAATCCTCCGGTCAGGAGTTGACTGCCTACCGCTGCACCACAGCCGCCCCATGTATTTCCTTACTACTGAGACTTAAAGGACAGTCATGGATCTTCATGGCTTTAACACATTGTACACTTTATCATCAGTCAGTGAAAAAACTCATCTGCTTTTTTATTAGCTTGGATCACAAGCAGAAGTTTGATGATTTCTTATGAAAAGATGAAATGAAAAGCTCGTCCCCATCCCTGAAAACAGGACTTAACACTGAAGGAAATCCACAAAGTAGATTTTTTCCTGAAACTGCAAAGTTTCTTCGTAAAAAAGCTGAAGCTGGATAGAAAATCTGACAAAAAGGAAATAATGCTCAAAATGCAAAAATGAATGTTAAAAAAGTGAGAAAAAAAACATTTTACCAAAAAGATTTGAATATAGTATAAAAAATGAGCCTTAAAAGCATACAAAAACACACAGCTAGAATAATTCAATTAAACTCTTGACTTCTATTATCGTAAACCCCTTAATGCCCATCGATGCACACATCTGTTCCAAACTTTCCTTCATTTTCAAACAGAAACGCATGAAATTTTTCACAAAGCTGGAAGTGAAGCTTTGAGACAATTTCACGATCTTCCTCATCTTCAGGTATGCTGGGTTGATGAAGATCTCTATTCATGAAATGAATTCCGGTGTCAAAGGGTTAAATATGCAGCTTTAACTACAATCCCTGGTCTAATTCCTCTGTGTCATTTTTGTAAATATGCGACACATTTATTTTGTTTTCAAACAGTACAAACTTACTCTGCTCTGTAATGCTGCAACATTTAAATTTCCCCAAATCTTATCTTAAAAAACTATGAGGTGAAAGAATCAGTACAACCGAGTACAGCTGAAATCTCAATAAATGTTTGTAAACTCCACTAATAACATCAGAAGCCTCTAAAATGTCATCCACAGAAACCCGACCTAAAATCTGAAGAGGTGCAAAAGAAAAGTTCAGATTAACCAGAGGAGGATCTCATCTTATTCCACAGTATTTCCAGAGAGACAGAAACCTTTGGGTCAGCAGTGACCTTTTGGAGCCACAGTGAACAGCAGCCTCGTCCTCACCCACCCTGAATCAGGTTCCTGACATACATCCGGCTGTCCAGGATGAAGTGAAGCCCTGAGGACGAGTTCATGATGGCACGAACACAGCCCACACAGGTGAGCTGCAGCAGAGCGTCAGACATCCGGGCACAGCCACGGCCTGACAGGTGCTCCAGCGCCTCCATCAGAAGATCCAGACCATGCATTTCCAGGAACTGAACCATCCAAGACTCGTTGCTGGACTCAAGGCGCCGCCTCAAACCCGAGTAGTTCACCTCTGTAGGAACCTGGACACACAGCAGTCTCAATCACTGAAGGAACTCGGAGCCCCGGAGCTCTCCAGAGCATCATCTGGTCTTCTCAGGGTCGGGGGGAGCCAGCAGCTGTACCTGCAGCAGGCGGATGCACAGCTCAGGGTCAGCGTTCTCCATGTTCGCCTCCAGCAGGGCGTCTGGGTCGGAGGGAGGGCTTTTGGTCACACAGTCTTTCAACATCTCCCATTTTGATTTAGAAGCCATGATGCCTGCAGGGAAGAAACAGAAGAATGAAAACATCCACAGCTCCAGACAAAAGCAGACAAACTGGCTTGAAAACTGCACATTCCTTTGACTGCATAAACCATAGTGAACAGCATGTCTCCAGTGATGTACATGCTGCTGCAGCCAGCAGGCCGACGGCGGGGACGTGTGCAGCCTGTCTGTCAACAATGAAACGGTTCCAGTCGACCTGCAGCTCTGATGGGATCACAGTCACAGTGGGACGTCCTCACTGATATCATCATTATGGAGACAATGCTCAAATGTTGCACATTCCAAGAAGGACTGATAAGGGCTGTGGCGGAAATCAGTCCGATGGATGACGACAAACAAGAAAGTAAAAAGATCCAAAGGGTTGGAAGATCTGAGAAGGATCAGCTTTGTGAAACTGTTCAGATGAAGTAAACGTTTGAGAGTCTGGAGGAGAGGAGTCTTAGTTGTCCTGTTCCTGGCCTTCATGGCTTCAAGCAAACATCTGTTATCTCAACTCAGGAGTTCATAGAGGATTAGAAATGCTGACGCAGAGAAAGAGCTTTCGAAGATTCTGTAGTTTGATCAACCAATACAGTGATGTAAAAACCAAAAATGACAAATACTATGATTCATTTTAGTTATTGATTGGTTCATTTCTCAGGGACAGAGCTCATTGGCTGCTATGTGCCAGAATTATTACCATTATTATTTTCCATCTGTAGTCCCTGGACAGATGTTTAAAATGTCAACCTAAAACAATAAATCAACAAGAAAAAGCTCTATAAAATACACTAAAATACAGATGTGAAACAATCAGAGTACATACAAAATTATAAAATGAGACATTATGAGTCAATACAATTGATACAAAAATGTGATCAAATGTAAAGTTGAAATAAAACAATGAATGTTGATAAGGTCGTTGTGAAACAAGACAGTTTTTTAATACACCTTGTAAAATGACTGTATATTCTGAATATAGTGTCTTCATGTCTTTCTGTTGGATCTTTCATTGAATTTGAGGACGGCATTAGCATAAGAGTGAGATAGTTGATGAAGAAACCTAAAACTACCTGTGAAAGTTGCAGCCACATTCTAAGAAATGGACAAACAATCATAATGATAGTGATGAGAGACTGCTACAATCAGCCCCAGCCCTGAGCTGCTGCCCCATGCAGGCAAAACGCGATCTCTGCCCCCGGACCTCAGCACAGCTGCCTGGAATATGTTGAACCACCTGAGAACATGTAAGAATCGTGCTACTTCTCCCTGACCAGAACTCAAACCAGACCCTTACAATGACAGACCGCTGCGCTATGTACCAACACAATTCTGTCACCCTGGTAGATCTTTTAACAGACACCTCCAGTGCTTAAAGGTGAAAGATTTCTGTTGTCCCCTTTCACAAAAGAGGAGCCACCACCCCAGTCTACCAGGGCGGTGCTTCTGCCCCCGACTGTCATACGAAGCTGCTGAGATGTGGTAACTGCTGTCCTACTGCATCCAGAAAGATTCACCCACCCAAAGCATCTTACCACCAAGGAGCTCTTCAACTCCTCAAAGACTTCAGCTCAAATGATGGACAGCCCCATCCTGGCATCTCCAGCATCTGTTTCCTCAAGAAGACATCAGGAGCGTTCAGGAGAGGCGTGAAGGATTCTGTCCACTCAGAGTCAAGAGCCAACCACCTGCACCAAACTCAGAGATGGTTGGAATTTAATCAGGATGAACAGGGATTATTTAATAAGGGCCACTCTGAATGTCTGCTTAAGTCTGATCTGATCTGATCTTCTGAGAGCCCAAAAGACACAAAGGATCGCCGTCAAGTTTAAAAGAACAAGCAGGAATGTGCTGAAGGAATGAGAGAGAATCTGTGAGTCACAGTTCCTCCTGCAGGCAACACCCTGACCGTATCGATGAGGAAAGGCCCGCAGACTGAGGAATGTGAGATGTGCTTCAACAAGTCCAGGTCAGTGGAGGGAGAGCCACGACGCTCCTTCAGGATGGAGGAGCTCCTGCTGAACCACCACATTCCTGAAGACACTCCGTCATGGAACCACTGCTTCGGCAGCACCGGAGGGAGACATGACCAGAACCAACACAACAACCACAACCAACTCCAACCCCCCCGCTCAGCTCAGATGCTGTCTTTCACACCTGTACAGGTGACCTCATGACCTCATGAGAACCGACAGAGACCGTCACGAGACCGTTCGGGTTCTGCTGTTGGACCGGGAAAATCCCGCCCGGTATCGAGAACAGAAGAGGATTTTGAAAGAGGAAGAAAAGCCCAGCTTTGACCGGTACCGGACCAGAACGTCGATCTGGACGCTGTGGTTAAAACAGAAACATTCTCCCGAACACAACCGTTAACTGTTCAAACATGAACCCGCCTCAAGACCGAACAGAACCGACCCAGACAGCAGCGGGGCGGGGTGGTGCTCGTACTCACCCAGCTGTTTGGGGGGGTGGGGGTCTAAACTTTGGTGACAGTTGGTACCAACGATGACTCGCCGCTTCCCCGCGCGCTCTGAGCGCGTGCCTTTACGTGGTTCCGTTCAGACCGAGCAGCATCAGCGAGGGCGGTGTCAAGCAGAGGTGGGTCAGGCCACGCCCCCACAGCCACGTAAAGTTGTCAAAGGTGCGTTTCCGGTGGTAATGAGGGAGTTGAACATCCCGAAGCCCCGCGGAGCAGCTGGAGCCTCGTCTGGATCAGTTTGATCTCCAGCTCTCCCGTGCGCGTCGTCCAGCAGGGGGCGGAGCTTAAAAACAGCTGTTCTGTTATTGACATGAGACGTGCAGAATGATAACACATGGAGGTGGTCTCCGTGTTCTGAAGGAACAGAGTGAAGCTTTCACCAAACATCATCATCAAACATCAACATAAAAACCTCTTTCTGAATCCCTCCACCCCCCCCACCCCACCCCCCCTGCCTGAGTAAAATCATCAAACTGTAGAAATGCAAAGAAGAGTTCTTCTCTGAGAACTGCAAAGCTTTTTAAGGCCATGCTCTGTCTGGTGACCTCTGCTAAAACAAGACAGGTTCACATCCCTGCAGCAGCGCCTTCTCACCGGGAGGGGGCAGTGTCTCCCCGCTGTAGCAGACGCAGCTCCGCTGTGGGATGAAGGCATGCTCCTGACTGAAGCACAACAGCTGTGCTAAACTATATTTGAATCAGAACAGGAATCAATCAATCAGAGATCATGCTGGAACAAATTAGGAGATAAATTTAAACCATGTACAGCCGAAAAGAGTTTCAACACAGAGACAACCTGTCTTCATTTAAAGCTACAGGAGGTATAAAAACAAACTTCCTTGTGAACCTGGAAGGACTTTGGCATGTTGGGTGTTGGAATAGAATAGAATAGAATAGAATAGAATAGAATAGAATAGAATTCAACTTGTCTTTGACTGACTTAACTGACCATCCAGAAGACCATCATGGATCCCCTCTACAGTCTGAGTAAGACAGTAAAGTTCTGCAGCTAAGGAGACCGTCTGTCTCCAGCAGATCAACAGGAAGTCTAACGGAGGGAAAACCGTGTCAGGAGAAGATCCAGCAAAGAGATGACCGGCTTCAACGGATTACCAAAACAATTCAAGAACCTGAAAGAGTGGTATGAAGAACAGCTTCACAAAGCTCCACATTCAGGAGATGGACTACTACATTGTGGTTCCTCAGGTCAAGACACTTCTGATCCTGGACCACCGGAGGAACCGTCTAAACTGAGTCAAGGAGGAGAGGGACTGGGCTGTTGGATAGAGGGCCAATCTGCTGTTTTCTGATGAAAGGAAGGAGCGTCTTTCATTTGGGAATCAAAGGTTCTGAGGAAGACTGTGAGGAGCAGAACCCAAACTGCTGGAGGTCCAGAGAGAGTCTCCACACTGCTCCAGCTCTGCTGTTGGTAAGGTCTGATTTTTTCAATCCAAAATCACTGCAACAGTCTAGTTCAGGGTCTGCAACCATTGGCTTCAGATCCAATTCAATTCAATTTTATTTCTACAGCCCAAAATCACAAAGAAATGTCCCTCATTGAGCTTCATGCAGGTAATTTTACAGATGCAGAAAATAGTCATGAAAAAAGCTAAAGACTAAACAGACTAAATAAACTGGTTATCCTGCCTTAGACCCTCCCTCTCTCCTCAAACACCTGAGTCAGGATAAACAAAGAAACCTTAGGGATTCCTACATGAGGGAGATCCACATGTGTCTCTGTTATCTCTCCATTGTGGATCCTCCACCAAACATAAAATAATTCATAGAGACTGTTGATCCAGACATGTCGACCGTCTGAGTCAGCAGATCTCTGATAATGTCTGTTTAACCAAAACTACCTCAAGAAAACAAATAAACAAAGCCAGAAAACTAAGACTACCAAGATCCAACCCCAAACTAAAATAACAAAACCCAGCAGTGGAAGACTGCTGAGGAGAAAGAGGAGAAAAGAATAAAAAATAAATAAATAAAAGAAAAATAAAATGCAAATTTTTAAAGTAAGGATGACTTAAGTAGCATTTATTTACTGTAGATTAGTTATGTTTATAAGTTGATGTCTGAGGTTCACATAGATGATAAACTCTAGGTTTTTCCATCATGTTGACCTGAAGACGTCTTGTTTGTTCAACTCTACCTGCAGAATGAACAGATTTATATGCAAAGATAAACTTTGATCTTTTTTGAGTTAAAAGCTCAGATTATCTTCTGCTGAACAACATTGGTTACTAGCTGCACTGAGTTGATCCCGTTTGGTACAGAGCAGCTTTTATTTTGAAAATAAGATTTTAAAAAATCCCATTTGACAGATGCTAGTTTCTTTTTATATTTTTGGCTTTTGTTTGTGCCACAAATAGACATAATTCATATTTATTATTAAAAAACAAATGTCATGAAAAACCCCAAGTTTCTTTAAGGCTAGAGTAAATCTATGCGGCTCCTTCTAGGTTTTGATCAGTATCATCACACATCATCATCTTTATTATAAAGCGCTTTAACACAATTTTTAAAATTGAAACAAAGCGCTGAACATTAAAAAACTAAAACGACCACAATAAAAGGTAAAGAAAATGATAAAAACACAGAGGGAAAAAAAAGATACAAATAAAATTTGAAAGTAAAATCAAAGCAACATCTCAAATGTGAATAAGCCTGGCAATCTCTGTCTTTATGTTTATTAATCCTGTTTTTGTGCAGGAGCCATAGACTGTAAAACAAATGGTTAAAAGCTGGAACCCCAATTTATGTAAAAATAAGCAAATACTTGAAATTAATGAAACTTTTAATGAAAACTCTACATTCTATGAAAGTTGAATGTTTTGATTGGAATTGTGTAAATAAAAACATTTTCCAGGATTTTTCTACTAAAGAAAAGAGTTCCAAAACATACAAGAGTGAAGTGTTGGATTTGGAGTTTCTGGAATTTACTGAAGAAGGCCATCTTGGACCGGCAGTTTGTGTGTGTGTGACCCTCCTCTGTCGTTCGCCCTTTATTGCAGGACACTAACTCCCTCAGTGCAGCAGTGCAGAGCTCTGGAACTGAACTTACAAAGAGTTCAACTGCATGTTAGGAAAGAAAAACATGAGAGCAAATCTTTAAAGTTTTATTACAAAAGTTGTACTGTTCACTGTCATCCACAAGCAAACGTTCAGAAATGAGATTATTCTGATATAAGACGTTATTATGAGAATAACATTTAATAACATGAGGTATTCCCTTACTGGCTACACTATGGGCCAAATTAAAAATTCACTTTTTTCCCCTCAACAAATGCTTCTTAAATACCGTTAAACGTTTATGATAATGTTTAAAAACAAAGATAAAAGATAGTGTCACAGTAATGAAAACTGTTCATTTAAAAAAAATATCAATTACTGTCAATAAATGGAAAGTATGCATAACATTCATATAGATATGTATTTACAGTATTTACAGTCAGACACTATACAGAAGCTGGATAACAACATGAGCACGATAACGAAGCTTTGGCAAACAACAAAAGGAGTGTGCACGTTTGGCTAAATGTGACTTTTACACGTGACGTAAACAGGGCTACACGCAGAGTAGAAAAACAAGCCAGACTTTAAAATCCAGTGCAATGTAGAATGAGCAGCATCCTGACCCCCCCGGAGTTCTTGCATTGAGTATTTGGTTGTGGGAATAAAATGTCCTGAGCAGACTGGGCCCCCCCAGCGGTGAATCGGGAGAACGGCAGCTTGGTCATTTGAACCACTGTGACATGAAGACGAAGAAGAACTTCCTTTGTACAAGCGTCTATGAGGTTCTGGTTCCTGACTCTGAGGTTCTGTAAACGCGTCCAGGGTCTGCAGACGTCTACCGCGCAGCTGAGGCTGAACGAAGCGCCTCCTCTGCAGCCCAAACCCAGACCCCTTTGGTCCTGAGTTGGTCAGTTGGGAGACGCCGTCACATCAACGGCGAGCGCCGGGCTCCGGCTGGGGCCCTTGGGCAGGGATCTCTTGAGCTCTCGGTTTTCGGCGGACCACGACGACGCCCTCTTGGTGGTCATGTGTCGGCGGGTGTGTTTGGTCAGGTGGTCACTGCGCATGAAGCGCCGGTCACACACAGAGCACACAAACTTCTTCTCGCCTGTGTGGGTCCGGCGGTGGCGGGACAGCTCGTCGGAGCGGGCGAACTTTTTCTCGCAGCCCTCCCAGTGGCAGCTGAACGGCTTCTCACCTGCAGGGGCGAGAGTGCAGAGTTACACCTGAGCCACATCAGTGCAGATTCAGTCAGACCTGATCCCTGTCACGGGGGAGTAAACACCTGGTAACATGCAGGTACAGACGTCAACACGCAGCAGGTACCTGTATGTGTGCGCAGGTGAGCCTTCAGGTGGGAGCTCTTGAAGTAGGTCTTCCTGCAGCCGGGGAAGGTGCACACATAGTTCCTTCTGCGTAAGAAGTCGGCCTGCGAGGCGGCGGCGCTCGGCCCTGACGGCAGGTACACCGGAGCGGGGGCTAAGGGGAGGAGCTTGGTGCTGCCCAGTGTCATGACGGTCTGCGTGCCCTGCTGTGGTTGGGAGACGGGGGCCTGCGGCACCACGAACATGACCGTCCCCTGAGTCACTGCAGAGCTCACCAGCAGGGGCTGAGCAAAGCCCGGAGGGGGGGACTGGGGCAGGATGGGCTTGGTCCCCGCCTGAGTCTGCACCTGCACCGGCGCCTGGACGAAGGCCGAGATCATCCCCGTCGGGCTGTTGACCGGGAACACCTGGCAGAGCACCGGAGACGGCGGGAACGCCGCGGAACATGCTGAGGTAGAGGAGGGGGGGGGTGCTGACGAGGGGGCAGCTTTGCTGTTAGGAGAGGGGGGGGCGTCCTTCTCCTGTGGGGGGTGCTCTGGAGCTGGAAGCATGGAGGTTTCTGGGGTGGGGGGTCCAGGCGTGGCGGGGCTGAGGCTGTCGGCTGTGTGGCGGATGACGCTGGTGACCATCGCTTTGCAGGACAACTGAGTTTGAGGTGAAAGTGGTGACGTCTCTGAGGTAAGAGGGGAGGACCTGGGGGGGGACGGGCAGGTCTGGAAGTCACTGGGGGGGTAGAACAGGTAGCAGGACTGGAGCCCAGTAAGACGTGTCCGCAGGGGGAGGGGCTGGCGGTGGAAGCTGTGGTGAGGGCTGTGCTGGTGGAGGCCTCGCTGTAGCTGGGACTGTGGGGAGGAGTCATACACTGAGGGAGGGGGGGGGACATTTTTTAGAAAGGAAGAGCTGATGACATGTTTGAGCTTCATTTATAGAGAATCAAAGCCATTCTCACCAGAGAAGACAGAGCGATCATGTCTTTCGCTGCATCAGCCCCCTCCTGGTGAAGCTGCAGGGAGTCACCTGAGTCTGAAGTGGGGGTCAGTGGGCGGGGCTTGAGCAGCTTTTGACCCCAGAAGCTCATGCTGACGAGCGCCTCGGCCGCCTCCAGGTCGTGGTATTGGACGCATGGCTTCAGCTCCATGGGCGCCGTGACCTGTCCCTTCACACCCCCCACCTGCAGGGGGCGACAGCAGCAGAAACAGTTATTATATTGAGTCTGATCTTTTTTACTTTTACATAAAAGTCAAGATTGATTGACACCATCTGATCATTTTGGTGACCAGTTTTCTGAGTTCAGCTTCAATCTGAAGCAATGAAAAAATGTTTTTCAAGACCAAAAATCCTTTTGTTAAATACATGAATGATCTACTGACATTAGTGACATGACATCTGCTGAAGATGAAGCTCCTGACTCTGCTATGGCCTCAGTGGAGAGCATGAAGCAGCAGCAGCTCTGGTGGATCTGTGCTGAAGGACAGAACTGCTCACTAATGTTTCCTCTGATAATTGAACTAAATGCAAAGCAGTAAAGCAGAAGTGGAACTGTCCGGTTTGATCCACTTCCTGTTAGCGTCACGGTGAGATCTCAGGAGTTTTTGTTACTCAGGTAGAGAAGTGCTGAGAGGCCTGCCTTGCTCTAGGGCTCCAGCATCTTTCTCAACTCATTTCTGTTCTTATTCTAGTTCAGAGATCAGACCAGCAGCTCTCCTCGTTGACAACACGTTTTAATATGAATCCTGAAATTCAAGTTTACAGTGTATTGGATCCAAGTTGTCTTGTTGTGTATTCATTCTTCTAAAGAGGCAGAAGTATTTGTGGGTAAATATACACACATCAGTAAACACAGACCGTCTTCCTGCATAATCCTGCACTAAATACACAGATCAACAGGAAACATCCATTTGAATCAGGAAATGCTGGTTGATGGTGGAATAACCAATAACCACTAACTGTATCGGACCCCCATGTAACTGTTTGAGAGGTAAGAATGTGCCACCTGCAGGGGGCGCACTGTAAGGGCAGAAAAAAGCCCCCACTCAGCTCACCTCCAAATGACTCCCACTTTGGTTTTTGGTTTTGTTCAAACTGTTTTTCTGGATGTTCAGTCGATTTTAGCGGATGGAAGAAGAGCAGCAGCAAACCAGCCCCCCCCCCCCCCCCACCCCCAAAATGACCAGAGGTGATCTGATGGGGAGCAGCAGCCAGGCTGGGAGGCTGAGTGGGAGGGAGGTTAGCTGGGGACAAAGGAGTGTGAGCAGCAGGCGCTGGGGGGGGGGGGGGGGGGTGGTCCTGAAGGATGGGGGGGACATGCCACCACCCGAGGATCCACACAGCAGCATGAGGCGGGGTGGGGGCCAGGAAGCCACACAACAGGCTTACAGCAGGGCTGTAATTTCCTGGAGGTCCACAAACGCCTCACAGAAACCTCCACGAGCATCTCGCTCTGCTTTGTTTGCTTCCTGCTCTCCCGCCGGCAGGTCTTTGTCTGCGGGGCGATTCACTGACCATCCAAAACGTAGGAATCTGTGCGATCAAGACGAACGTGAAGTGGAGTTCCACGAGGGGAAAACCCGCCAAACGGCTCAGATTCGATTTCTGCGGAAAATGATCAAACTGATCAAATCTTCCGCCGTAAAGACCACGTGACCAAGTCCGAATCATTTCAGATGTTTGAAGACTTCAAACCTCCGCTGACATCATTTTCCAGAGGAATGTTGTTGTGCGCGTGACCACAAAGCGGTTTCTTTGTTTGATGTTTACATCCTCAGATTAAAGCGGCTTGTTTGATGTGCCGCTACCTCCGCGGCGTCACGTCAGCTGATGACATACAAAACACACCAAACAACAAACAAACAAACAAAAGGCTGAAGCAAACCACTGCGCAAACTTTCTGCTGCGGCGGCGCAGTGCGGGGCTGCAGCCGCGCGCACGCGCCGACTCACTAGAGCGCGCAGACTGGGGGCAACGGGTTCATGGTGACCTCAGATAAACCGTGTGACAGCGCCATAATGAGACCCAATCACAGGCGCGCGCGGGCACGCGGGCCACAACTCTCCGGCTCCAGATGAGCCCACACCAGATACCGACACCGACACCCGCAACCGAACCGCTCCGAACACCTGCCGGGACCGAACCCGGACTCACCTGACAGGAGCGCTCCTGCGCAGAGCCAAACATGAGGAAGAGGAGTTCCGAGCGCGAGCGCGGCAGAGGAGGCGCGGGAGGAGGCTGCCTGCTGTCGGCGGAGCAGATATTCAGCTGCGGAGCAGAAAAGCTCCGAAAACCCACCGAAACGAAATTCACAGGAGTCTGGCGGCTGGTAACACTCAGCCAATCACAGCCAAAGGTGTAGCGGGCCGCAGCCAATCACCGCCGGGCAGTTCCGTGATCTGTACGTGACAGGCGTGCGATTGGTCCAAACCGGGGTGCGTGGCTGCGGGGGGCGTGGCCTGGGAGTCAGCGGTGTCAGAGTGAACCCGCTGAACCCGCGGATCTGGGGGAAAGGTTGGGGAGCAGACAGGCGCGGGAAGCCGCGCGGAGAAACGGATGACAAAAGAAATAACGGAATAGAACCGATCCTTAGCGCGCACGTGCGCTTGTCACAGCGGAAATCCTTCTTCTACTCAATGTCATGTCGTTTTAGTCAAAAGATCACGTGACTACAGTCATTCTCCATAGAAAAACATGATTGTTTTATAATGATACATTTCTCTTCTATTCGCTCCTCAGATGTTAAGAGATATCGATGTCTTTGTTTGGCGGATATTTACTCTGTTTCCGTCTCAGATCTTCTTTTAAGAAGTTCTCTTTTGTTGTGATAGGCTCCAACATGACCATCACTCCGTGTTTTGGTTCCTTGCAGGAGTCAAAGCTCCGCCCACCACAGGCTGAGGCGCGTGTTCGTGAGTTTGCCCTACTATTCTGTTTTTGCAATATTAAAAAAGACTTTTGTTTCCACGTGCACGCTGCTCTGCGCGCACGCGCGCGCGGTTGTGTCCATGTGTCTGTGTTTTTCCCGCGTGCAGCTTCCTGTGTGTGACGGGTTCCGTGAACCCGGGGACTTCTGCGCTCAGAGGTTGTAAACAACCCCCTCCGTCAAGAATTTCTGGGAGGGGCTGAAACCCCCCCCATTGTGGCGCGTGCATGGCAGCCGAGCACCCGCCTCTTTGTTGTTGGTCCGAGCCCCTTCCCTAAAGCAGGAGTCGCGAGACAGAACCGGAACTTTATTCACCGGTTCGTGTTTTGGTTCTGAAAACATCAAAGATGAAAGCGCGTGTCACCGCAGGTCACGCGTGCGCGTGCCATTGGGTCTCGAGGAAAACTGACTGTTGAGTGAGACAAAGAGCGTTTGACAGACAGAGCCGCCGTGCACGCGCATCACTCCGAGCGGAGGTCTGCTGCTCCTGCGCGGGTTGCTCTGAAGTTGTGCGCTGCAGCTGGAGGATGAGGATGAGGATGAAGATGAGGATGAGGAGGTGACGCCAGTTCATTCCGCCCAAGTTCACTGAGGTTGTTCCAGAAAAAAACAGAAGGGCAGCAGGAAGTGTGCAGAAAACTGTTTCCAGGCAGAAAAGCCTCCCGAGCGGAGCTGGAGGAAGCCAGAGAGTGAGCTCAGCGGCAGCAGGAAGACCGAGGAAACCCCCAGACCCTGAACGCACCACGCCACGCAAAACTCATGGAAACTGGAAATGCCACAACACAGAAAACCCAAACCCTGAGGTATCTTACAAGCAGACTGAAGGAGAATGTTCCAGAAGAGCTAAAGCTTTCAGCCGTCACAAGAGTTAGAAAACAAACACAAGACTGAAGATTTAATGCCATGTGGATCACATGATTTCATGTGAGAGTAAAAGTGATCAGTCGATCACATCATGACTGCTCACAGTCAAAAAAGACTTAAAGAGACCAGCTGGACCAGCAGAGCGTCTCAGAGATGAAGCATCATCTACAGCTGAGTCTTAAACAAACCATCCATCCATTTGCTTCTCATCCGAGACCAGGTCGAGGGGCGACCACCTCAGGGACTCTAGCTTGGGTCAGTTCCCCCCCAGTCATCAGCAAGGTTTTCTCAAGGGAAGGCGTGGGCAGGACCTTCCACCGCTGGACAACGTTCCCAGATGAAGTCTGCAGTTCCTCACCTCCACCTGCAGTTCTCCCTCTGAGGTGTAAGATGGTTTGGTAGAATCTCTGAAATCAACTGATGGTCTAACAAAATAAATCACACTTTAACAACTGGAAACAACTCAAAAAGTCAGGTTTTACTAGTAATTAACTTACATTCAAATATTTATTTAGCAAACATTTATATAACATAAATTAAAATCTCCTTATGATATATTTTTATTAAGAAAAAAACGTTTCCAGAAATGTTTTAATTATGGCGTTTTTAGCCAAAATCCCACAACCTAAAAGCAGTTTTTCATGTTGATCTGAAGCCTGTTTCCAAAATCTCCTCTAAGGGGGCGTGGCTTTTGGAGCTGAGCTGAGCAGCTCCGCCCCAGACCCTCCTCCGTCTGATTATGATAGCTCTGTGTGGGTGCTCAAACACCAGATGTGTCAGCACGCATTCAAGAGGCCACTCTCCATGAAGTCTATACAAACTCATGTAGAAGTCTGAAATTCTGCTCTACGCACGGTTGCATAGTTTGAATGTGCGGTGTGTTAGCACCTTGTTACGCTAGCATAAATCTTCCCCGCTGCTCCATAAAAACCTCCATCAATCTGGGTAATGTCCAGCCGTATGGTTCTGATCCGGATGTCAGCTCAGATCTTCATGGACAGAACTTCCTCCAGAATCCTGATTCTTTCTCCTTCCAGTTCAGCAAAGACTCTTTGATGTTTCTTGACGTTGCTGTGATCAATCCATTCAATCCATTGGTTTCTCAGAGCAGAAAATAATGAAAGCTAACATCCAAATGCTCTTTCATTCATTTCTTATTATTCTATTTGTTCTGTTTTAGAATAAAAATGACACACAGACATGTTACAAAGTGTAAAAAGAGGATTTTCATGGGAGGAGGACATTTTAGGAGCTTGGGAGGATTTTTCACCCCAGTCTCTCAGTATACCCAAACTTGCCCCCCCTGACATTATGTCTGCACCCCAAGCAGTGGCTGACTAGATCCGGCCATGCATCAGCATTAAATAGCACTATATGTGCTGTTCCACATAAGTAGGGTAAGATAGCATCTTCTCTTCTCCAGAACTGAACTAGACACGCTAGCCGGACCAGATGAGGGTTTAGTGCATGTGCAGCAGAAAGAAGATGATTGATGAAAAACAGAGTGTGTCCAAGACTGTTTGGATTGATTTAAAAGGAGAAATACTTGGAAATTAAAAACTAAAGATTTCTTATTATATGTAATTCTATTTAAGAAGATAAATGACAGACATGATAAAAACTCTAAAAACAGGATTTGTATCAGAGGGAGACTGAAAGTTACAATCTGATAGAGCTGGTCTGGTTTACATCTGTACTTCTGTGTAAACATTATGAAAGTTTGTCTCTACCTGGATGATGTCCACTTTTCATCAAGCTGCTCCGGACTCTCCATTTCAGCAGCATCTTTTACCGGTTTGGTGTGTGTGAAAATTGTCCTGGTTTGTGTTTGAAACATTGGTTTTAGCCAATCATATTCACTCATCCTATAGATCGGCCTCCCATTGACCTTTCTGACAGAAAGTCATTTTAACTTTCAGAAATGGTAGTGGTGTGGTAACAATCAAAAACCAGGAACCCCAATGCCCCGTTCGTTTCTGACAGTGTTACCAAACACAGATGTCTTGAACTGCTCTGCTGCAAACACATCAGAGTTTGAATGAAAACGGCTTCTTTAAAAATAAAATTATTCACATTAGAATGAGAAATGAAATCATTTTATACTTGCATTCTACAGGGTTCCTAAAAGTTTCAAGTTAAATTTAAGACTTTTCAAGAACGTTCATGTTAAAAATTAAGACCAATTTCTTAGACCCTTTAATTATTTCCGGTTTTATTAATTTATTCCCATTTTTTTAATATTCCCATTAAAAAAAATGAATTTTAGAAAATTGTAAAACATTGAATATCAGAAAATAGAAAATCTACTTTTTTGACTGAAACTGCAGCTTCTTATCTTGTCTGTGGTCTGTGCTGTGATGCTTTAGAGCTCTTCTTTTAAATCAAACACTGTATTAGTGCACAACAAGTGGTTTATTTACATCATTTGAACAAAATAATCTCAGTTGGTAAAATTTAATTTTTGACATGAAATGTGAAACGGGGAAATTTTAAGTAGCAGAAGTTTTTAAAATTCAGATTTTAAAAGTTCAGATTTTTAAAGCTTTATAATGTATTATTTTCAAATTGATCGATTCAATGCTTTTAAGACCCCTGACTCTATGAAGATGGGACAAAGTGATGGACGTAGGTTTAACTGCTGTTTCCTCCATCATGACAGCCGTACCTGAAAACAGGGTTTGGTGTTGGAGTTATCTCTGCCTCCTTTTAACACAACTTCATGATCTGAGACCAGTCAAAGCTGGACGGAGGACAATAGCTTCTCAGCTCCACGTTCCGTTTCCATCACCAGTTTTCTGTCGTTCCTCCAGTTCTGTCCGTGTGTTTGTTTCCGTCCAGGTGTAGTTTCAGCTGAACACACACGCCCAGAACATTTATCAAAAGAAGCCGTGGAGTCTGAAGTGAAGACCTGTCAGTCTGTTCTGGAAATTCTGCTTTGACGGGCAAAAGGCCAAACTCAGAAACCCAAGGCAACTGTAACGAGCTCCAGACGACAAACCAGTTACTGAAGATCCGGTCCACGGACTGACACCCCCACCTAACAACAGGTTTCATCTCATGCTGCATCTTTTTAAAACATCATTGAACATATTCTTCTCAAATGGTGAATGGATGAGGCCAAAAGTCTGGTCCTAGTCTCCGTTCCATCTGGGGGGCGCAAACAGCCGTCTCTCCACACTCAGGACCTCTTCGTACAGGCAGCTGGGCTTCACGTCCAGCAGGAAGGAGAACAGTCCCATCAGCCAAACAAAGGAGCTCGGCAGCGTTTCCTCCAGATCTGAGAAATGGTTTTGGCATCTCCTGCAGAAGAGCATTTCTGAGTTCTGAAAATCTCCATTCCTAGAGATCTGACTTCTCCTGAAACCTTACCTGGGTTTGCAGGGTCTGAGCAACGAATGCCAGTATGACTGGTTGTGGGGGGTGAGAGTGCCATTTTTAAGACCCACCACTGCATCCAGCCCAGTGTGGTGAAGACTGGGGCCGTCGGCTCCCTCCTGCTCCCCCCAGCAGAACCTGAAGCTGGAGGTGGGGGCTTCTTGAAGGCCCTCGGGCTGAGAGGACAGCTTCTTGAAGCACAGCTGCAGCTGCTCTGCCACTCCTGCAGACATCACAACCACAGTCAGCTCCTCCCACTTTCACACTTGGAGGAGGGAATCTGATCCGGATGGAGGAGAGCTGCTGGATGCAGACAGGAACGGCAGTCGCAGATCTTTTAGGAGGAAAAGACAACTTTTGAGCGTTGATGAAGCTCCAGCAGGTTTCCACATAGAACACAGAAGCATTTATCTTTTACCACTAATCACAACGCCCAGGTTTAACCCCCCCTGCAGACATGATGTCAGGACATGATGCTCTTCCTCAGATGTCCAGCAAATGTTTGACAGGAAGCTGTAGTCTTTGCAGCTCCAGGCGGAGCTCCTGAACATCAGACAGAGTTCTTCTGAAAGAATTGTAGCTTCATGTCTGAACTCACTCCTCTGTCAGCTGCTAACGTCTGGTTGGACTAACAACATCAAGTCTTTCCTGTGGACCTCCTGGAGGAACCAGGATATCAGAAAATTATCTACACATTTTCAGATTTAAGAAGTTTAAGAATTTGAGCTTTGAGCCATTTTCGGAGTCTGAAGAACCTTCCATCCTTCTGTACCTCAGTAACAGAGTAGATGCAGGCAGGACACAGAGAAGGAGGCTCCAGCTCAGCAGGGATGCACAGACAATGAGGAGCATTAGAACCACAACAAACTCCTACTTTTCTTCTTCATGATCCAACATTTGTCCTTCTTCCTGGTGAAGATGGGTGTTTTGGCCGTCCACTGTCTCCTGTGAGAAACACAGCAGATGAAGCAGTACATGAACATGGCTGCTGTCCTGCAGACAAACCTGTGAAGGAATCGTCAGAAAACAGATTCCATCAACATGAAACAAGAAAGAAACCAGATTATTATGAGGAAAATGAAACTTCTTTAGGTGATTTGTTCCACTCCGGGATCTCAGCTGGAGCAGAACAATGATGGGGCCTGCAGCGCCACCTATTGACCACAAACAGCAGTTGGATCAATCCAGATACACAACCTCCTTGAGTTGAAGCAGATGGATGGAATGTTGATGCTGCATTACGAGTGTGCTTGTTAGAGAGATAAAACTCATCTCTATCAAGACTTCAACATAATACACCAACAAAAAATATAGTTAGTCATTTTTCCCACAAATGAGGCAAAGAGCTGTTGTGTGACATGAAAACGATGTAAAGCAGAGGTCGGATTTTAGGACGCAGGACTAAAAATGTCGACAGAGAAAACAGACTCAGGCCGATCTGTGCGTGTGTAATCCTTGATTTGAGCGTAAATTAGGATTTGTGCAGGACTTTGGATTTTTGCTTACTTGATTCTTGATTTCATCTCATATGTTTTGTGCATAAGTAAAAAAAAATACAATTTACACATGAATAAATTAAAATGACAACAAGAAGCTTGAAGCTACGTACACATGCAAACCTTAAGACATGAATCACCTCTTATGCACACACAAATCAACAGTTACACACAGATCTATGGTGAGACTCTTTTCACGTCTCACAAATGTGTCAGTGAGTGATGTGTTTATATATTATTAGAATACTCGTTCTTCAGAGTTTTCTTTTTAGCCGTTTTAAACTCAGAATATCAATAATATTCAGTGAAACTTGACAAAGATTTGCTTTGACTGTTATTCACGATAATTAATACAAGAAATACTCTAAATAAGCATTTTTAAAACACTTTTCCCTTTAAAAATAAAAGTATTTTCTAGAAAAGAGTGCTTCCTCTCTGCTGCACCTCCCTTGACTGCTCCTCCGACACAGGGATCTGTCCTAAGACCATGGTCTAAAAAAGTGTTTTTATTTAGACTTCTTAAAATTAGTTATTATTTATTATAGGGCTGAATTATTAATTATCTCAGCTATTATTCATAATCTAAGTTTAAACGACTGATAAGAAAACTCTGATGAACAAGTATTCTAGCAGCATTTAAACGCATCACTTATGGATGAATTTATGAGACGTGAAATCAGTCTCCCATAGATCTGTGCGTACCTGTTGTTCAGCGTGTGCACAAGAGGGGATTTCTGCATCATTTTCAAGATTTGCATGTTAATTAGTTTCAAGCTGTTGTTATCTTAATTTATGCAAGTGTAAATTGTATTTTTTTTTATTTATGCACAAAACATATTATATATGAGTTACAAATCAAGAATAGGAACGCACAGACGGCAGTGAGTCTATTTTCTCTCCATACAGAAGTGACCTGAAGAGGGCGACAGAAAGAAAAAAGGAGGAGTTAACAGCCCTGAAGGAGTCATGGCTCCACAGAGGAGCAGCAGATGAGGAACCTGACCTGGCTGTATCCCGCTCCCTCCTGTGCCGAGCTCGGATCAGAGCCGCCTGCATCAGTTTGTACCAACTCCGCAGATTAAACGGAGCCCCTGTCAGCAGAGAAACATGAGCTGGAAGAGCCCCCACAGGACGACCCATGCGTAGAGGTACCTCACTGACCCGCCCCGTCTGCACAGCTGGCGCTGTTGGATAACTCCCTGAAACCAGGAAAAGCACAATGAGACGAGTCTCTGCGGGACGCATGCAGGCGGGGGGGACGGGGGTTACCATTCGGAGTGGTCGTCCAGGCCAAAGAGGAGCTTCATGGTGATGATGATGAGCGCCGCCGCCTGCAGGTCGTACTGAAGCAGGCTGGGCTGACACTCAGGGTGGATGGTCTGGCTGCTTTCCTGGAGCAAACCTGCCAGCTCCGCCACCCCGCAGACCCACCTGTGCAGCTCACCTGCACACGGGACAGGAGCAGCTCAGCCCACTGCAGGATGCATGTCAGCCAGCTGGGAGTGAGTATGCCGTTACCGGGCAGGTTTGCATCGATCAGATAACGCAGGGTCAGTGGCGCCGGGTGCAGCAGAGTCTGCTGGCTGACGGGAGGAAACGCTGGAAGCTGCAGGAACCGAAGCAGATCCTGAGCCTCCTTATGCAGCGAGTGGTGAGAGGGGACCGTCTGCAGAGAACATTCACCACATCAACAAACCAACCCACACAGCAGAACTCCAGACGGAGCAGAACTCCAGACGGAGCAGACCTCCAGACGGAGCAGAACTCCAGACGGAGCAGAACTCCAGACGGAGCAGAACTCCAGACGGAGCAGAACTCCAGACGGAGCAGACCTCCAGACGGAGCAGAACTCCAGACGGAGCAGAACTCCAGACGGAGCAGAACTCCAGACGGAGCAGAACTCCAGACGGAGCAGACCTCCAGACGGAGCAGCCTCTCCTGGTCATTACCTCTGCATTGAACAGAAGAGCATCTTTGCCGAACAGCTTCATCTGCTCTGGGAGTTGTTCATGAGCGTTCACATATGGGACGCGTCCACAGTTCACCAGCCTGAGAACAAAAACGGGGTCAGCCCAATGCCGTCAGCCCTACGCCGGGTTTGGAGGAGCAGATTACCAGAGCAGGTCGCTGAGAGTCAGCGCCTCCCGGCTCCAGACCAGAGCCAAGTGGATCAGGGCCAGAGTCTTCTTCAGGCTCAGGAGGCTGCGGCTCCGCCTCTGCTGGGGCGTCAGGTAACAGAGGCTGTCCACCGACCCGGACCAGTCACTGCCTGGGGGGTTGAGGCAGCATTTCAACATACAATACCAGGGATGTCCCGATCCGATCAGGTGATCGGAAATCGGGCCGATCTAAGGACAATCTCATCTTTAACCCCGGGCTCACACGGCTAGCGTTCCAGCTACAGCCGACGGCTCATACTAGCTTGAGGTTGGCTGAAGCCTCGGGCTCTCTGCAGAGCTCCCAAAACTCCAAACCCACATCATTTTATTAGAGAAACTTCTTAAAACCCACTTTTATTGCCAGGCCTTTGATCCTGTATGAGATTCTGCTCTGCTGGTGACTTTTACTCTTTTATTGTTTTTATATAATGTCATTTATCTGTATTTGTATCTGTTTTTAACTTTTTAGCTGTGTTTTTATTGTCCTTTGAACTTTTAATGTGCGGCGCTTTGTTCAACTAAGGTCAATTGAAGACGCCATATAAATCAAATAAGCTTAAACTTTCACGCCCCCCCCCCCCCGTTGTTACAGTTCAGCTGTGTTGTGATCCACAGCGCCGCAGAGGCCTGCCCGCAGACGCAGAGGCCTGCCCGCAGACGCAGAGGCCTGCCCGCAGACGCAGAGGCCTGCCCGCAGACGCAGAGGCCTGCCCGCAGACGCAGAGGCCTGCCCGCAGACGCAGAGGCCTGCCCGCAGACGCAGAGGCCTGCCCGCAGACGCAGAGGCCTGCCCGCAGACGCAGAGGCCTGCCCGCAGACGCAGAGGCCTGCCCGCAGACGCAGGACGTCAACGCCTGCAGTGAGATTTCCTCTCACCAAAGTTACGTAAAGACTGCGGAGTTACTGTTCTAGTACAGTTTGCCTGCATCTCTGGCGCCTTTCCCCGCCCTCCACATGCAGCCGCCTGGTCTCACCGGCGATCGGGCGAGACGCTGGGGGATCTAACCACGTCTGTTACTGCATTTGTAAGTAATAAATATCAAACTAATAAAATGAGGGCTCTTCTCTTTTATCATTAGTTATATCAAAGGGAACTTTTATATACTTCTTTAAAATTCAGACCACATAGTAGAAACACTCATGGACACCCCCACCCCCAGCAGAGATCAGGGGTCTGCTGTCTCATCTGAGTCTTCATACCTCCTTTGGAGCTGGGGCTGCTGGGGGGGTTTGACTCTCCTTCCGTCCCGCTGGCTGATGCTGCAGACATCTCAGTCGCACTGTCTGAATCCGAGTCTGTGGCTCCCTGGGGGGTGGGGGGTGGGGGCAGCACTTTATTCATCATGCAAAAACCTCTTCTGAAGACAATTATTTTGAAGAGTAAAAGAAGGTAGAGTGTGACTGAGTGAAAGATCCCTGTCAGTAGTTCTCCAAATGCTCGGTGTGGTTATGTATAGAAGAGCAGACAGACACTGACCCATCTGAACTTGGCGCTCCGAATCCGGTTGACGCAATAGGCCTGCCGGCTCTTCTGCAGGTAGAGCCTCCACAGCTGACGGAGCACGCCGTCCTGCAGCGTGGAGCCACACTCTGATCAGGCGGGCTCAGGTATGGAGTGCAGATCAGTAGGGACAAATTCAGACCTTAAAGTGAGGATGGACTCCTAGTCCTATCAGAGCGTCCGCCTGGTTCATCAGGATAAGCTGGAACCCCTCACAGACCATCCACGTATGACCCCCACCTGAACAACACGGAACAGAAGTTCACCTCTGAACACGGCTCCACGTGTACGATGAGGAACACACATTTCAGACCAGCACAGAGACGGGACAGGACAGACTCTTCACCTGGAATCTGAAAGATCTAAACCTGGAAACTAAGAAATGTCTGAATGAGAGTTCAGATCTGCATCAGTCTGGGTGAAGGCCAGAAGATGGTGGAAAAACACAAACCAAAACACACTTCAGGGCGTCAGGGCCACGGATGATCTAAGACAGACTGCTGATGGTATGGAACAGAGGGGCGGAGCCTGTGCACACCCAGAGCAGCTGGTGAGGAGGTGAAGGCAGCACCGCCGCGTCTGATTCGACAGCATCAGTCACAACCTCAAAGTGGTTGAATGACACAAACCCCTCTCTTCTGATCTGATCCTGCTTTACTTTCCCTCATACAAAGAGAGGTCTGTGAAGACCAGAGAGCGAAGACCAGGAACACGACTGAGCGCTACTCCACAGGAGGATGGGAGCTCCCGAACTACGCAACAGGTCAGAGCCCCCGTGCACACCACACAAGAGGATCTAGCAGGCTGTCATGGGACGCTTCAGTCGCACCTGCAGCAGGAAGCCACGCTGCCCAAAAGCTGCAGCCGCTCCCTTCTCTTCTGAGATGAAGACCTTCAAATCTTTGTTGATCTAAACCTCACTGTTCTGACTGGAGAGAGTGAACGGAGAACCACAGAAGAACCACAGCTGGAGGAAGTCTGTACCTGGAGATGAGTAAATTCTGAGTTATTTTAACAAACAGCATCAGAATGGGGGGGGCACAGACCTGTCTTCTTGGCTCTGGAGTCTCTGCTGAGGGTGGAGATCCGATTGGCTCCCTGGATGAAGGTGAGGTCCGTCACCTCCTTGGTTCTCTGAGGACATTTGGAAGACTGAATCAACAAACATCTGAGTGGCTCTGCCCCCTGCTGGCAGCAAACAGAACTGCAATCACTCAGTTTCAACAGGTTTTTGAGCAGTTAGTCCTAAAAGTGAAGCAGTCAAGCTCTGTCAAAGACCCAGAGCCACTCGACAAAACTTGAATGTTAACTACTGGTAGAAACTGTGGTAATTATAGCGGGGTTGTTGGGTAACTATGCAAAAACCCAAAGTAGCCAAAGGTGCATCAGGGTTTCTGCAGTATAAACAGATTTCAGGTTTTCATGTTTTAATCTCATCAAGTCTAGATGAAATAAAATGCTACAGAAGCGAGTGAACATGCATAAATATGTTTTTCTAAAGCATTGATAGTTTTTTGGTTTTTTTTTACAGATAAGGCTTCGCTCTATTAGAAAAATTCAGATTTAGCCTGAAATGAACAGGATCTCTCAGACTTCAGAAATGTTGGTACCATAGATGAGCACCCGGTTTTGTGGAAGGCCAGGGGTGGGTGGAGGAGGTTAGTCCTCATAATGAGATTCCCATTAACGTCTAGAATCAGGTCTACACTTCTTCCTGATGAGTCTCACCACCGTTTCTATTCTTGACATGTTCAAATTGGTTTCCATTTTGGCATTAAACTCTGGCAGGAACAAGTTTTACATCTAACCAAACTTTCCCTCCAATGACTCTTTACTATTCACATTTTCTATTTCACCTTTTCAACCATCCTAACCGTATCTACATACTACAACCCCCCATTCTTCATCCCGGGTTGTTGGACATTACTCGTCATCCCGCATGAGCCGCTCCACAGTTACAGCATTTTGGTTTGAGCACCTTCACAGCTGTCATGACCGTGATCTTCTCCACATCTGGAACATCTGTTTCTCTTACGTCTACGGGCTGTTTGTCCAAACCTCTGACAGTGAAAACCTCGGACAGGTTTTGGGAGGGAGTTCCTCACAGAGGATGGCAGTCATATCCTGAAAAATTCTCCAAATTTCTACACAGTTTGGTCATTTTTAAAAAAAATACTGTTTTTAAAGGTTTTAAGAGCTCCATTATGTAAAAATAAATATAAATACTTGAAGTCAATGAAATAATGGGTCCTGAATCTGTTTTCTATGAAGGTTTCTTTATTAATGCAATTGTGGACATGAAAACATTTTTCCATGAAATCCTATCAATTCTTTAGAGCGGTCGACCTCTGATCAGAAGGTTGCAGGTTTGGTTCCCGCCTTGCCTGCTCATGTGTTGAAGTGTCCTTTGGCAGGACGCTCTACCCCACATCACCCCTTGAGGTTAAAGGTATCAGAGTTCAGCAGCAGAGCCGTGTGTGAATGGATGAACGGGACTGTCATGTCAAACACTTTAACATTCTAAGAAGGTAGTAAAGTGCTGTATTAAGAAACACCACTGATCCTCATTTCTTGGAGTGGGTTTGGACGTCCAGGTACCCCCACCACATCCCGTTCCTTCCCTCCTCACACTGATCACATTCTCCACATGCTTCCTCTGCACGTTCCTCGACATTGCTCGTCTTTATTTTCAGCTCCATCAACAGAAGACTCCTGTGCCCCCCCCCCCCCCCCCCGACCCCCAGCTGTGTCTATGATGTTCAGATGTTTACCTCGATGACATTGTGGCAGGACCTGCAGAAGAAGCGACCCTCCTCCGAGAGGCCCCAGTCCAAGGCCGCGCACTGAGCGCACGGCTCCGAGTATCCCGCCTGAAAGTTAACGCGCAGGTTTGGAGGTTACTGTTGCGTCATGACGTACACGTGCTGTGGTTATAGTGGAAACACGATGAATGAATCATTCTCTGTCATCGTGCGTCCGCCTGAAGCCTCAAAGCTCAGAATAACATAAAGACATTTCTCGCTGTTTCACTCTAAAGTTTGACAGAAGAACAGATTTAAGAACCGGAAACCAGATCGTTCAAATCTCGATGGCTTTATTTACCGTTTCTTCTTCGTCCATCGTGATTCCACAAACAAACTTCAAGTGTTTTCTATCTTCTGCATGCAGCCAGTAAACGTGCAGCAGCAGCGGCCTTCTTCTTCGATGGTTCCCGGGAGACGCGGCTCACTGCTCGCTGCTGCCACCTACAGTCTTCCAGCGGATCTGCTGGAAGACTGTAGGTCCCCTCCGCGTAGAGCCCCTCCGCGAGCCCGCCCCCAGCTTTCACTGCGTGACCTTGAAGAAAACTCTGATGGTTGTTTTCACATCCAAGGATTCACGCATCCGGAGAAAAACAAATGCAAGGATGGAAAAAGAAAGCGTGTTGAAGTGTGGAAGACACTTCAGAAGTGATGAAGCGAAGAACCGCATGAATGTACTGCAGCTTAAGGAACCGCAGCCAGCTGTGGAGCTCTCGATCACAGATTGGTTTCTCTATGAGAGCGGATTTAGATCACAGGTTATAAATAGACAACCAGATGTTTCCTTCGCTCTTATGTAACATGAAAATCCCACCACGTCCCGGTTGAAGCTGTTTTCCTATCAAGAAGGAACTTTTCATTGTGTATTTCCAGTCACTTCTGCGATATCACGTGCATCCACCTGGTCGTTCTCTCTCAGAGCTGCTCACTGTTTTACTCTGGAACTCATCAAGCTCACTTCAGTCAATCCAAGATTAGGGACGAATTTTCAAAATAAAACCCTTTCACCGTCTCATCTCTGCTGTGTTGTTGAGACATAAAAACACTCTTAATTACTCGTGCAAAAGAAAATAATGTATATCTAAAAAAAGAAAAAGCTTTACAAAGAGTAAATCAAGTAAAGCCTTTGTACATTCAGCCTTGGACTGCCCGTTGGATTTGGAATGTTTTTTCATGTATACATGAATGAATAGTCCTGCAACAACTTCTTCCTGCACTGAACCCACCAGGAAAACCCCTCCTTAAAGCTCCAGGGTTCATAATCTGAATGTAGAAATAATCTTCTTTAACATCACAACGCGTTTATGATTCTTTTAGTAAACAGCTCACAACAACTTAACATGATGACATAACATGCCATCATCAACATAACATGCCTGTGGTCTCAAACATTACATCATGTTTGACAATATCACAGAAATCACACAAGTAGACTTTTTACATAATAAATAAAACTCCCTGTTAAAAAAATTACCCTGTTCTGAATCAACAATGTCCAGTTATGATTAAAATAAAAAAGAATTAAAAATAAATGCTTAAAATTTACCACAATGTACATAGTACAAACACTTTTGAAAATCCCCACAACAACGTACTCGAGTAAAAGTATAAAATGTGAGACAGTAACTGGTTTGGGTTAAACATCAAATTTTAGGTCATAATTTTTGTTTCAACAACAAAAAAATCAGGGATTTTTTGAAGTTAGCTGACAAGGAAATAAAAACTGAAGAAAAACCTCTCACTTGCCTCATACTGAACCTGACATGGATTAAAACATTCAGTCATAAACCCTTTTAGCACTATGCGTGTTTGAGACTTTCATCATAAACATACTATGCATCCAAGTCTATTTAGTGAATTCTTCCTTAATTTTTAGGGAAACATCCTTATTAATAGATGATTTTCAGTTTAAGGATAAGACGTGTATTTATATTTATGCATTTATAAGAACAACCTTTATTAAAATGTTTTCCCATCTCAACTAAAAAGAAAGTACGTGTTTAGAGATTATGATCCAAACTTTTTAACAGAATATCTTTACTTTCCAATTCCACCAAAACCAAAAGAAAATCACTTCAAAATCTTAAATGCTATTTATCCATCTAACAACAACCTTCATAAAAAATTCAACATTGTCACAAGCGTGTGCACTTTTTGCAGCAACAACATAGAAACAGTTGGGCATCTTTTTTATTCATGTGAGAAATCCAAAACTTTCTGGTTTGATTTTCAGCATTGGTTAACCTGTAATAGGATCTATTACCTCCAATACATTTTCAAATTATTAGATTTGATCTACAAACAGAAAACAAAAAAAATAGAATTTGGTTTTAATACTTTAATAATATTTGCAAAAAGTACAAAAAAAAAACAAAAAACAAAATGACGTTTTTTAGTTTTTTAGCCCTTAGTTTTTGTTGCTTTCACAACTGAAACGTGGAAGAAAGAAAGGCCCCAAACCCATGTCTTATTTGAATTTTAAGAACACATTTGAGAAATAAGTAATAATTTCCACTTTTGTTTTTTATTATAAACTGCAAGCTATGACATATATCCCTGTTCTTTTAAATAGGTAAATATGTCTATATATACAAACTTACTCTTGTGCGACGTTGTTTTTTTTTCTTTCTCTTAGTCTGATTTGAGATCTTGTTTTGTAGGCTGTTTTATTCTGAGCCATTTATTTTCATTAATAATTGTATATTTGAGATACTCATGATGTATTGACGAACTGTTAAAATAAAAAAACAACATTCTAGCATGCAGATGCAACACTTCACTGTCCCACGATTCACTTTCATGATGGAACATTCATTTGAGAACTGCTGGAAACTGTAAGAGAAAACGGACAAACTTGGAGAAGCTTTCATCTTGGAGAAGCTTTCATCAAGCTGCAGGGGATCCTGGACAATGCCAGCCACCCTCTGCGCTCTGCCATCAGCAGCAGGAGAAGCCTGTTCAGTGAGAGGCTGCTCCTTCCAAAATGCAGGACAAACAGACTAAAGAACTCATTTGTCCCTCGTGCCATAGGTCTGTTTAACATCTCTTTGGGGGGGAGGAGGGCAAAACCTTGAACTTGGTTGGGAATAACCCTTGTATGTGTTGAACTAATTTGCCTGTTTACGTTTATATTCTGTATCTTATACATTTTTATATGTTTATTTATTTCCCTATTTATCTTTATTTAAGTGTCATTTCTTTATTGACATGTATGCAACAGTGCTGTGTGAGATGTGGAGCACTTTAATTTCCCTGCGGGCATGTCCCAAATGGATTAATAAAGTTGTCTATCTATCTATCTATCTATCTATCTATCTATCTATCTATCTATCTATCTATCTATCTATCTATCTATCTATCTATCTATCTATCTATCTATCTATCTATCTATCTATCTATCTATCTATCTATCTATCTATCTATCTATCTATCTATCTATCTATCTATCTATCTATCTCATTTCGTTTGTTTGTTTGTTTGTTTGTTTGTTCACATTGCACCCCATGTGTGCTGACGTCTGAAATTCCTCGGAATGCTCAGACAGGTTCAGGAACAATAACTCCGTACTGGACTTTTACTGTGAAAGGTTTCGGCTTCACTTCCGCTCGTCCCCGTGCTTGCGGGCAGCTTTATTCCGCTCCGCGGTCTTCCTGGATTTGTTTGGGGGATTACTTTCAACAAGAAGCTCTCAAACTGGACGGGAGTCGCTTTCAAAGTTTCCGTACAGTCCTGTCCGGGCTCTGCGGGGTCGGACCGGGACTTTAAACGTCGTTTCGCCGCTGAACATCCGCCCGCTCCGGCTCACTATGAGCCCGCGGCTCCTCGCGGGTTTGTTCGCGGTCCTGGTCGCGGTGGAGGCGGCGGCGGCGGCGGCGGCGGCGAGCCGCGGTGGAGTCTGGGCAGCAGGAGTTCGGTAAGAGTTTCCGATTCATTCTGGTTTTCCACGAGCTGCGGGAACGAGCGACGTCTGGATGGTTTTAGTTCATAAATCAACGAAGTTTAATCATCAAGGATTGCTGAAGAATTCTTTGGACTTTGTTTATTTCAACCAATCAAAACACAAATAAAGAAACAAACAGAACCATTCGTCTGTAAAGCCAAACTCGGGATAAAGAGTCATGACGGATGAGTAACTGCATGTTCACCTCCTGCATCTGTTGATGTGAAATCAGTGGATCAGTCGAGTTTCTACACTAAACCATCCTGAGAAACGACTGTAATAGTGAACGTCATCATGTTACTGGTTTAGTCTACGTGTGTGATTACATTGAGACGAGGATGACGTCACAACCAGAAGATGCTGGTTCAAATCCTGGCCGGGACAGTTCTGTAAGGAGTTTTCATGTTCTCCTGGAGGATTTTTGGGGTTTTCCAGTTAGTCCAAAAACGATGGTTGATGGTTGTACGATGGCTTCAACTGGCCCTCAGTGTGAACGACTGTGTCATTTGGTACCCAACGATACAAGTTAGCTGTCCCGCATCTGGATCTGTGAATTTTGTTCTTCACATTTGACCCATCCCGAGGGGGAGGAGTGAGCTGCAGACACAACCGCCATCAGGAACCATTTGGGGGCTTAACTCTCAATCCAATCCCTTGGATGTCAAGCTGATCGTTGTCATGATGATAGATGTCAAACCTGATAGTCTGTGGTACCACTGGGCCTGGATTTGAAGGCCTCTGAGCTGGTTATGTCACAGGGTTGGATCCAGCAAGCATGTGACCCTGCACAGGAATCAGCAGATTTATAGTAAGGGATTTTGACAGGATTGTTGTTTATTCTTTACACACACATAGTTGCATATTTAATCTTCTTCCTTGGAATGTTTCACCTGTGCTAAAACGTTCCAAGGAAGAAGATTTTAAGTCCAGTTTTCATAAATCCACGTCAAGACGGTTCATCTGGATGAATGAGAAGCTTCACAGACCTGTTTAGTACAAAGCATAGTGGATAGTAGTTCATTGTGAGATGAAGAACAGAGGATGAAGATGATTCAAATGAGGAAACCTTCTCTAGCTCATTAATGCTAGCGTGTGTGTCCTGCAGCCTCTCTCTGGTCCATGCTGGAGGACTTCCAAGTCCTGCCCTTCTCCAGCCTGCAGACCCACTCGGTGCGTCGGCGGGACGTCCAGACTCAGACTCACGTGGAGAAGGTTCTGAGCTTCAGCGCTCTGCAGAGGTTAGACAGTGTTGTGAGCAGAAAATGTGTTTGTGATTCCTGGAATCTGAGCGTTTCTCCTGCTGTGTGATGCAGGAACTTCCGACTATATCTGAGGACCAACGACGAGCTGTTCAGCGAGGATTTCAGCGCCGTGGTGGTGGATGAGGATGGTCGTGAGCACAACTATCCAGTCAACAGGCACAACTTCTTCACGGGACACGTCATCGGTAATTCTGTGCTTGAAGTCTGATTTACTCTCAGACAAACGAGGAAAGGTTGATCATCAACCACTGACTTCAGAAATCACTTTTATGACATTAAAGTGAATAAATAAATAAACATAGTACTAGTGCACTAAAATTGCCTTTCCTGTAAAAACATGATGGCTGAACTATGAAATATAAACGAGGACCAAAGCTCATATAAAGAATCGAGCTCCAAAATAACTTAGAAGTTAGATTTAGTTCAGTTTTCAATGTGTTCCCATGGTCTTCTCATTATGATTATTCAAATTTAAGGCAAAATTTAAATATTTGCTATAAAAGTATATCCACAAGAAAGCCCAATCCAACCAGAATAAAAAGTAAGGACACCCTCAGGCAGGGACGTGGGCAGGATTTGAGGGGCAGGGGCTCAAAGTTGGAGAAGGGCAACAGAACCATGTTTTTTTGTGGGTTATTTTATGCTTTAAATAATATCGAAATTAACCAAAAAATAAATGTATATACATATATTAAGAAATAAGTATGGAAGTTTTTTAGTTCCAAGGTGATACAAGTGTCATTTTTTATGTTAACAATTTATCGTCATAGACTTGGAAAAACATCCAACGCATTAAAACACTGGAGGCTTTTATTTTGGCATTGTGAAGCAGCAGAATCAACATGAATTAAGTTTAATACAGATGATAATATTTTAAACACAGATCCAACAATTATTAATAAAAAAATATATAAATATTTAATGTCATTATGACACTGTTGCTGTGAGGATTCTCGTTTGGAGTTTCAGTCGTATTCTGTCTCCTGTCAGTCTCTCCAGGCTCATGTTGATCTTCTGCAGCTGGTTTCATTTCTATCAATTATCTTCAGTGTATAAAAGCTTCAGTTTTTCAGTTCTATATTGTCAGCTCAACTGCTTTTCCTCTTTTTTTTCTCTGAGTTTTTGTCCTGTTTTAGTTTATTTATTGAATGTTTACATTTCTACTACTAAGCTCAATTTCCTGCATTTTGGGTTGAAACCCATTTTCCTGGTTTTGAAAGCTGAACCCAAATTGACTCTTGTTCTACATTCACAGCCAGCTAAACTCTCTTTTGCATCCTGTCCTCTTAACACATGATTTTATTATGATTTCAAAGATTTGAATACAAAATTTGAGAAAGTGAATGAAACAGAATTTAAGGCTATTTTAATAATAAAAATATTACATTAAACAGATTTCAGACCTGTAGTGAAGAAGCCCTAAACTTGCCATAAATATGTTTTTTTTTTAATTTGGAAATCCCCCCCAGTATTTTATTAATACTTACTACCCAACTTCTCTGCATGATCTGTTTGCTGACTTGATGTTCTGCACTCAGCCTAAAGTAGAAACGAACTCCTGGACTAATATAATATGAAATATAACCTCATTTAAAGCTTGTTGAATGAGCAGACGGTGACTAGTTAAACCAGAACTCACAGGTTGAAGCTGCTTTATCTCTCTCTCTCTCTCTCTCTCTCTCTCTCTCTCTCTCTCTCTCTCTCTCTCTGAGTCCGAGTGGAGTCCAAGTATGGTAGAACGCTGGGGGGAATTGGTAGCAACATTTTTTTCTTTTCTTTTATCACTAGCAAAAGTTAATTAACATAAAAACAAAATATATATATATATTTTTAATAATAATGTTAAAAGAAAAAACAGAACACAAGGGCACATTTTAATACGAGGCAAGAAGGGCAGGTGCTCAAGCACCCCTAAGGCCCCATGTGTGCACGTGCCTGCCCTCAGGTTTATCCCCCCTGAAGTAGCTGCTAGTCATGTTCAGGAAATCATCATGCAGCATCTAAGGTTTGATCTTGGGCACCATGGTGAGGAATACAGAGCAAACTACACAGAAATATTTCAAAGATTTTCTTCTGCTCAGTGTGGACTGTGTAGCTAGTTGACCAATCGTGTGGTTTTAAAAAAGATGGTTCACTTAAAGAGCCATCTGGTAAATAACCCCGCAGTCAGACTGAGGACTGCGCTCTCTTCCAGGGGAGGAGAACTCTCATGTTCAGGCCCACATCGATGACCACGAGTTCTCAGCTCACATCCTGACAGATGAGGCTGAGTACAACATTGAGGTAAAGTTTGAGTCTGCATCTTGACCTCTGAAGAGCCGTGGAGAACAAACTCTTTGTCTGTCTGTGGTCCAGCCTTTGTGGAGGTTCACCTCAGAACCGCCTGATGGTCGTGTCCTCATCTACCGTTCAGAGGACATCAGGAACATCAGTCGGCTGCAGCAGCCTTCAGTCTGCGGGTATGTGAACCCCGTCCTCACTGACAGTCACGGGGCAACCATACAGGAGGATCAGGAGGAAGGTTTGTAGATGGTTTATAACTTCATGCAGACATTTCAGGACTTTTATTTGTTTAATAAGCCCATAGGAGACTTATTGTAACAACAATAGAAGAGAACCGTTTTGGTGAAGTGGGCGAATGGGACTGTGACTGTAAAAACCTTTGGCCCTTAAAGCAAGGTGGAAAAGAACTGGTTAAGGCCACAAGTGTGACTGATGAAGCTGCTCAGAAGAGTGACGAGTAAACTAGTCCTCAAGAGAGTAAACTAGTCTTCAACAGAGGACTAGTTTACACCTCTGCTCATAAGTTTACATACCCTTGAAAAAAAGGATGAATTCTAGTCTATTTTGTAGAGAATATGATTGATAACACAAATACTCTTATCCACTCATAGTTAGTGGTTGGATTAAGCCGTTTATTGCTAACAGTGTACTTCCACCAGCTCCTCTTTGGGGACCCTGAGGCGTTCCCAGGCCAGCCAAGAGATGTAGTCTCTCCAGAGTGTCCCTGGTCTTCCCCGGGGCCTCTGCCCAGTGGGACATGCCCGAAACACCTCTTCAGGGAGGCGTCAAGGAGATCCCAGAGCCACCTCCACTGGATCGTGGAGGAGAAGCGGCTCTACTTCGAGCTCTCTCAATGTGACTGAGCTTCTCCTCCTATCTCTGAGGGAGCGTCCAGCCACCCTCCAGAGGAAACTCCTTTCAGCTGCTTGTAGTCAGGATCTCGTTCTTCCGGTCACAACCCTAACCCTATGACCATATGTGGGTACTGGAAAGAAGATCGACCAGTAAATTGAGAGCTTTTTTCACCACAACAGACCAGTGCAGTGACAGAATAACAGTAGAATCCACACCAATCCACCTGTCAATGCTCCAATCATCCTTCACTCATGAACAAGACGGCAAGACACTTAAACTCCTCCCCCTCGCTGTGAGCGATCAGGAGATGTCCTGTCAAGGCCCTACTCACCAATTTTAATTGCACCCTTTAGTACACACACCTCTAACACCTCAAAATATACACTCTAACAAACAAACACGCATGCATCACACAAGGAAGGTGGGACCTTCGACCCTCTGTCCCCTACCCCATCCCTGGCGAGGGGGGATGGAAACCCTCGGCCTAGTGGTCTTGTCTCTTGGGTGCCGGTCTCCTGGGCTCTGTGGCCTCCTCGCCACGCTGGGAGAGGGATCCCCAAGATCTAACAGGGGATCAATCTACATCGGAGCCATGGGGTGTCCAGATCTCGGTGGTTCGGGTTCCGGTCCCGGCTCTCGAGAAATGGGCCTCTCCAGGACTCCATCAGTGGGTGTGCCTGGTCAGGCCTTGTTAACATCATTCCTCTGGGACCCTCGTTCCTCTTGGGTGTCTCTCTGCTTGGCGGGGGTGGGCGGCCCCTTCCCGGCTCGCCCCTGGACCTCCCGCGGCGAGCGCGGGTGGACGTCTGGAGCATAGAAGCGGGTCATCCTGGAGGAGCTCTGGCTCGTGCCTGGGGTGGGGCGGGGGGATGCTCGGCGCTGCTGGGTGGTGGTCTGCTGCTCCTCTGGGGTTGGGGGGCTCTCCGGGAGTGGGGCCTTGTGGGGCCTTGTTGGCCCTCTGGCTGGGCGGGGGTCCGCGCTCTCTGTGCTCCCGTGCCTTCCGGCTCTCGGGCGTGGGGGCCTCTGCGGCGGTCCCGCGTGCCCTGGTCTGGGTGTCTGGCGGGATTCTGCGGCTGTCTGGTTCTCTCCATGGCTCCTTGGCGGGTGTTGGGGGGGCCCGTGCTGCTGCTGCTGCCGCCCCGGTGGGGGGCCTGGGCGTGGGGGTGGCCGGGCTCTCTCTCCTTCTATACATTCCAACAACATTCACATCAGCAAAACATAAACACTCACCTGAGCACAGGTGTCAGCTCACCTGAGCACAGGTGTCAGCTCACCTCGCACTAACAGAATGTGTGATGGAATGAAAGGCTTTATTTGTGTCAGCTTCTATGATTGTGTGTGAGCTGCAGTGGTATTGTGTACATTTTTGACAACTTTAAAGGTAAAGATTATTTTAGCCAAAAGGTATGTGTGTAACTGAGTGTGTGTGTAGACAGGCCCCGCCCATTCCAGATTGTTATTTAGACCTGGTTGTTATAGGATGTTGCTACTCTGTGTTACCTTCTTTGTTATCTTAACCCCACTCTTTTACACCCCCCACCCCCACCCCCCCCCCCGTTTCCGTCCGGTCCAACAAAAAAAAAAAAAAAGATACAACATAATTAAAATAAAGTTTAGCATGAAATACAACAGGGGTTTATACTTAGTAAACCCCTGTTGTGACATTAAAATCTGTCCAACGCAAGAGGCTCTCAGCCCGTATCTGCTTCCTCAGCTGTTGGACAGGACAAGTTAGAAAAGAAAAAAATAAATAAATAAACTCTCCCCCCCGAGGCAAAAGTACTCCACCCACAGAGAGAGGACAAACAACCTTTCTCCAGTCCAGAACCATGGCCTCAGACATAGTGGTGCTGACCCTCATCCCTGCTGCTTCACACTCGGCTGCAAACGGCTGGAGGTCCCAGCTCGATGAAGCCAATAGAACATCCTCTTCAAAGAGCAGAGAGGACATCTTTTGGTCTCCAAACCAGATCCCTATGAGCTCTGGCTGTGCCTAGAAATTCTGTCCATAAAGATCATGAACAGAAGCAATGATAAAAGTTGACCTCCTCTATTTTTTATTACTCATTTTTATTTAGTTCTCCATGCTTCTGTTTGGTGCAGTGCAGTTCATGTGTTGTTCTTTTGTCTTACTCCCCTCCGAGAAATTTCAGATTCCTGGTGGATCACCTGTGGTCCTGTTCTTGGCAGTGGACCATGCCTCTGGTTCGTCTTGGCTGTGGATCTCGCCCCCACCTGTCCTCCAGTTCTATCTGGATGAACTCTATTCAAATACATAGTTGTAGAGTTAGATAAGCTAATTCTTCTTTAACAGTCCTGGTAAATCTCTGTCTGTCCTGGGAGAAGATCTCTCCTTCATTAGGACATCCCTGAGGTTTCTTCTTTTTTCCTGGAATCTGGTTTTTTAGGAGTTTAGGAGGGTGTAAGAGCAGGGATAACAAGTTTAGTTTAATTCTGTTTAGTTTAGTTTAACAACCAGCTACAGTTTATACTTTATGACCGACTTTCTGCTTTTGTACACTTAGCGGTATGAAGTTCAATGAAACACTTGTGTTACTTGTCAATGAAAAACTTGTGTTATTGAGATATATAAATAAAATAGAACAGAATTGAAAAAGGGTAAACAGCTTTTGACAGTGACTTGACCCAACCATTAAGTACAGGTGGAAAAAGAGTTTGTGTTATCATTCATACTCTAAAAAACCACACTAATTTCAGTTTCATAATTTTTTTTAAACTTATGAGCACAACTGTTGATACCATGACTCAGCTTCAAGACAACATCCTCTGGATGATTGAGAGTTTTCACTGTGAACATTTAGATCAATGCTGTGTCCTCTTGGAGGCAGCAGGCCTTCAGTCACATTTAAGAAATATTTCAAAGATATACCAACTCAGTGTCCATGTCGAGTCAGCTGTTGTCCAGAACATTTCCGTTCATCTGAAGGTGACACCCGCTCAGGTTCTGCTCTCAGATCCAGACGGCAGCTCCACGACCACAGGAAGAACACCTGCCCGCTCCTGCTGGTGGCTGACTACCGCTTCTTCAAGCACATGGGTCGGGGGGAGGAGAGCACCACCCTCAACTACTTGGTCAGACCCCCTCCCAGACCTTCACTTGGTTTCGGCCTTTCCCCCTAACAAAGTGAAGGCCAATGTCTGTCTGTGCTTTCAGATTGAGCTGATTGATCGTGTAGACGACATTTACAGAAACACGTCGTGGGACGAGGAGTTCTCTGGTTACGGTGTTCAGATCCAGCAGGTGTGTGTATGTGGGGGGTGGGGGTGGGGTGGTGGTGGTGGTGGTGTTGGCTTTGTTCGCACTGAAGAGCCCAACAATCCTGACTTGTTCCTGTAATCTCATCTTAGATCATCATAGAAAGGAAACCGACAGAGGTGGCTCCTGGGAAAAGTCACTTTAACATGAGAGGGAGTCCGGTGGAGGGGAAAGATGTGTGGGACGTCAAGAAGCTCCTGGAGGTAACGCCCACCCTGTGCTCACAGCTACAGGAAGAAGTAGTGGGTATGAGGAGGCCATGCTGAGCTCCCCCTTCCCCGTCTTTCTTCTTGCAGCAGTTTAGTGTGGACATTGCAGACAAAGCCTTCAACGTCTGCCTGGCTCACCTCTTCACCTACCAGGACTTTGATGAAGGCACTCTGGGTCTGGCCTATGTGGCCCCGTCCAAACCCGACATCCCTGGAGGGCTCTGCTCCAAAGGTCAGTTCTGCTGCTGCTAATCCCCCCATTCTGAGTTTATGCTGACCTGTGATGGATTCTGTCCCTTTGCAGCTTGTCCTTCATTACAAACAACATGCAGCTTGTCCTTCCATCCTGACCAACCAAACAACTTGACTGAGCTTTCTTTAAAGTCTTTTCACCTGAAACACTGACCAAAGGTGGGAGTGTTCTTAAACAGGAACAACTTGACTGAATGGGGTTTTCTTTCTTTAAAGTTTCTTTTCATGTAGTTTCTTTCTGTAAACAACATGACTGGTAACATGAACCTCTTAGGTCTTCATCAAAAAACCAGCAGGAGCTTGTCAAAGCTGCACCTTGATGTGTGGAGGCGCTTTAATCCAAGATCAGGTTAACTCTTTAACACCTGAGGCGTCGTCGGTGACGCTGAAACACTAAATCTTTTCAAAACTTTTCAATTCGGTCAATGTAATTCTAGACGAATCTCCTTCAGAATCTGCTGGAGTTATCGTGTTAACGGTTGAAAAGTTACAATAACTCAAAGAATGTAAACACTGGAGCCCCAGTGTTAAAGGGTCAGACCTGGTCACAGCAGGAGTCCGGGGGTTCCATCAGTCCTAGAATCAGGTTTCAGTACCAGAGCAGTGAGGGCTGCTGAAGGTTTACCTTTTCAGTGCCAGTAGTTCAGGCAGACCAAAGAGGAGGTTCCTGAACAAAGTGAAGGAGGACGTTAGGGTGCTTGGTGGAAGTGAAGAGGATGCAGAGCAGACGATCAGATGGAGGTGAAGGGTTCTCAGTAGCGCCCTCTAAAGGGAGCTGTCCAAACAGAAAGAAGAAACTTCTCATTAACAAAGTGGAGATAGAATGTCTACAGACTCCTCTTACTGATGATTTTCACAGGTTCATTCTATGAAATCTAGTATCTAAAGTCAATCCTAAATACTTATAGGTACAGTGGAGGCTTGCTGATCTGAGGAGATAATTCAGTTGAATAATTATGGAATGTTGCTAGATGAGGCAGAGAACATGTTTGGTTTCCTTCACACTACCAGTTAAGGTGCTTTAACACCGAGCACGATTCTGTCTCTCTCTGTCTGCTGGTATATTGAGTGAGAGAGCTCCCCCACAGGAGAGAGAGCCGCCGTTCTGTCCAGAGTATCCCGCCTCCCCAAAGTAGCTGGATGAGCTCTGAGAACCTGCAGCTCCAACGGGTTAAGGAGAAAGATGGAAGTTCAGGACAAAAATGCTTGGTTTGGACTAGTATTTTACCCATTGATCGAGTCACAGAAAAACGTCATGTGACCAAAGCTGAGTACCTGATTGGCAGATGTGAAGCAGCGACCTGTTAAACTTCAGATATTTCAAATGTGGCTTCACATCGCCTCATTTCGCTTCTACTGATTTAACATCGAGACTGGCCGCCTCCACCGCGTGGATGACATTCGGTGTGAATGCACTTTCACACTACAAACTGCTTATCTTGTTCTAAACCTCAAAGGCTTGGTTTGACTGTTGACAAAAAGTACAGTCGACAATTGTAAAAATGTGTTCACGTGGTTAAAGGCCTAAACTGTGACTTCTTTGACTTTGATGGACCCATGTTCTGCAGTTACGTTTAACCAGACGCAGATGCACATGTGCATGCATTCTCCAGTGTTCTGTGTACGCTCTCAGACCAGAGACCCTCACTCACCAACAGCACGTCATGTACATCACAACCCAGAAGTACCACATGCATTTCCTCCAACGAGCTGATGTGACTAACAAGTCTATTTCACCCTGAAGTAAACATTATATACAGCCTGTTGTCAAAAACTCTGAGGATGAAGGCAGGAGGAGGTTTGTTTTTTTATATCAGCTGCTTGGATTTTTCTGAAACTCTAATTTCTACATTATTTGGAGTATTTATTTATTTTTTTACAATTGTGAGCTTTGTGCAGCCATACTGGACTGAAGATAAGTCCCTTCACTTTGTACTATCTGCCATCTTCAGAACTGAGTTAAGGTGTTGAAGAGTTCTGGATTCTCCAGTGTGAAGCATGTATGATGTTTCTCCACAAACCGTGACTGCTGCAGTCTGAAGCGGGCTCAGAAACCCTTCCCTGCTTGTAGCCAGGATCAGGTTTACCCCTACTCGTTCCTGCACAGGGGTCAGAGGTGTTTGTTTCCGCAGGAAGCTGACCTGGTCACCACTCATGAGCTCGGGCATAACTTTGGAGCCGAGCATGATCCAGACGACATCCCAGCGTGCGCCCCCCGGGAGGATCAGGGGGGCAAATATGTCATGTACCCCATTGCTGTGAGCGGAGACCAAGTCAACAACAGGTGTGTGTGTGCTCTCTGTATCCTCAGATGAGCGGTGCTCAGTCTGACTGAGGGCAGCTCGTCTGCGCAGCTCTTCTCTAACTGCAGCAAGCGCTCCATCGTCAAGCGGCTGCGCTCCAAGGCGGCCTCCTGCTTCAGAGAGAGGAACATCAACGTGTGCGGGAACTCTCGGGTGGAGCAGGGTGAGGAGTGTGACCCGGGGCTGCTCCACATCAACTCGGACCGCTGCTGCACCGCCGACTGCCGACTGAGAGATGGCGTTCAGTGCAGGTGAGTGTGGAGGTTAGACAGGCGGCGCTCGCTCTGCTCAGGCTCTCTACTCAACCCCCCATCTGTTCAGTGACAGGAACAGCGCTTGCTGCAAGAACTGCCACTTTGCCTCCAGGGGCGTGGTCTGTCAGGAGCCAATCAATGCCACCTGTGAGGGCCACTCCTACTGCACAGGTCTGCTGCGCTGGTCCCGGTTCTGCTCTGGTCTCGTCATCTGCACGGCTGCTTTAGATGAAGCTGCTGTGGTTTCTGCATTGCAGGAGACGGCAGCGAGTGCCCGGCGCCAGAGAGCGCGCCGGATAAAACGGTCTGTTTGGACAATGGGGAGTGTCGCAGTGGAGAGTGTGTGCCCTTCTGCCAGGCCGTCCTGAACCTGCAGCCCTGCGCTTGCAACGGTACTGCTGACCCTAACGGTACTGAGTTGATGAGATCATGTGAAGAAGTGTGTGGAGACTCGTTTGAAAAGATCTTGAGCTTCAGACATTCTGTGGTGGGGCAGGAGCTCCATGCAGGGTCGTCTCTGTTCTCCTCCAGGAGGAACAATCTTTATCTATTTAGCTCCTTTCAATGCCATCAGGGTACAAAGGGATTTACAGGAAAAAGAGAAATTAAAAATTAAGAGGAAATGAAGTTCAAGAGTTTAAACAACAGCATAAAAACAGCTGAGGTCTGAATCCCAGGGATTCTGTCTGTTTTTGGTTCAAATGAAGAACATTCTGGATCAACTACTGCTTTACATCTTCAGTGCAGTCAGAAGATTTTGAGCTCTTTTTTTCCACACTAAGAGGCAGATAGATCATAACAATGGAAAAAGACATTATTGTGTGTGATAACAGAACCAGTGGCAGCAAATGTAAAGAAAACGGGGCAGGACCAAGAACCTTGTGGTACCCCACAGGACAGAGAAGACACTGATAATAATGGATTAGATTTATCTGCGCTTTTCCAGACGCTCAAAGCGCTTCCAGTGCATATCCATTATTCATACACACCTCATTCATACTTGGTGATGGTAAGCTACTACTGTAGCCACAGCTGCCCTGGGGCAGGCTGACAGAGGCGTGGCTGCCAGTTTGCGCCTACGGCCGCTCTGACCATCACCGGGACATTCATACACATTTACACACCAGTGGAGCCACACTGGAGGCAAGTGGGGTTAAGTGTCTTGCCCAAGGACACATCGACTATTGGCTGGTGGGAGCGAGAATCGAACCGCCTATCCTTCACTCATTGGCCGACCTGCTCTACCACCTGAGCCACCGTCGCCCAAACACCTCCAAAATAAAATTCTATTCCAAAAAAGACTAACTGCTTAAAAACAAACTTTTTCTGATAACTTTGATCAAAAAGACAAAAGTTCTAATTGGAGAGAAAACAGAGGAGTGGTTTTAAGAAGAGGCTAAACTCCAGGGTCTGCTCTGGCTGCAGACGCTGGTTGGTTGTTGGTGTCAGGAAAACCCTGTGCTTTGGCCTCTTGGACACAGCTCTGGTGTCCAACAGCAGAGGAGTCTCCTAAAATCTTGTTTCTTCCAGACACAAACTCCTCCTGTAAAGTCTGCTGTCGGAGCAGTGGGGGGGTCTGCTCCCCTTACCGGGACAAAAGCGGCAGCTTTGTGTTCCTGCGGAAAGGCAAACCGTGCACAGTGGGCTTCTGCGATGGGATGGTGAGTGGAGCTGTCTGTTCAGACCCCCGGGGTTTCGGGGGGGCTAACCCAACCATCTGTGCAGGGGAAGTGCATGAAGCAGGTGCAGGACGTGGTGGAGCGGCTGTGGGACTTCATAGATAAACTGGACATCAACACCTTTGGGAAGTTCCTGGCTGATAACATTGTGGGCTCAGTGGTGGCGTTCTCGCTGCTCTTCTGGGTTCCTGTCAGCATCATGGTCCACTTTGTGGTGAGTCAGGCCCCCCCCAGCTCACTGTGTTCAAATGCAGGTCAGTATCTCACTGTTCCCCTCTTAAACTTTCAGGACAGGAAACTGGACAAGCAGTACGAGCAGACTGCCAAGTCCCTGTTCTTCCCCAGCGTGAGTTCAGATTTTGTCTTTGTGTAGTGGGGGGGGGGGGACCGGCTCCAGCCCTGTGTTGCACCCGCTGCTCTGCATGGATGTGCTGTGGTAGATGTTGGGATCAGGGATGTTCACGCTCAACCTTTCTCCCAGAATGCAGAGCTACTGAGCAGCCTGGACTCGGCATCAGTACGGATCGTCAAGCCCCCGAGCTTCCCCGTCCCCCCTCTACGCCTGCATCCCAGCGCCCCCCAGCAGACCAACCCCCCTCCTGTCTTCAGACCAGGCCCTGACTCGGGTCACCCCTCCCCTCCCCTGGACAGCCCCCGCATGGCCACCATCCATGAAGACCCCAGCCTGGACTCCCGCCTGGATGAGGACGAGCTAGAGGAGGATTTTGGGCGGGCAGTGGGGGCGGGGTCAGTCCTGCGCTCCTTCGAAGACCTGACGAAGACGAAGGTAGCATACCGCAGCGAAAAGGCAAAGCTGTACCAACTGCAGAGACACCGTCATGTTGAAAGCAAGGAAACGCAGTGCTGAGAGGCGGGGGCAGGTGGGCAGGTGGGCAGCGGCCTCCACAGCGGCGCCGTCCTCAGCTCGGGCTGCTGGTCTCTGGAGAAACTCACCCTGCTCCAGTGCTCTTTGAAAGCCACACACTTCACCAGCTGGTTTATCAAGAGGCCGTTTGACGGCTTTGGATTATTTCTGCTATTGAAAGAGAGAGTAAAGGCTTTAACCTCTTCCCTAAAGATCGTCTTTGAACTGTGAGGAAGTCTCCCTGTGGGACACCGCCCAACACTGTCTGATACCAAATATTGAGTTTGAGTCTGCTTTATACAAATTCTGTTTTCTCTTGGAAAAACTAGGTATATTTTTGTATAAAGTGTTTTCATATTGAGAACCAGGCCTGTGGTTCAACCTGCATGAGTGTTTCTCCTTCGTGCTTTTCTAGCTCACCTCGGTCAGTATTTTGTGTTTACCGTCTGTCTTTGAGGCGTTCCACATAGGAATCAGAAAATTCCTTTTTTTCATAAAAGTTATGTTTCTTTTTAATATGTGCTGTTTAATGTTTTGACTGATAGGGTGGAGAGCTTTAAAATGAAAATCCAAAGAACAAGAAGATCACCAAATCCACTTTAGAACCTGTTCAGTCTGTGAAAGTGAGGAGGGTTTTTATCTGTTAACTTTTTTGGTGTCTTTTTTTCGAAACGTTCATGTTGATGGTGGGCATCGTTTTAAAACAAAAAGTTTATTTACTGCAAAAAAAAACAACGACCCATTTTATTGTTTGTCATTGGAACAAATGAATAAAAATACAACATAAACTCTGAACATTTGTTGAAAATATTTCACATTGGGGGGAAATGCATTACATAGTTTGTCATGTAGTGAAATGTGTTTTTCTTGCGGGCTGGTGAGGGAGTGGTCAGCACTGGCCAAGGACTTGAACATGCGTCTTATACCTGATGTGTCCCAGTTTCCCTGACAGTCAGCAGTCATTCAGTATTTGGACACAATAAAAGTAATAATTTGTTGAGAAAATAACACCAAACAAATAAAACAGTTTTGTACCACTCTGTCATTTGTGTTTTCTTATTTCAGAAGTAAAACTAAGGCACACGTTCAGCACTAACATGCCACGCCGCTAGGTGGCGGTAATGCAGCTTGAAAGCGTTTAGCTGATCGAAGGAAAACAAAGAAAGAAGAGCTTCCTGACATAAACAGTCAAGTTGTTGAAGTCAGAAGACCAAACCAAAGCTAGCAGACATACCGTCAGACATACCGTCTGTCCAGCTGGCCGCAGATGGGCTCCAGGAGCCGATGCTAACCGCACCGACCTCTCGGTTCCGAAGCTTTCAGTCTGACCCTGAGACCATGTTCTGTGTCCGGGTTCGAGCCCAGCTGCTGCTCCACAGAGCCTTCTCTCCGTCTGCAGGTAACACCGGGACTTCGTTTTCGTTGATACCTGACAGACATTCGGTTAGAGTAAACCTCCCACTGGATCAGAACGGCGCGTGCGGTAAACACCGACAGACCGGTACAGACTTCCTCTTTTCAAAATAAAAGGTGGGATAGTGAAAGCACAGTGACTGCTTAAAAGTGTTAAAGAGTTAGTCGTAACATAAACAAATTAATACAAAGTATGAACAGAGATTAAATTTAAAATCAAGACATTTATCTCATGTAGAGGAAGGAGTACAGTGATCCAGCATTGATTTAAAATCAATTAATCACGTGACCCTGAAGCTAAATTGATTGATAATCTTCTCCAACGTCTATGCATATATAATATAATACTTTCCAGTTGCCACTTTGGACTGATAAAACATTGAGACTAAAATGGCACCTTGAAAAACTTGATAAAAGTTGGTCCATATTTAAATGTTGGATGCAGCTACTTCCATAAATGTAGAAGAAATGTATTTCATATTAACTTAATATGATTCCATCAGTCCTACCAGTTAATAAATTGTTTAACTTCTTCTGCAGAGCAGAGCTTTTATTCTGAAACTAAAAGCTCAGGTGACCTTGAGAGGTAGACCTGACTGAGATTTAGGAGAAGAGGTCGCAGGATTTTGGAACATCGGTAGTAATGGTATATTTAATTATTTTTATTCTCTCGAGTTTGACTGACTTGTTCACCAAAGTGAATCAAATCTTTCGTGTCACTGAGTCCATTGCCCACATAGTTATTTCTTCACAATAGCTCGCAGTTGTCTTAAGCGCATAAAATAAAATGAAAAAAGAAATGTTTTATCAGTGTAAGATGGCAACTGGCAAGTATTCTATTCTATGTTGCACTCTACTCGGGAGGGAGTCTTGAGTAATAAAACAGCCAAAGACGTTGGACAAGACTGTTAAGAATTTAGCTCAATAGTACTCCTCTCTGTACATGAGATACACCTCTTTATTTGACATTTAAAATCTCTTAGCATTTTTAATGAATTGTATAATTTTAGCTCAATAGCTTTTCATAGCTAAATAAATACTTAAAACACAATTTTAATCCTAAATAATGTTATACATGTCGTCCATCATGAGAAAAATCCTATTAGAACATGTTAAAAACACCATTATCATTGGAGTGGGACTTTAAATTATTCAATTAACCAAGAATTACAAGGAATTATAAAGTGTTTCTGTCAGAAGAGCTGTCCAAAAGTGCTGAAGTCCTTTCAGGATAGCTTTAGTCTGTTCTCCACAGTACCACGGTGGACCGCTGGCTCCAGAGCTCCCTGCAGTTCTTCAGCAGACTCCCAAGATCCTGGACCCTCCATGCTGAAGCATCTGACCTCAAAGATCAAGGCCACAGGTCCAATTACTGTGGCGGAATACATGAAGGAGGTCCTCACCAACCCTGTGACGGTATGTGAGTCTCCACTGACCCCCCTCTTACCCTCTTAGCTGTGGGTCTGTGTCCACTGCTCTTGGGGGAAGGGGGGGGGATTTTATGCCTAATCCCCCCCCACACACACACACACACAAAATACAAAGCTGATATTCATTTTTGTTTGTGTGATTGGTTCAGTTTTCCTTTCCATTCTCAGTCAAGCCCGATCCCTGTCAGTCCCGATCCCTGTCGGACCCGATCCCTGTCAGGCCCGATCCCTGTCAGGCCCGATCCCTGTCAGTCCCGATCCCTGTCAGTCCCGATCCCTGTCGGACCCGATCCCTGTCAGTCCCGATCCCTGTCAGTCCCGATCCCTGTCGACCCGATCCCTGTCGGCCCGATCCCTGTCAGTCCCGATCCCTGTCATACCCGATCCCTGTCAGACCCCGATCCCTGTCAGGCCCGATCCCTGTCGGACCCGATCCCTGTCAGTCCCGATCCCTGTCAGACCCGATCCCTGTCAGGCCCGATCCCTGTCAGGCCCGATCCCTGTCAGTCCCGATCCCTGTCAGACCCGATCCCTGTCGGACCCGATCCCTGTCAGTCCCGATCCCTGTCGGCCCCGATCCCTGTCAGACCCGATCCCTGTCGGACCCGATCCCTGTCAGTCCCGATCCCTGTCGGACCCGATCCCTGTCAGGTCCCGATCCCTGTCAGACCCGATCCCTGTCAGGCCCGATCCCTGTCAGGCCCGATCCCTCTCAGTCCCGATCCCTGTCAGACCCGATCCCTGTCGGACCCGATCCCTGTCGGCCCGATCCCTGTCGGACCCGATCCCCGTCGGACCCGATCCCCGTCGGACCCGATCCCCGTCGGACCCGATCCCTGTCGGACCCGATCCCTGTCGGACCCGATCCCTGTCAGGCCCGATCCCTGTCGGACCCGATCCCTGTCGGACCCCGATCCCTGACTGTACTTGTCTTTCTGGCGTTCTGGTCTCAGACTTGTTTGTGTTTTCCTGCAGGGTTATTATGTGAGGGGCGACATGTTGGGACCTGATGGAGATTTCATCACATCACCAGAAATTAGCCAGATTTTTGGCGAGGTGAGACATCTCAGTCTTCTGTTACTGGATGTCTCGGTCTAAACCATGCTGTGTTTAAACTGGAGCAGTGAGATTGTTCGGAGGAGTCTGGTCTTTACCAACATCCAGAATGTTTTTAAAAAGTCTGAAGATTCTGATCTGCTGGTAAACCATCAGAACTCTTCTGGCTCTGACTGTTCTCTGCTGCAGCTGATCGGCGTGTGGATCATCAGCGAGTGGATGGGAGCCGGGCCGACCCCAGCAGCTGCAGCTGGTGGAGCTGGGACCTGGAAAAGGATCCCTGGCTGCCGACATCCTCAGAGTACGGATCAGTTTACGCCTCACACAACAGAGAAGAAAGAGTCCTGTAAAAAAGCTGGTGAATGCTGAAGAGGAGGAACAGTGGTGTGTGCTTCTGTTGCCTGGAGAAGCGCTGTATCGATGTTTGTCACTGTGTTGAGATGTGTCTTAGGCAAACAAATCAAAATTATTCATAAGAAAAAATAGACAAATAATTACAAACTGGATTTACACAGAAGTTCACCTGGTAGAATGAAAGCTGTTCAATGCAGGACACTCCAGCCTGCCTGCTCAGCTGCTGGACAGGATAAACTCATGACCTCTGCATTTAAGGTAGTAATGTCTAACTACCTGAAGAAGAGAAACTTGGTCAAAAAACGGAGAAAAACTATTCATGCAAAAGCTGCCAAGTTCTGTCTAAACTAGAAAAAACAGGAAACTCATCTCCCCGAGATGGAGGAGCGCTTCCATTTCTTCATTTAGTTGTGACCTAATAAAAGCAAACATTCCAAAGGAAAAGTAAAACAATATGAATAAATGTCTGACTACAAGGTTGCAAAGATGAATTATTAGTCATGAATGAATGAAAAAACCTTATCGTCTGCTGAAGGATTTAAAGGTTGATCTTTGTAACTTTTCTTGATGAACAAAAAGCCAAACAGTTTTAAGGAGTTGTAGCTTTTATTGGTTTAATTTCTGATCCACTTGCTCTTCTGCAGGCTTTCAGTCAGTTGAAGTCAGTTGTGGGCGGGGCTTCAGTGTCACTGCACCTGGTGGAAGTGAGTCCAGCTCTGAGTCTCATTCAGGCTCAGAGGCTGACCGGCAGCCAGGAGTGGCCGAGCAGCGACGGACCAGTCTACCTGCGGGGAGAAACGCCAGCGGGGCTGCCGGTGTCATGGTACCGGCGCCTGGAGGACGTCCCTTCAGGTGCCCCACCGCGTTCTGTACCAAACCTCAATTTGACTCTGAACAGGTTCCTTTGCACCTGGAACGCAGGAAGAAGAGCGCCTCGATGAAGATTTAGTCTGTGTGAAGCCTCTAAAAGTCAGTTTGAAATCCTGAGCTGTCGCAGTGTCCCGGGGAGTTAGTGACACCAACAGCGTCTTTCTGCTGGATCCGGCAGCAGCTCTGGGTCACGACAGACTGTTGGTCACTCACACTCTGCAGAAGCCATGCAGACCATGGAACGTCTCTCATCGTCCAACATCTCAGAGAACCTCTTTAGGATCTGCATCAGTTCTCTGAGGAGGGAATAGTTTTCAATATTTACTTCTCTTTGATGAGATTCTATAAAAAAAAACCAAAAATCATCACTTTCTCTCCAAATCTGTCAGAAAATGATTAAATGCAGCTTTTTAGACCCCATAAACACAACCAACAGACAAGGTCCAGGTCTGCTCCACTGCTTAAAGCAGCCAGCTTTTGCCTGTCCCAGTGTGGGCGGGGGGGCTCTATCGGGGGCGTCATTGACTGATCTCCTCTTCGGTCTTCTACAGGATTCAGCATCTTTGTTGCTCATGAGTTCTTTGACGCTCTGCCAGTCCACAAGTTCCAGGTAAGTGTTGCGTTGCAGACGGCTGGTTCCTGTGGGCGTTCATCTGCAGCCGCTCTGTCTGTGAGCAGAGGACAGACCGAGGCTGGAGGGAGGTGATGGTGGACATCGACCCCCGCGAGCCGCAGCAGCTCAGGTTCGTCCTGGCGCCGAGTCTGACCTTAGCCTCATCTGTGCTCGTGCAGGTGAGGAAGTTCACATGAGTTTTTGCTCGACTGTGATTGTGTGAAATCTGCAAAGCGTTCAGATCTTCTGCATGTTTCAGCTCCTGTAGTCCTGCTTCTTCTGGTTTTCCTGAAAAGACGCTGTTCCATGTTGTCTGAACATAAAGAATCAAAGCTTCATTAACATTTTGTGCATTATTAGGCGGGTGAACGGCGGGATCACCTGGAAGTCTGTGCAGAGGCCGGAGTCATTGTCCAGCAGCTGGCCAGGAGAATCTCAGAGAACGGTGGAGCAGCTCTGATCGCAGATTATGGCCATGATGGAACGAAGACGGACACGTTACGGGTACAACAAGAGCATGCTTCTTCCTGGTGCAGGACGCCTTTTCACATGCAGTATGTCTTGTACTGAACAGAGCTTCAAGAACCACCAGCTCCACCACGTTCTGTCCTCTCCCGGCTCCGCTGACCTCACCGCCGACGTCGACTTCAGCTACATACGGAGGATGGCTGGAGAGAGCGTGACCTGTCTGGGACCAGTGACCCAAAAGACGTTCCTGAAGAACATGGGCGTTGATGTTCGCATGCAGGTATTTGAGCTGAAAGTGGGTCGGCCATGTTTCTGAAGATACAGAAGGTCTCCTTCAACAACATCTGTGATGGCTGCTCTGGAAAAATGATTGTACAGGGAAAGAGCTGGTTTTAAAGGGCCATACCATGATTCTCTGGCCTTTCAGAGTCAACTATATCTGTATGTATGATCATATAGTACCGCTGGAACACTAAAAAAGAAATTATTTATTAAGTAGGAGTTATTTTTCATGAACATTTTTGTCCCCGGAAGTAAACGATTCCTGAAGCTCCGCCTGCCGCTGTGTGTGGCCTCAGTCCACTTCATGATGTCATCCTAGAGCCTTTGGTAGTTTGTCTGCACTTCTCCCACAAAAATAATCCAAACTTCTTCAAAACTGGATGCACATACCATATATCTGTCTAACAGTTTAGTGTGAAAGATGAGCTTCAAATGGGACAGAGAACGATCATCGTTTTACTCTGTAAAATCAATATTAACAAATGTTCAACTTTGTATAACTACACCTGCTTTTATAGAAAAACCTGATATAATGCTACTTTTTCACCGTGAATCAGCTGATCAGATCCGGTGAAATGCCAGAGAAAAAAAACAGCAAAAAGGGTAAAAAAAAAGAGAGAAGAAACAGGAGAAAAGATTTTAAGCTTAAAATAAAAGGTTCTGGGAATGGACTTCCGGCGCCATATTTCCTTTCTGTGTCCAGATTCTCTGGTGTCGCAGAGGCTCATCTCTCAGTGATTGACAACTTTGGACTCTTGTCTGATCAGATTCTGTCAACACTAGGGGGCAGCAGAAACACACCCCTGCTGGCTGCTCCTCATGATGCCTGCTCCTGCCCACACAGTGTTCATGTTCTGCTCTGACCCTGTCCAGGTCCTCCTGAGGAACTGCAGTGACCCGTCCACCAGGAAGCAGCTCATCAGCAGCTACGACATGCTGACCAGTCCCACCAAGATGGGGGAGCGCTTCCATTTCTTCAGCTTACTGCACCCCAGCCGCTTCTCCAAGCCCGTCATATCAACCGGGCTGAATCTGGACCGGACGAAGAGCCCGGCGTCACTGCCTGTGGCTGGGTTCACTGAGCTCAGCTGCCCTCAAGAGGTTCAGAAGTCATAGGAATACCGGACCTCAGAAGTGGGAAAATACTGGTTTCACATTTGAAAAGTTTCTCTGATGTGGACATTTTATGGACTTTAACAGATTTTGAGTAACTTGTGTTTTATGAACCATTTTTCAAAATGTAAAGTTGACTGAAAAAGAGGAAATAAATACTTTTTTTAACCTATGAGATGATTAAAAAACTACAAATAAAACTGAAAACTGCTGAGCTTTGACCTCTGCAGTGGAGTGGGGCAGGACTCCAGGTCAGAGGTCACTTGAAATGTCACATGGTGAAGCAGTTAGTTCTGGGTCAGCAGCTGCAAATGGATGGGGGGCATCGCTGCTTGTTAAAGGCCCCCCCCCATCATGCTCAAAATCATCTGGGATCATTTCCAACATCCCACTGCTGATGGGTTTCTCTTCTACCTGCAGGACTCTTCTACTGGAACCTGCTTGTGCAAACTGGATTTCAGTGTAGACGCGGCATCCACACCTGAAAATGAGTGGACGCAGTTCAAAAGGATCAAAAATGGCCTAAAATTCTTTGGTTGAGTTGGGTCCAGACTGGGAATTTTAAGTTTTGGGTCCACCACAGCATGTTTAAAAGAGCTGGTGAACACACCAGACGAAAGAGGTTTAACATTTTGGTAACACAAAGTCCCAGAGTGTCAAAGACTTTAAAGAGGAGCCTGGTGGGAAGAAGATCCGAGGAACAAAAAGAGGGTTTCATCCACAGCATCAGGGCTGTAATGTTCTCTTGTGACACAGATTTGAAGAGGGGCAGAGTTTGGGCAAGGGATCAACATAAGCTGGGCAGGGTGATGCTGGGGTATTTTCTTTGATGTCTCTGAATTTATTTTTGAAGAATTTTAAGATATTGCCACTGTCAGCTTTGCAAAATGCAGGAGCAACTGGAAGAACAGGAAAGACAATTGAGTTGATTGTGTCAAAAGGTTCTTCTTGATAGAAATGATCAAACGGTGAAAATATTTGGATCGAGCCTCCTTTATCATTTTATTAAGAGAATACGTTGATTCCTTAAGATGTAGTCTGTGAACCTCAAGTTTGGAGGATTTCCATCAGCGTTCAGTCTTTGACACAATCGTCTGGGATTTAAGATTCACTGATCCAGGGAACACAGCGTTTCTGTGAGGCATTAGTCGAGTTCAAAGGTGCAATTTGATCAAGAATTATTGCCCAGTGCTTGTTAAAACACTTTGTATATAACCAGTAATGGGAAGCTGATGCACACTGGTGCACAGCAGAATGGAGGAGAAGGATCTGGAGGAAGGAGGGGCTGGAGAGTCAGAGGAGATTTGAAAGCTCTAGAGGCGCTGGGCCATGTACGGCTTTGAAGGTGAGCAGAGGGTTTTGGTTCTCAACTGTGTGTTTAACTAGGAGCCAATGAAGAACAGGAGTGATGTTGTGAGAAGACGGGGTGCTGCCGAGTTCTGGACCAGCAGAAGTTTATGGACTTCTGAATCAAAGAGAGGGGAGTCACAGTGATGAAGCTGGAGGTGCCAACGCTGTTGATGTGAGGGAGGGGCAGAGACAAAGGTGAAGACATGTGATGAACTGCAGATGAACTGCTCTAGAAAGAGATGGTTTCTTTTCAAAAGGCAGGAGCTCCACTTTGTGGCTGTTTTAGGAAGTAAAAGGTCGACCAGCATTTGCAATTAATCAAGGCAGGAGAGTGGTTTTGGCTTTCTGGACAGAGGTGGGTGTCATCAGTTAAGGTCAGAGCCCTGGGGTACACCTGAAGAAGGCTGAAAGCAGAAGGTCTCGAGTTTGATGACCCGAGCGGTACGAGTGAAGAAAAACAAGTCATATTTGCGCCCGGCGCTGCTGAAACCCACAGGAGGTTCATGGAGGGGACTTGAGCTGAGCTCACAGCACGCGAGGGTCCATACATGTCTGTGTGTTTGTGTGCTAGCATGGTCCATACATGTCTGTGGGTTTGTGTGCTAGCATGGTCCATACATGTCTGTGTGTTTGTGTGCTAGCATGGTCCATACATGTCTGTGTGTTTGTGTGCTAGCATGGTCCATACATGTCTGTGTGTTTGTGTGCTAGCATGCCCAGAAACTGGATCGTGGGTTCAAATCCATGACCAAAGAACCTCCAAATGTGACCCACAGCCTGCTGCTTCACTCCCAGCACTAAGGGCTGGATTGGGGGTTAAACCACTAAATGGTTCCTGTGAAGTTCCCAGCAAACACGTTGGTGTTTACCAGGTGGACGTGTGTCAAGTAGATCACTTGACACACGTCCACCTGGAAACTAATGAGACAACAGATACAGAGTCAATGTAGCAGAGATTCTTTTATTGTTTTCATCTCATAATAAAACACTTTGTAAAAATATAAAAGTTGTAGAATAAATTCTCAGGCTGAAGTCTAAAATCATTTTAAAGTTCATAAAGACTGACAATTGCAGCCTGTTTCTCAGCTCATCTTCACCTAAAGAGACAAATACTGAAAACTGAAACACATTTCACCGTTTTACTGCAAGCGTTGGTAGAAGGATGGACTCCATCTTTAAACCTGCTCCTGCCCTCTAGGGGGCAGTAAAAGTACACAGAGCCCTTTCTGGAGCTGGGCTTTGGTCGGTTTTGGGCTCTTGTAAGAAAGAGCCTGTAGAATTTTTAGATTCATATTAAAAACGTTTTCATGAAACCGGAATCTGGAAGTTTTCTTGGAAGGAAAATGGGATGAAATCCTGACACGAGAGGGAAAACGACATTTAACATGATGACATCTTCAAGTCAGAATTCTGATGGACTTCCTAGAAAATAAGAGCACATTAAAACTCCTCATTTTCTTTGGTGAGAAGCCCAGAAACTTCAGGAATCAAAGCCATACAAAGATATCAGAAATGATCCAGTTTCTCCTTAGAGGCCCACCTCAATGAAAATGGAGCACGTGTTCTTGAAGGAGTTTTCTAATGACAAAGAAAAATGTAAATTTAAACTGCATTCCTGAGTATTTCTTTATTGAAATTGTTGTGAATCAGGAGCAGATAAAGAATGCAGTCTGAAAAAGATTGTATTTGTGACGTAACCACACTCTTATCCTGAAACCAGCATAAACCAGTTCAGTCAGAAAAGAAGGATCAAACATTCCAGAAAAACAAATACTGTTACATGTTTGACTCCCGTCTGATGAGTGAAACGTGAGCTGAAAGTTTGTCTTTGTATAGAAGATGAACATCTAACAGAAATCGATGCTGAAGCATAAAGAACAGCTGGGCAGGAGCTGTTTCCTTCAGGTCTAGAAGCAGAAGAGAGTGGGTGGAGCTATGACTGGATCCATGGTCAAGTCATACCAAAGACTAAGAATGGACCAAATCCTCCTTGCTTGACTCTCAGCCACACTCAGAGGACTTAAGGAGTTGGATTGATGAAACCATCAAATGCTTCTTGAGCGCGGTTGTGTCTGCAGCTCATTGGGGAGGGGTCAAATGTGGAACTTTAACTGCATCGGTACACAAACATCAGAGTTGATGTTTCCAGATGTGGACGCCGTCTGTTCCCTTCTCAGCTCGATCCTCAAAAGTTGATCCAGATATCAGCTGGGGTTTTCTGGAGCACATGCAGACTCAGCATCACCAACAGGTCTGAGGATCTTTTTTTCCCTTAAGCCCCTGTCACACTAGGCTGCGATCCTACGGAGTTCACACGGCGTTATGAAATTTCTCAGAACGCCGTGGAAACGCAGGAAAATGCAAGATGGAGATGTCTCCGCGCTTTCACGGCGATTATGGCGTTCCTACAGCGCATCCGTGGCGTGCTACTGCGTTCCCACAGAGTTTTACTTGGCGTTTCACTGCGTTGTCACGGCGTGCTGACGGAGTTCACACGGCGCGCCAAGAGTTGTCACTGCGTGCCCATGGCGCGTGCACGGCGCAGTTGCCAGATCGTCCCTATGAGGTCACGGTAGCGTGTACATATAAGCCAATAGTCAGTCAAACCCGCACTGTTCCTGCCTGTTCCCCAAAGCATCATGACAGGAAAAAAAGTCGAGAGAGGGCTACGAAAAAGCAGCCCCCCAACCCCACTGCACCACCGTCTCCTCAACATGCGGAAGTGGAGCTGCTTCCGCCTGACTCTCCATCCCCATCAAGGTCAAGCAGCCCTTCCATCCAGGCACAAAAGACGATGACGGACCTGACTCCTGCTGAGGAGGACGATATGGCTATCTCTATATGATATCTCCGTTCAAGCGCCCCTGTCTACAGCTGCGTCCTTGTGGCGATTATGTGCGTCCTGAGTGCGCGCCTACGGCGCTGCTGTGGCGCTCTCGGCGTTCTCAGTGCGCTGCTACGGTGCTGCCACGGCGCGCACATCAGAACGCCATGAACACGCCGAGCCACGGCGCGTACTTTGTGCATGCACAAAGTACGCGCCGTGGCATGGCATCCATGGAGACACCACGGCGTCCATGGAGATGTCACAGCGATGCTACGGCGCTCATGGCGACCTTACTGCGTTCACCTCAGCGTTCTGCATTTTTTGATGGACGCCGCGCGATCGCAGCGAGAACGCTGCCCTGGTGTGACAGGGGTTTTACTAAAGACTCAGAGAGAATTCTCAGTGTGTGAAGGTCGGTCCTAACCAGTTTGTCAGTAACAGATGAGACAGAGGTTTGTTCCTGACAGAGGTGCTACGATCATTCAGTCACCAATCAACACAGCAAAAGGCTGCTGTCTGTGACAGACTGATCTCAAACACTAGGCTCTGAAATCTGCAGACTCTTTGCGGGCCGCTCCACCACAGCTCAGCTAGCAGTAAAGACTTCTGTAACAGATGCTTGCCTGACACATTTGTGGAGCTCAACTGCATTTAAAAGTTGATGTTTGCAAAAAAACTAGTGTAGAACAGACTGTGGACACGGACCGTCCTGCAGCTCACACACCGCCCTGGAGGCTGATGGGAGAGCAGCATGTGGCTGCAGACTCGGGGGTTTTAGGGATCCTCATCCATGTCGTCCAGGTTGGGAGACATGATAAAGTGGTTGGGGTAATGCAGGCCTCGTTCGTCAGCGTATTCCTCCCAGCGGGCGTCGTCGCTCTCATGGGTGATGTAGCGCTCGCCTCGCCGCGTCTCAAACTCCCTGAGGTCCAGCCAGGTTTGGTAGTCCTGGGAGACAACAGAGACACAGAGGTGTTTCAGCTTCACAGGTGTAGATTTTACTCTTTGATCCCTCAGAGTCACATGAAAGGCATGAACAAAGGTCCTGACTCTGCTGTTTCCATGGAGACGCTTTCTGAAGATCCACCGCACGGCTTTGATTCTGGTTCGGCTTTGAGGGCAGAATCAGCTGAATCCAGACTTTCACACCCTCTACAGCAAAGCCCAGAGTTAAAATGTAACTTTGTAAGTTTATGTGTGTGTGCTCCTGCAAAATGAACCCCATCACAAAGTGGTGCATGTGAGGAACTAAACAACTCCTAAACAAACTCAGCTGTCCCTGAACGGCGTCTGAAACCTGTGCCTTGCTGTTTACAAGCCCAGAGGAAGTCGCACCGGCCCACAGCCTGCTGCTACAATCTCTCCAGGATAAACATCAAGAACATCTTCATGAAAACAGCAGTTCTCCTCACACTGTGAGCACGCTAAACTCCTACATGAGAACTGATCTTCCCTTCTCCTCTCACTCTTTCATCTCATGATATTCAGAGGCGGGCCTTCATCCTCTGGTCACACACCAGTCTCTCCCTAAGTTAAGAAGCAGCTTCATAGCAAATCCAGCTTCATAACTGAGCTTGCTTGTAAAGCTTTTCTTCATCAAGCAGAACAAAAAAACCAAACTTCTCATGCTGTTTTTATGTCAGGGGAAATAAACTGCATCCACTGCTGCCTGATAGAAATGATAGAAGACGATAGGGCTGTCCCGTCTGTCAGAAGAAAACACGTCATCAAAATGACTCCAAGGCGAGTCGTCGGCTCTACTTTCAGCACAACAGGTTAACACAGTGAAAGCAAACTGAACGGTCATGTCCCTCAAAGCCTGAAGAACACAGACCTCCATCTTTAGAGAAAATTTGATGGAAATAACCACAAACATGACCAGCTTCACAGCACGACTGATCCGTGTCTATGAGCCACGGAACATTCATCCCATTACCTGCAGCCAGGGGTGGCTCAGGGATTTGTCCACGCTGAAGCGTTTCCTCATCTTTACCTGCAGCAGGTTATTGATCAGGTCTTTGGCTGTTGGGAAACACATGAAAACATTTGCTGTGAGTTCCATACTCATCACTGGCTTATTCCTCCTCAGAGCCGATTGCTAGTAACTCTGTAAACACCTGTGGATCTTCAGGAGTTATCAGTAATCCGAAAGTCTAATTTCAAAATAAAAAAGCAGACCTGAGAATCACTCAAATATAATCTAAACCTTCTATAATGCCAGACATTTTTACTTTTTCAAGTTCATGTTGCCCCCAAGCCCCCCCCATCCATTTCATAAAAACAGACTCTAATCAAGGGCATTGCATAATCTGTGGCTAAATGTTCCCCTCTAATCTTTCAGATTTAATCAACATCATCAGCAGTTCATCTTTTTTTAGCATTGTAATCAACAGTTACTTTAATCAAAGTCAGCTTCTCTATCAGAGATCCTGACACTCTTCATGCGTTTTCTTCTTGTAACGTCATCAGCAGCAGCACTTCTCACCCTCCTCAGAGATCTCCTTCCAGGGGTTTGGTGGGTACATGAAGGCTGCATTCTTGATCTGGTCATTGATGTCCTCATCCTCATTGAAAGGAAACGTCCCGCTCAAACTCACATAAACAATGACGCCAACAGACCACATGTCCAGAGAGCGGTTGTAGCCTTTGCTGCGCAGCACCTCCGGTGCCAAGTATGCCGGTGTGCCGACCACGGAGCGGCGGAAGGACTTCTCTCCAATGATGCGGGCGAAGCCAAAGTCACAGAGCTTCACCTGCATACGAGGGGGGGTATGAGCTGCTGAACTGCAATGACAGAAACCTCTCAACACACACCTGTGGAAACGGTTCAGGTGAGGCCAGCAGCACGTTCTCCGGCTTCAGGTCGCAGTGGACGATGTTCTTGAAGTGAAGATGTCTGAGGGCCACCAGGATCTGCAGACAGACAATGATCTCAGCTGCTCCTGCTTTACTGAGACATCAACACAAAACTCAAGACCGGAGCTGCAGGGAGGTGCAAGGAGGTGCAAGGAGGTACAGGGAGACCGAAGGGAGGTGCAGGGAGGGGGAGGGAGGTGCAGGGAGGTGCAGGGAGCTGCAGGGAGCTGCAGGGAGGTGCATGGAGGTGCAAGGAGGTGCAGGGAGACCGAAGGAAGGTGCAGGGAGGTGCAGGGAGGTGCATGGAGGTGCAGGGAGCTGCAGGGAGACCGAAGGAAGGTGCAGGGAGGTGCAGGGAGGTGCATGGAGGTGCAGGGAGCTGCAGGGAGGGGGAGGGAGGTGAAGGGAGCGGCAGGGAGGTGCAGGGAGGTGCATGGAGGTGCAAGGAGGTGCAGGGAGACCGAAGGGGAGGTGCAGGGAGGTGCATGGAGGTGCAGGGAGCTGCAGGGAGGGGGAGGGAGGTGAAGGGAGCGGCAGGGAGGTGCAGGGAGGTGCATGGAGGTGCAAGGAGGTGCAGGGAGACCGAAGGGAGGTGCAGGGAGGTGCATGGAGGTGCAAGGAGGTGCAGGGAGACCGAAGGGAGGTGCAGGGAGGTGCAGGGAGGTGCAGGGAGGTGCAGATCCCTTCCAGTGCAGCCTGTAGCACTCTGCTGGAAACTCTCCCGTTGACATGCTTCCTTCATGTTTTGGTGCAAACAGACGTGTTCCCAAATGATCAATGATTGATCATTTGACTCACCAGAATAAACTTTACACACCCAGCTGTGTGAAACCAATGGGATCAAACTTAAGCAGCATACATCTTTTGAACCATGATCAGTCTTGGAGCTGTCAAGACTTGAAGCAGGTCTTACAGACGGAGATGTTTTTGTCCTTTCCTTGAACTCAGTTTGTTGTTGTTGGACCCGATAGAATCATACTGGATGACATTCTTTCCCTTTTCAATCCTACTGGGAGAATTACATTAATAAAGAAACTTGCTGACCTGCATGACCAGAAACTTGGTGAGGCGCTCGGGTAGTCGGCTCTTCTCGCTGGATAAAATCATCTCTAACATGTCACCGTGAAGTTTTTCCATGACGACAAACACCTGCTCTGGAGTCTCAAACATGCACTCCAGGTTAACGATGCCGGGGTGGTGCAGTTTCTGTCAGGCAGAAGATCCCGTCAGTTCTCTCTGGCTGGTCTCAGCTGCAGACGGTTGGATGTGTTCTACCTGGAGAATCGCCACCTCGTTCCTCAGCTGACTCTCCTGCTTGGTTGGGAATCTCATCTTATCAATGATTTTGATTGCCACGTCTCTGCCACTCTTTCTGTGTTTACCTGCACAGATCAAAGGCGTTCAGTTTTGGATCTCAGCATTTCTGAGTCTGCATCATTTTGGTTTGACCGTAGACTTCTCACCTCCGTAAACGATTCCAAACTGTCCCGAGCCGAGGACGTCATCTGCGAAAATCTGATACACTGAACTGATGTCCTAAACAGGAGAAAGACCTTAACCTGATCCCCAAAGATCCACCGTTTATTTACAAATCCTTCTTAAAGTAAGATGCTGAAAAGACTTACGACGTTTTCCTGAATCTGAGAGTTTGACACAGAAATGCTGACTGAGAGTTCCTCTGAGGAGACACAACAGAGAGACATGAATGTCGCCCCCCCCATTCCACAGCATTGGGATGTCAGGTTTAGTGCAAAGTCTTTCCACGACTGAAGTCTCATTTGTTGTTTCTTCTTTAAGAACACCACAGAGTGAGAAGTTTGTGGTGGACGTTTCCTAAAGGAAAGCCTTTCTTTTCACCCCTAATCCCACCCCTACCCCCCACGTTTGGAGCTGCAGACTGAGCACGCTCGGCTTTAATTTGACCTGACAGCGAGAAGCCGAGGGCAGCTCTGCAGAGGGACGTGTGAACATCGAGTGCACATGTGGTTGGCTTTGACTGGGTCACCCCTCTGCGATCAATGCTGCAGTCTAATGGTGTTCAGGTCATCAGTCATGCCATCGTTTGGATGTTTAAAGCTGTGGAGGCCAGCCTTATGTGCTCATCAGGTCAGTCCCTGTGTCTGTGTCGGCTCCAGTGTTTGTTCTGAACACAGATGGAGTCTTGACGTGTCACGTCAGTCCGTCACTGCTGCAGGACTGGAAGCCATGTTTTCCTGAGCTGATTATGGTGCTGGGGGGCTGAAGAAGTTTCAAACATAGAATGACGGTGATTGTGATGAAGGGTGTCAATGGACCAACCCTTTATGGTTTTGTCTCCTATGAAGTCCGTTTTCAGCTCGTGGTCATCCACACTACTGTATGTGGGGATAGGACATCCTTGCTACTCTTCACAACCTTTGTGACAGTTTCAAAGGAGGAAAGCATCAAAACTGGAGTACAGAAAGTTGCAGACAAATCTTTAGTAATGTCTGTTTGTCTTGCAGGTAGTAGTGTCACTGTTTACCTTTTAGAGTAGTAATATATTCACAGTGATGCTGGCAGAGCTGTTCCAGTTGATACCGTTTTGAACATGTAACTACAGCTACATGACCTGGCTATGGAGCCAGAAAACCTGTTAATATTTCAATACTGAAGCTGACTGTGGTTGGGTACATGTTCAATCATCTGACTTTCTTCAAAAGAAATTTATTTCACAATATTTTAACCAGCATTAACACATTTATCCAAGACATGCTGTCTCTGTTAAACCATCCATTTCTATTGTTCATAAACTTTTACACAAATGGTTAGTGCTCTTGCCTCACAGCAACAAGGTCCTGGTTCAAATCCCAGCTGGGGGACCTGAACCAGAACCACCAATGGTGGGTCTTTCTGTGTGGAGTTTGCATGTTCTCCCTGTTCATGCGTGGGTCTTCAGTGAGGACTCCGGTGCCTGAAGGGCTTCAAATGACCTCTAAAGATATTGAAGACATTCTACACCTGCAGCACAGAGAGCATCTTGACAGGAAGCATCACAGCCTGGTTTGGAAACACCACAAAACGCTCTCCAGAGGGTGGTGCAATCAGCTGAGCGCACCATCCGGACCAAGTTCCCCGACCTGCAGACCACCTACAAACGCTGCTGTACCAGAGCACACAAGGTACGGAAAGACCGGAGGCTCCCCAACAACAGACTCTTCTCTCTGCTGAGGTCAGGGAAACGTTTTCGGTCCCTGAAGGCAACACAGAGAGGATGAGGAAGAGCTTCTTCCCGCAGGCCATTCGACTCCTCAACCAGAAGTCCTAAACTGGTTCTCCTGGACTCCCACCCATCCCCACACAAAAACATCACTTTGTTTTACCTGGACAATGAACACAGCGTCACGTTAAACTTGTGACCTTTGTAACTTAAGCAGCTAGATTTTTATTTATTACTTTTGTTTTATTTTTGTTACTTCTATATCTTATATTTTACTGTAAATATCCTCTTATCCTTAAACCGTCGGACAGTTGTGTAATACATTTCATTGCATGTTAGACTATGTATGCATATGTATGTGACAAATAAAATTTGAATTTTTAATTTTTCCTCCCTCCGTCAAAGGTGAATTGGTTACTCTAAATCAGAGGTCGGCAACCTTTTACACTAAAAGAGCCATTTGGGCTCGTTTTCTACAGATCAAAACCTAGAAGGAGCCGCAGTGACTTATGTTAGCCCTTAAGAAATTTGGATTTGCAATCATAACTTGTTTTTTGTTTTTTTTTAAGAATAGTGAATAATGTCTATTTTTGGCACAAACAAAAGCAATATATATATATATATATATATTATATTATATTATATATTATATTATATATATATATATATATATTATATACAGTAATAAGAAACTAGCATCTCTCAAAATGTGATTTTTTTTTTACGTTTTTAACTTTAGTTGCAAAAAAGCTAGCTCGTTGCTTAATTACTAGCTAATCTTTAAATTAGCATAACATTTCTCTGTAAATTAAATCAGCCAAAAATTTTAGCATGTTGCTGAAATAAAAGTTGAACTCAAAATTAGCCTAAAACCCCCAGTAGATAACAAATTAGCTAAAAATGTTACCATACTGCTAAAATATTAGCCAAAATCCAAATAAGCATAAAAAACTAATTAGAAGCCAAATTTGCCAGAAAAAGCTAGCTTGTGGCTTATTTTCTTGCTGAACACCAAAATAGCCTTAAATTCCTCAATAAACTAACTTGGTCAAAAATGTTAGCATGTTGCTAACAATAGAAGCTAAATTCAAAATTATCAAAACAAAAATTTCCACAGAAAAAACAAATTTGCTAAAAACATCAGTATTTCACTAAAATATTAGCTAAACTCCAAATTAGCATAGAATTCCTCAGTAAACTAACTTAGTCAAAAACGTTACATGTTGCCAAAATGGAAGCTAAGACTCTAAATTAGCCTAAAAACCGTAGTAGAAAACACAATAGCCAAAAACGTTAGCATGCTGCTAAAATAATAGCTCATTTCTGTTTTATTTTTTTTTAATTTACTATTATTTTATTTTTCTTCAGACAGAGAGCCACGATAGAAATAAAAGAGCCACATGTGGCTCTGGAGCCGCAGCTTGCAGACCCCCGCTCTAAATTGTCCCCAGGTGAGAGTGTGAGCATGTATGGGATCGAGGCTCTGTCACAGACTGGGGACCTGTCCAGAGTGTACCTGCCCTCGCCCGTGAGAGGCCGGGTTGGGCTCCTGCACCCCCGGGACCCCCAGGGCTCCCTTGAAAAAGAGGTTTTAAATCTCAATGGGACCCACCCTGTTTAAATAAAGGTTCATATTAATAAAAAGGGACAAACTATCCGTTCTGCATAATGAAAAAACATCATTTTCATAACCTCAGCTACACTATTGAACATCCCTCACACTCCACTGAAGCAACACTGCTATTGCACTGACGTGTTTCAGCTGAACACAACTAAACATCTAAATCGCCCAAATGTAACAGTCTGTGCTTTCTGTTTTAAGATGTTTGGGGAGGGTCAGAGGTCATTATCTAGTACTGCAGGCCTGCTCATTCCTGGTCCTCCAGATCTACCCCCCTGCCTGTTTTCCAGCTCTCCCTGCTCTGCTTGCTGCTGATTATCTGGACCAGGTTTGTTCATTTAATCATAATGTGGAGACATATGATGGAGCTAATCAGCAGCTGGCAGATCTGGAGAACAGCCAGGATGGTGGAGCTCAAGGACCAGGAAGGAGCAGCCCTGATCTAGTGTAATGAGCTCTAAGTTTAATGGGAACCATTTCTAGAGGAAACTATCAGATAAAAACACAGAGTGAGATAAATCAGACAGAAAGTCTGCAGAAAATCCTATAAAATCCCAGCAATTATATTATCAAACCAACCCAGTTTCTGTGTGTGTGTGTGTGTGTGTGGGGGGGGGGGGTGGGGTGTTATAGAGACACGGGAGCTACTTTTTTTTCTCTAATGCAACAAAATATAAAGACATATTTAATCTATCGGATGGCAGAAATAACTCCATTACTGAGTCAGAGAGCAGACGTCTACAGTTAGTTTTCAAAGAGAACAGCAGCTTTTTAGTCAACAGCCCTTAAAAATATGAAGTGATGACGGTTCAATGGCAACCAATCAGATTGTAATGAAGACATTAGGATCTATTTTTACTGTTCAGTTGGTAAACTGCTGCAGTCTGAGTAAAGGATAAAGTTTGCTTGTGGAACATGAGGCAGATATGTTCACCTTTCGGTGTATGACCTCAGGGCTCACCACAGCCAATCAGCTGTCACTGAGCCGCACAGCTGGTCCGCTGGATGGCCTTCCTGACACAGCTCTGTATTTCACCCGGGCTGGGGACCGGCACAGGGAGACCCAGCCAGTAGGGTAGGACCCACACTGGAGGCTCATCACTCCCCTGGGGGGTCAAACCCTGGCCTCCCATGCACCAGTTCTACAAGCAGCTAACTGAGCCATGCAGGACACAGAACGCACGACAAGCTCTTCTTTGACATGTTTGTCAAGTTTAAACATGTCTCATTAAAAAAAGATCACATATGATCCACTTTAAACATTATCCAGCTCAAACCAGATCTGGTTCAAACATGGTTCTGTTCATTTATAATCCAGTTTAATCAACAGTATAATCTCACACGTCAAACATGATCCAGTTTAACATCTCATTTAGATGTGATCCACTTCAAATATGATCTACTTTAAACATCCAGGATCCAGTTTGTCATAATCCAGTTTGAACAGATTATTGATCAAAGGTTGATCTACTTTAAATGATCCCATCTAAACAGCTTGTTCCAGCAGTTTCCATTGAATCCAGTTAAAAACCTCCCCACCAGAGTGTGCCCTCTGGGCGGGCTTTGGTCGGTACTCACTGTGGTCGTTCCCCTGCCCCGGCCCGGTGCAGACGCTGGCCTTGGGCGTGACCGGCATCATCGCCTGGCTGATGGCCTTCTCCCAGCTCTGGCCCACATTGAGCCCCACCCCGGATGAAACGAGCACCGGGCAGTGGTGCGGGGCGCCGTTATCTTCCCCGACAAAGTACACCATGTTGGCAGTGATGACCTCAAAGCAGTGGGGGTTGCTGCCTGAGGGGAGACTGCCGAGGTCCTGCGCCGGCTTCACCTGTAGGATCTCCGACAGAGGGATCTCCTGCAGAGTACAGAAAGGTGGTGATGTGCCTGACGCTGACGGACTTCCTCCCTCCAAACCCAGAGTTCTGCAGATGCATCCTCTGGTCATCCCTGTGAGAAACTTTCCTTCTTTCCTCTCAACCTGATGAAGATGATGAAGGATTACCAAAGAGTCGTGTCTTTGGAGTCATCTAAGCATTTTGTGTTTTGCCAAGTTCTCTCTCTTCAGGACGTGGCTGACATATTGGACAAGGAGCACAGAGGATCCAGGTGACTCGCCTCGCTCCTCATCAAAGCCAGCTTCTGCTTTGCTTTGAGATGAAGGTCAACAAGATGAAAGCTGGAGCGGAGTTGAAAGAGAGAATAAAGGAGAGGCCGCTGAACGGACGGAGGTCATCACGTGGAGGAAGCCCTCTCATTGTTGCTGATGTTTGGAGAAAACAGATTTATTACTTCTACATGAACAAAGCTTCCACTACGTAAAATAAAATAAAAGCAAATTCACACTGAAGCGTTTTTGCTGTAGATGTTCAAAACAGGCCACGCCCCCATCCTGCCTGTAACGTTTGATAGACAAGCTGCTTTACAAATAAACTACTCTAACATGCTTTTCTTCTCATGACACGACGACAAACAGAATAAAGGTAAAATGAATATATTCTTTGTTGCTCTTACAGACATCAGATAAGCCTGTTTATCTTCTTTAATGACACTTTTGTGTCCTCAGAATTAAGGAGTTTATCTGTGATTGATGAAAAAGAGAGCTTAAAGGATGAACTGAGCTGGAGACGTCCCTCAGGTATGACCCCGACCCGACCCAGGACAGGAAGGATTGAATGCACTTACACAGTCGGTGCACACTGTGTCACGCTGTACCGCTCCCCCCCTCCCACTCCCACTCCCACTGCAGAAGTCTGATCCAAAACGAGAACTCCTACCTTGTAAAACTTGGCTCCACTTTCATTCTGGAACAGAGTCAAGGTTTTGCTGTCCAGCCTCCAGTAATGTCTTTTTCTCTGAAAAACACCCAAACTCATCAGTGTCCCCGTTAGCAGCATGACAGTTAATGAAAGGCGGGAAATGGAGTCAGTTCACACCAGAATGTGAACAGAGACCCTCCATCTGAACAGGACCGCTTGTTGTTTTTAGCTCAAACCAGAGTTCAGGTGAGTTTTCAGACCTGAAAACCCAACAGGGCCATCAGAGGAAACCAGACCTGGATCAGACAGAACCAAACCTGGACCAGGCAAAGTTGTCCAAGGACACAGAACAGGAGTTTTAAATACATTCTACTGGTTTCTATTGAGTAGAGAATGTGATGGATGTGTGGGTGAATAAATAGCTCCAACCAGCCTTACTTGTACTCATGGTTGAACACGAAGACTTGGTTATATGTCAGTGAAGTAGTTTTTACACATTTCTTAGAAAAGGTTGGTGAACCAGAGAAAGCCAGCGTGTCTTCATCTGCTCTTACCAGGTTGTCCCTGCTGGTGTAGTGCACCATCCAGCCCTCTTTCACCACCGTGGAGCTCTTCCTTTTGGTGTGTTTGATGGACTGAACCACTCTCATCAGCGGGATGTTGCTGCTGGTGGACGGGCTGCATGAAAGCACATCACACTCAAACTTAAAAAATGGGACTGGATCTTATGAACACTGGGCTTCCTGATACAAAGTTTGGGAGAAAATGAAAGAGTTTATTATTAGTTCAGTCGTGTGAAAAGGGCAATAGGATTGTATTTCTAGACATCAAACACCAAGTCTTTACTTCTAAAGCACAGCTTAACACATTCAGATGAAAGATTCTTCTCATTTCATATAACAGACAATCATAGTCTAAACTCACCAAACACAAAATACATGCAAACTCTCAAACTGGATTCATGGCAGACTCAGCAGGGCTGAGAGAGGCAGTAGGATGGTATGGGGCAACTCCTGAACCCCCACATGGGCTGTCAAGTGTTGGAGTCCATGCTACTGACCACTGATCACAGACCCATGCCAACTTTGAGGGAAAATGGTCTTCCTCTTACCTTATGGATGGATGGCTTTACTAAAGCATGATCACTACAGAATGTTAAGATAATAAAGTGGTTGAGATTTCTTTTACCTGATCGCTCTGATAGTTTCATCGTCTTTCTCGATGTCAGTGCAGGGACCCTCCATGAAGTAGAGTTTGTCTTCAGACGTGGAGAGCTCATCCTGTTCGTCCATGCTCTGACCACCATCACTGTTCATGTCATTGTCCACCTCCATTGTGACTTCAGAGTCCAGACTGGGACTCAGCGGCTCTGGTACAGAAGAATTGAAGTTAAAAGATTTTAAATACGGACACTAAACAATAAACATTAGAACTTAACCATCAAATCTTTATTCTCCAACATGCTCTCCTTCATCAGTTCTTCAAAGTTCTCCTCTCATCTTTCCTTCATACTTGTAGAACCTGTCAACACATCCCTGTCTGTCCTTCATCACCAACCTGCTGTTCATCCTCCATCTCTGCTTCTGTCTCACCTGTACAGATCCTTTCCTCCCTCTTGTGTCCAACTGGCATTAAGTCCTCATATGACCTTTATTTGACCTTTACCACCTCCACCTGGTGCTTCATCCTTCTGTCCTCTCAGTGTTCTTTTTTTAATCTAACCTCGTAACACATTCCTGATCTTCTTCATTTCACCTCCAAGTCTCGTGATGTTCTGTCTTCATTAGATCAAACTCTAGGAACGTTCCTCTCAGCCTCTCTGATCCTTCAGCTGTAGATGTCCAGTCCTCTGAAGAACCTCTCTAAACCTGTTTCACAGCCTCCCTAAAAACTGTACAGCTCTTTTCCAGCTTCCACCAATTTCTTCATCTGAACCACCAGAGTCATCTTCTATGTCAGAGAAATATCGCTCTACAGACGTGATTTTTGTCTTTATGATGATGTCAGAGTTCTGCTTTTTAAGCTTGATGTACTCAGTGAGCTGTATTGAAATGCTAACAAAAACCCACTCGTTAGCATAAACACGCCGTTGAGCATTTTGGTAGTTCAGGTCTGATCTTGAAGCCTTTTTAAGAGCTCAAATGGACCATGTACAACATCAAGAAGATCCACAGAGATCTTAGAACCATCTGGATCTTTTGGATCTTTAGGTCGTTTTGTTGTTTGAACTTATCAATAAACTCATGCAAAAAATGAATAACTGATGTAAAAAATGTTTTTATATTTATAAGTGTCAAATATGTTATTATTATGTTAAATTGTGTTTATTTTCCTCTCAGATAAAATTTACAAAATAAAAACAAAAAACAATTATTTACTGTTCAACTTTTAAAGTGAAACATCACAAACACAACACAAAATACTGATTATAATGTGGAAAATGAAAAGAAAAAAAAATGAAGAGGGTTTATAAATCATGATAAAGGTATTTAGAAATATCAAATCTCTGATCTTTCTGAATCAGATTTCTTCTGTCAGTCTCTGATCTGTTCTGGAGAAAGTTCTTCTCATTTCTACTAGTGAAGATTCCAGATGTTAAACTCCTCACTACACAGTTTCCCCACTTTTCTCAGACAGACATGAACATTTTAAATCCAGGATTATAGATTGAAAACTAAGATCTGATCGAGATCACAGAATTATGCAGCATGGAGAAGATTGATTGACAAGTTCTCCAGCCAATCAGGACAGAGACCATGGTGCACTGCTTAGAAAAAGCAGCAGCATGATCGCACTGAGAGCAGGAGAACTTTAATGTTGAAGGAGAAGACTGTTCTGTTCTATTTGACGGGGGTTTGGGTTTAGTTCAGATAGAGGGACAGTAGAAGGCTGGAGGAAAAAGTCACATTCTGTGAGGATCTCCATCATGTGGACAGATTGACAAAATAATAATGGGTCTCTAATAGCGTTTGGGGGCCGGTCCAAATAAGGAGGCGGCCGGATCCGGCCCGCGGGCCGTAGTTTGGGGAACCCTCCTGAAGAACAACAAATAAATTAATCCTGGGAAGAAGTTAAAATGTAATTTAAAAGCTTCACATTTTTCCAAAATTGTGTGTTCCTTGAGAGCAGAGAACTTCATAAACTTTATAAACCTTTAGTCTTTTAATGATTCATCAATAGTCTTCACTGTGTTTGGCTGGTTTTCTTTTTTTTTTTTTAATTATTTACATTTTTAAATCCCTGTTTTCTCTGCCATCTGATGTATTCTTCATTGTTTAACTTGGCAGTATTTGCAGTTTGGCTATGGAAACTTCTTCAGCTGAGTTAGCATTAAATGTTTACAATCTCAATTCTTTATCATAAGTCATGATCAGCATTCACACATTTCTCTCAGGGGGGGTGCAGCTTTCCATTTTTGCAGCAGAAATCCTCTCACTGCCACACGTGGGGGTTTTGGGACCGAGACAGACGGTAAAACTCCCATCCTGTTTTTGCACGGGTTCCAGTGAAGCACATTTGTGTTCCACGTTGGAACTGGAGTAAAGCTGAAGTGAAGGGGGGGGATCACGTGACCACCCGACGAAGATGGACGCTTAAAAGGGACTCTCCTGTTAGCCGTGCACAAAAAACCGAAATCTCCCGGAAATTCTTCTATATTTCAAGTATTTCGTCTAAAGTCAGTCATGTCGACCTCACATGCAGCAAAGAAGTGTGATGTTTTTACTCGCGCTCGTAAATCCACTGCTTATAATACGAAAAAGCCTACAGCATCAGAGACCGCCGAAAGTAGCAAAATGGCGGACATAGCAGATGTGCTAACGGAGCTAAAGTCACTCCGTACAGAGTTTGGACTGAAGCTAGATGGCATCAACAACAGCCTTGGAGAAGTCACTAACGCTATATCGGCCCTGGAAGGGAAAGCGGCTGAGGTGAGGCGAGATGTTTCAGCGCACACTAAACGCATAAAAGAAACAGAGGAGCGAGTAGCGGCAACGGAGGAGGAACTCGAAACGGTGCAGACGGGATTGGCTTCCGCCATGAAACGACTGACAGACCTGCAGGTGAAGACGGACGACCTGGAGAACCGCAGCCGGAGGAAGAATCTACGTTTGTTTGGTCTTAAAGAAGGTGCTGAGGGGACGCAGCAGCTCACAGATTTCATCCGGGAAATGCTGCCGAAGTGGCTGGGTCTCGGTCCGGACGGAGCACCGGTTCTGGAGAGGGCGCATCGCACTTTAGCGGCGGCTGGACCGAACAGACACAGAGCTGTCCTGATCCGCTTCTGGAAGTTTCAAGACAGGGAGATGGTCTACCGTCTCTCATCACAAAAAAGATCCAGCACGATGGAGCCAACCTCGTCTTCGTGCAGGATTTTTCCGCGGAAACAATGCGCCAACGCAAGGAGTTCAACACGGCCAGGAAGCTTTTCACCGAGATGGGAATATTCCGGGGATTTCATGTAAATCCCTGCAGGTTGAGAGTGGTCCATAATGGGAAGATCCAGCTCTTTTCCTCTCCGCGGGAAGCCGAAGAGTTTCACCGAGATCTTCAGCAAAAGAAATAAACGGCGTTCTGCACGGCGCGCGCAGGTATTTGATGATTCATGATAAATGGGACCAGAAATGAGTATCTAAAAGTTTAATTAAAATGTTCGGGAGAGATAACTAAATGCTATACATAAGTGTGCACGGTTGGTGATGGAGGGAGACTGACGTTCAGACTTGGGTGGATTAACTGCTCCTCATGTAAATGTGGATCAGTGACGCTCAGGTTCTCCGAGGAAACTCTGGACACACGGGACAATGTTCGAGTTCAAAGCACTCCAGTTTGAGAAGTGGGGGGTGGGGGGTGGGGGGTGTTCTGTACCTGGCAATACAAGTTTTTTTTTTTTTTTTTTCTACCAGCGGTGCTTCCCACAGTCTATATCGACCGCATTCACTGTGGTTTGGAAATGTTCTTTTTCTTTTCCTTTATCTTATCTAAAACATAAATATGTCTAAAATAAAAATTACCACTTGGAATGTAAGGGGATTAAGAGAAATTACTAAAATAAATAAGTTTTCAATAGAATCAAACAACTTAAGTCCCAAATTACATTCTTACAGGAGATACATTTAAGAGAAGCAGAAATTGATAGATTAAAAAAAAAATGGCCTGGTCGGATTTTCTGTTCCCCATATACTAACTATGCCAGAGGAGTAGCTATACTTATACATAAATCACTGCCATTTAAAACTATGAACATCATTTATGACAAATATGGGAGATATGTTACTGTCCAAGGTAGCATAGCAACACATAGATTAAATCTAGTTAGTATTTACGGCCCAAATGAAGATAACCCGGGATTCTTTCAAAACTTTTTTCTTACTCTAGCTGCCTTACAAGGTATGTATATTGTTGGTGGCGATTTTAACTGTACTTTAGAACCAACAAAAGATCGCTCCACTAAGCTTGATTCAACCCATAGCCATACTAGGAAAATACTACTGCAAACGTGCAGGGACTTAGATCTGGTTGAGATATGGAGAGAACAACATCCAAATATAATTGAATTCTCCTGTTTCTCTAGTACCCATGGTACATACTCACGAATTGACTATTTTCTTATATCTTGTGGACTTATGACGGCAATTAAGGACTCTTGGTATGATAGCATTGTCATAAGTGATCATGCAGCTATATCAATGGAACTCTATGTAGATACACCTATTTACAACTTTAATCGATGGAAGTTTCCTGTTGAGCTGTTGCGTGACCCAAAGTTCACCCAATTTGTAGAAGAACGCATAAGTATTACTTTTGAAATTAATCGTGACCAAACTGATGCTTGTACTCGATGGGAGGCATTCAAAGCATACATTCGAGGAGAAATTATCAGCTTCACAAAATCCAAAAGAAAACAACAACAAATGGAGATGGAAATGGTGGAGCGACAAATTAAACTGCTGGAACAAGAATTATATTGCAATTACAGTCAAGATAAAGCTAAAGAACTACAAATTTTGCGAATAAAATACAATAAATTATTTATGGATAAAGTTGCCAAAAATTTAATGTGGCTTCAACAATCTTACTATGATCAAGGGGAAAAATGTGGAAAACTTTTGGCTTGGCGAATTAGGAAACAGCAATCAGACAGAGCCATCAACAGCATCAAAACAGCTGGAGGTGAAATAAGTACAAATCCCACAGAGATCAATAACACATTTAGGAGTTTCTATAAGCTATTATATACATCTGAATGCACAAATAACCTGGAAAATCAAAACTCTTTCCTAAATAAGTTGAAATTCCAAACTTTATCAAAAGAACAGGAGCTAGAATGTAATTTAACTGCAAAAGAAATTTCAGAAGCCATCCAAAATATGCAGAGTGGTAAAGCTCCAGGGCCAGATGGTTTCCCTGTAGAATTCTATAAGAAATTCGGAAGATAACTTTTCGCCCCTTTACTTTTCGCCCCAAATGGTTCCCGAGCGCGGCTGTGTCTGCAGCTCACCGCTCCCCCAGGGGATGGGTCAAATGCGGAGAACAAATTTCACACACCTAGGTGCGTGACAAATAATGGGACTTTAACTTTAACTTTAACTTATTGGCTATGTATGAAGAATCTTACGTTAAAGGTATTCTGCCTCCATCCCTGAGACTTGCATTAATAACTTTAATTTTAAAAAATAATAAACCACCAACTGAATGTTCATCTTTTAGACCTATAAGCTTAATGAGTGCTGACATCAAAATACTTTGCAAAATCTTGGCCAGAAGGTTGGAGTTACATCTTACAGACATTATTGACAATGACCAGAATGGTTTCATTAAAAATAGATATGGATTTCATAACATTCGCGCGCGTCCTTAACATAATACATAGCAAAAAGGACTCTAAAGATACAGATATATTATCATTAGATGCACGTCAAGCATTTGATAGGATTGAGTGGAGCTTTCTATTTAATGTACTTCCACGGTATGGAATTGGGGAAAACTTTCTAAAATGGATAAAACTTTTATATACAGATCCAACAGCTGAAATATTGACCAATAATAATATCTCCAAACCATTTACCCTCCAACGATCAACTAGACAAGGATGCCCACTTTCACCTCTACTGTTTGTTTTGGCCATTGAGCCTCTGGCTTTGGCTGTTAGAACTCATAACAGAATTTCAGGTGTTAAAATTAGTAAACACAAACATCGTTTAGCCCTTTATGCCGATGATATAATTATCTTTTTGACAAATTTAAAAGATTCTATTCCCCAGTTAGTTAATCTCATTGAATCCTTTGGAAATGTATCAGGGTATAAAATAAACCACTCAAAATCAGCATTAATGCTCCTGAATAGAACAGAAAGATCAAGTCCAACTTCAAATATACCATTTACAATGGCAAATGAAGGCTTTACATCAGGGGTCTCAACTCGCGGCCCGCGGGCAATCTGCGGCCCGCGGGATGATAATTTGCGGCCCCGTCTTCATATGAAAGATTACTGTTAGTGCGGCCCGCAAGGCTGAGGATGAATGACAGTTGTTGTGTGCGGAGCTGAACGAACCAATCACGGGTAAGGTATATGGCTCTTGGAGGGCGGGACATCAGTGGGCTGTCCGAGCCTCCTCACTCTTTAAATTCATTCCTCCAGTCAGCTGGACGGAGGAGGAGCATGAAGCTGCTGGAAGTGCTTTCTCACTGAGCTTATCATACAATAAAGGAGGACTTCAACTCCCAGATCTAAAATTATATTATTGGTCTGCCCAATTAAGGTTAAATATGTTCTACTTTTCTGAACTCCCCCCTCCATCTTGGGTTACTATTGAACAAACTACAACAACTGAACTTCCTCTCAACTTATACTTACATTCAGCCAATCCTGCAAGGTTAATTAAGAAAACAAAGAATCCATTTCTAAAAAATTCTATTTCGATATGGAACTCGGCACATAAACATGTTGGACATATACCAGTGTTATCGCAATTCTCACCTATCTGGGGTAATAATAATTTTACACCTGGCAGATCAGACGGCGGATTCAAGATATGGTTCACTAAAGGTGTTAAAAAAGTGTCTGACCTCTACACAGACAACAACTTAATGTCATTTAATCAGCTATGTGAGAAATATAATATTTCAAGAAAACATTTAAGTATTTACAATTAAAACACTTTATTTTTTCCACACACAAAAAACTCTCCTTACCTCCACTATCTAAAATTGAATATTCCACAATATCTTGCATGGATGGAAAAGGACAGATTTCCATGTTTTACAATCTGCTTTTAGAACATTCAAAAGAATCTTCCTCTAAAAAACTAGAAGCATGGAGAATTGAAAATTGAATATCAGAAAACATTTCTGTGGGCGACTGGGAAACAGCTTGTTTGAAGGCTCAGACACAGTCGATTAATACAAAATTTAAGCTGCTACAATCTAAATGGCTGATGCGCACTTACCTTATGAAAGGACTCTGTGTAGTTAAGATTCCAGCTTGTTGAAGCACATATTACACATCTGACCCTATTGAATTAGCTAAAATTTAGAGCTGGAACTTCACACAGAATAAAGGCAGCCAGACATATACTACAATCATGCAAATGCTCACATGTTGACATTAAGTTCCACATAAACTTTCTTACCTTACACGTAGACTAAACACATATTCCCAGACATCCCAGACATCTGTGTAAAGTGTAAAGTTGACAAAGGAACTTTAATCCACTGCTTGTGGGAATGCCCAGTGATCCAATGCTTTTGGGAGAGTGTAACTAGATATATTGGACGTATTATTGGAGGGAGTGTTCCACTGTGTGCTAGGTTATGTGTTCTTGGTATATACCCTCAAAATTTTGTTGTAACGCAGAAACAATCCTTGCTTGTTGACTTTGGACTTTTACAAGCGAGAGGAATTATTGCATCGATGTGGAAGAGCATGGACACGCCCTCAACAGGAATGTGGACATAAGAATTGATGTCATGTCTAGCTCTGGAGAGGTTGACATATATTGTTAAAAAAAAAGAAAAAACCTTTGAACTCTTGTGGAATCCCTATATACATTTTTTCCAAACCCACTCAATGCTCAACAATGATGTAAATGTCTCTGTAAGAACATCATACCGCTGACTTGTGTTTATTTTATTTATTATTTTTCTTTCTTTTTATTTTCTTTTAATGCGAATAGGTGAAACTTTTTCATTAAACTTTTTGCTACTCTCTGTTTATTTTGTTTGCTAGACTTTAAATGTTTTGATATGATTTTGTTAAAGTTTTGAAAATCACAATAAAAATATTCTGGAAAAAAAAAGCTGAAGTGAAGGGGCTCACCGCCGTTGAAGTCCACTTCTCCCAGACAGTCTCGGGGAACTTTACCGGCACATCTCTTATGACAGTTGAACTTACAATCTGCAGACAGAAAATCAAGATGAGATTTACAGTTCCACTATAAGTGGAATTAAACATTAAGATTGTTCATGCAGCACTCAGAGCAAAGCCTGCACCTTTGCACTGCAGGCCCTGCCTGAAGAGGCCTTTCAGCAGCCGTTTGCAGTACTGGCAGATGGTGGGACGGGTGTAGGTGTGAATGGAAAAGGTATGGGGAACTTTAACTCGACCTAGGACCATCTTTTCCATCCAGATGGGACGCCCACTCATCAGTGAGTTACGCTTCCCTGCACCCATTAGGGGGCGCTGCTAGAGAGCAAAAACAAAGTTAGTTTTTAGCAAATATCGTTAGTATATTTTAGGTCAGTTAGCATAAATGATGTATACAGATTTCTTGTTGGTTTTATGACCACAAATGAACCAACGACTGAGACCACACCTCAGCCACTTCTACATCAACCCAAATATGTGCTCTCAAGTTAACATTCTTCCTGTCTTATTTCTCATCAGGTCATATTTAATCCTTCCGGATTAAGCAAGCATTTTTTTCATCTTTAATTAATCCAAAGTTTAAAATAATAACTAATCCTTTGGTCATTTGTGGCTCCTCCTTTTTTGGAACAATTTCAGCTGTGCTGATGCCCGTCATTGTCGGCCCTTCCACGGTGCTGAGGAAGAGTGGTCGACCTCCTAATGGTAAATGACAGCTGTGGTTCTTGCCCTTCCTGGACATGTGTTGAAGTGTCCTTAGTGCCCCTCAGCAAGACATTGAACCCCACCTTGCTCCTGGTGGTTGTAGGTTGTGTTTGTGTGGGTGAAGTGCTTGTTGAGCATACACCATTTACAACACACCAAGGTGTGGCCTGAGATGGAGCCTGCCCTCACCGACAGAAGGTCCTGGAACCCGACCAGGACTACAAGTTTACAAGTAGACTGAAACCCATCAGAACTGCACTCTAGTTCTGTGTTATTTAGAGGGTCAAATTCAACAGCTTTGTTAAATTCCCAATCCAATCATTAATTGATCTTTGTAATATTGTTCCAAGTGGTCTTTTAATTATGATTATGATGTTTTTAGTCATTATTAAAAAAACATGTCTTCTCTGAACAGTTTCTACACAGCAGCAGGAGTTCATCAGAAATGTACCTCTGGGTTGTTGGTGACTGCTGGTGTGATGTTAGCCTGTCAACATATCCCATCATCCCTTTGTTTACACCAGGGGTGTCCAGGTCAGGCCTCGAGGGCCGTGTCCTACATGTTTTCCTGCTTCAATGGCAGGTTGGCTGGAACCCATCACGTGTGCTAAATATACATATATGCAGCCAGCATAGAAATCTGCAGTTATTTATCCCTGACGTCAAACATGTATGAAGCTTTCCAGTTTATGGTTTGGTATTAAGCAGTCCCAGTGAGGAGGAGAGGGCACTGTTCAGCAGTAGCGCTGCCGTGCCTTCTTCCCCAGGACGGTTACGTGAGGGGGTCAGAGAGGAAGTCTGCACCACCAGGAGCGTTGTGCTGTTCCACTTCCATCACTGTTCTCTGTTTCTTGAAGTTTGTACTTTAGCGTCGATAAAATCATGACAAACTCGTTGCTCCGACTTCCCACCCCGCCCATCCTATGAACACAGAGAGGGGTGTCGACTGCCACCCTGCAGACTCTCTGCCAGCCACATCAATTTTGACCGACTGTTGTTAGCATTAAGCCAATAGATCTGTCACAACAGAGGAAACATAAACACAGAAATACATAAAAACACTGCAGCACAAAATCCCAGTGTCCTAAAAGAAAGTGCACATGCTCCTGTTTCCTGATCCAAACACATCTGACATGATTCACTCATGAAGCATGAAGTTTATGAAACCTGGAACAAGGAAAGGGGTTTGATCTGAACAGAGGAGCTGCTTTGGTTTTGGTTGACCTCTGTGTTTTCAGGTGGGACCGATAAGAACTGACCGCCAGAGACATGAGGCTGAGGCGTGAAGGCAGCTCATGAGAACAATGAGGAGCCTTGTAGCGTTGGAGAGGAGGCTGCTGTGCTGCAGCAGCAGCGAGAAGCATGTGACAGTCAGCTGCAGAGCTTCACAAACGGATTTCATTTGGGCTTTTTTCAGTCTCTCCAGAACTTCACAAAGTTCTGATCATACAAATGCAAGCAACTGCTGTAACTTTATCCTGACAAGACTTTGTCCAATCACCACAACTTTGGTGGATTTCCATCTTCACTGAAGACATCCACTGCCTGGTGCAGTGATGCCAACATGGCTGCTGAAGTCTCAGAGTTCCAATAAAAATGAATAAACGATTGATCTCAACAGTTTACAAAGATTCTTCATGAAAATGTTCCCCCTCTGCCTCTGAACACCAGGGCAGAGTGCTATCATGACGTGCTGCTCGTGAAGGACTCTGCTTTAAACTCCTGCCAGGGGGAGCCCGATCTTCAGTCACTATTGCCCAGCTGTGATGAAAATCCATTAGGCTTGTGGAATTATGGGTAAAAGAAGGGGTGAAAGACCCTCCTAAAGCAGTGAGTGTGGTGGTGCACAGACAGGGAAGAAGTGCATACGTGGATGTACGTATGTGTTCTCTGCTTTGTGTTACTCGCACTGACATCGTACTGAAACGGTGCAGGAAGCTGCTCTCTCACTTTCTGCAAGCTGCAGCTCATCTCCAGAACACGCCACATGAACCTCACCTGAACCAGAAAAGCCTGCACTGTGCTCACTGTGTGGTTAGAGTTCAGCTGCGTTCCTGCTCAGGTTAGAGGACTGCATGCTATGACTTTGTCAGAATAAGAATTAAACTTTCTATCACGCATGACATTTGTCAGGAATGTTGATGTGTTTCAAGTTTACAAACTGTAGTAACTGGTAGTGATGAGTCACGCTTGAGAGCAAAAGAATAACTAAGAGTCGTGGCCTGGTAGGGAGGCGAAAGAGTCGACTCTCAGATGACTGGAGACGAGTCTTTACTTTTCTTTTGCTGCTGGTTCACACCTTTGTAATTTGCAAACACCCATCCTCCAGTGCTATAGATGCGTTCTGTGTGTATAGCGTCAGGCATGTTTGTCTGGCAGCAGCACAAGCTCAAATATCTGAACATTGGTCGCATTCAATCAATCAGGGACTCGGCTTTGGGCACGTGACGCCATCAGTGACGCCATCAGTGACTCGATCAGCGACTCGATCAGCGGCTGGAGCACACAGTGGATCAGTCCAAGCATTCTCATCCTGAAAGTCCATCCGTTTTCTTAATCTGCGGTGGGGATGTGAGGTCATCTGAAGGCGGGGTACACCCTGGGCAGGTTAACCAGCTCATGGAGCTGGAGCGATCACGCTGAGCTGCTGCGGCGTGGGGAGGCAGCCAGCTCTGGTCTCTGTAGTTTTATGGTATTTTTCACATTTTCCTTGAGACAATTATTAAAAAGATCCTTACATTTTTTTGTTATTTTTCACTTCTGGGGTTAATGCGGGATAGCAATTCTTCCAACCATTAAGTTGTTAAATAAAATGCTTTAGGTATTTATTAGATCTATATTCATGCAACACATGAAGCCATGAAGAAGAGATGTATGGGCTATATGCATGACCCATGTCTGCATTCAGTCCATGAACGCTCATCATGTCCAGTTGGGGCAGCAGACTGTTATTTACATGGAAGAATTTGGAGTCAACAGGATGTCTACAAAGAGTCTCTATGAATGATGTTCGGTCTATTGTTTGTTTTTTCTAGCAAAATACCCCAAAAAATAAAAAACGCAAAAATGATCTAACTCGTATGTGTCGTCCTACATTGCAGACTTCAAAGGTCATTTACTAATGCTGATGTTCTTCACACGTATTTACGTGTGACCAGCTCAAAAGCTGAAGGAAATTCATGTTGGTGACATGTAATAGGTGCAGAGAAGACGCAATTCCAACATTCCTACATTATCTCATGTATTTTACGTGAATCCAAAGCTAAATGTTAAAGTCCTTTAAGTAGTCGTGCACTCATGCAGGCTGTAAATACGGCCGCCATCGGGAACCATTAGGAGCATTAACCCGAACCATAACCTTAATCCTAATCTCAACCTTAAAGTTTGTTTCAACATGAAAAGGTTCTATAGAACAGGTTTTAAATGTTCTAACATACGTTTCAGCTGAAGAAGTCACATGATCATTCAGTACATGCTAGTGTTTTGAGAGCTCTGGGGGTTTGGTGTTTTGGGAAGACAAACTTTGTCTTTTGGATGTCATTGTGTATACACATAATTACAAACTAACATACAATGTAAGAAATAACTACAATTAGACAATACCAGGAATATTACACAGAAATCTGCCGCGTCGATGTATACAGTTCCCCTAAACTGGAAGAAAACCATCAGTCTCACACAGCTTTGTACATCAGGGCTTAACTCATCTACCTGTACCTGTTCTTGAGCCAGAGTCCTCAAAATCTGTCTGACCCTTCTTCTTACCAATAACCAAAACCAAGACAAACCCGTTAACCCTGCTGTGAGCTCGGACATGAACATCTGCACGTCACCTCCTCCTGTGGCATCGGGGACAGATCAGCTGAAGGTGGCCGAGACACGGTCACGATGGAGCCCGGCAGGGACACGTTTGAGGGACGCCTCTTCCTCATTCCACTGCAGTTGTTGGGGATCTTGAAGGCGCAGCGCTTGTGGTAGTTGAGTCCACATCCTGCAGAGGAGCAGACAGGAAGAGTGAAGCTGACGGAAGTCAATGTGGAGGAATGAGAGCAGCGTCTGATGAGGGGAGAGAGCCTCAACCCCTCAGAAATCCTCACTGAGGAGCAGCAGACATCTTCAGCCAAAGTGTTTTTTCTACAGTCGCTTCACTGTCACAACAGTGCATGAGCTCACAGATGATATTCAAATCTCTCCCTCAGGTCTCACTTTTCTTCTGGTGCATCCTCAGATTATCGTTTCGATTTTGACCTTCAACACATGTTCTGAAGTTTGGAGAGGTTTCCCTCTCTGGTTCTTTGACAGGAATGAGCAGACAGGGGTTTGTTCCAGGAAGCCTCTATCTAACAGAGGCTCTGCGCTCGTCTCTGCTCAGCTGTTGGACAAGTTAAAGAGTCGATCTGTCCGATGAAGACATTCACACCCTTTGAATGAAACAGTATTAACGACTTGTAGGGGGAAAACTTGAACTTTTTAAAGCTGATTTATGAGGAATTTAAGCCCATCGTTCTGTGTTATAATAACAGTTATTGTTTTTATGCGGGTATTTTTCTGAATGGTTAATTAATCAGACCTGTAGCTAATCTATTATAATTGTGGATAATATTTGCTGTGAAAAGCCTAATTCTCATATATTTTTATTAAACTTTGTGATATTATGGTACAAAAATAAAAATACAATATAAATGTCGGCCGGGTGTTTTGGCTCGACTGCAGCCGTGTGGAACAACTGTCCTTTATGCACCACAATGTTGTATTGTAACCAAACAGTGGAGCACATTTGGAAAACATACTTTAAAAAACATTGTATGTGTTTTACAAACACATTCGGTCATTTGTTTTAGGATTTTGTCTTGGTTGGGTAGGTAGATTAACCAGGACTGCTGATAATTCAACAATCACATTTTAACTTTGCTTTATTTACTTGTTAAAACTTCAGCAATTTTTTTATTTACTATTTGTATTTGACCTCATCAGATATGCTTCTGTGCACTTTTAGTTTTGAATTACCACAAAGATAAGTCATTTAATTTAAGTTTTACTTGAATTTAGTTTGAGAACTTTCAGGAAATTATTTATTTGACTTCAAATAAAATAATAAAAGATGCTGAGCCTGTTGCTCACCTGCTTGTTTACTTAGTCTAGAGCTCTGTTACCACATTCCTCCACTGCTGCAAAGAGAGTTTGGTGCAGGCTTTATACAGTTACCGTGACAACGCATGCATGGTGGTGTAGTGGTTAGCACTCTCACATCACAGCCAGAAGGGCTTGATTTGAATCCTGACTGGGACGCACTTTCAATCAAACATACTCGTGTGCAAACAATCCCGTGTGTTTAAGCTCTTAGGTCCAGGTCTCTACAGTGTGAACGTCACATTTAGGTTTATATGACCACTAAAGTTAATTCTGCTTCACTGGATCCTCCACCTGTGCTCAATGTAAAGAGTTTGCACCACATTAGCTTGGATTTTAAACGGATCATACCGTGATTTCCTTAAGCCTTTCAGGGTAAACTATATCCATGTATATGATCATACTAAAAAACAAATTATTTATGAAACGTTAGTTATTTTTACTATCCCATAAACGTCTCGATGCCTGAAGCTCTGCCTGTCGCTGCATTTCATATCATTTCAGATTTACAGTATTCTGCATCTAAAATGGAAGTTTTCTGCTGATCAATTCTAGCTCAGTGGAGAAACTGGGTGTTGTGTTAGACTGGGGGCGGAGCTGTCAGAGCCGACTCTTCCTGAAAGGGGCGGTCTCACTCTGTGACATCAGATCATGAGGACCTGCTCGTTTTCAGAGGATTCCTCAGAAACACCTGAACGGATCACAATACCACATTGTTTGTGACTCCCACGCTCAGTTTGTCCTCTGGATGTTCCAGTGTTTGATCTTTGTCTTCTTTCTGTTTTCTCTCTGCAGCAATAATAAACTCATCTTCTTGGTTCTTTAACTGAAGCTCCAATAATTTTAAGCCCATTTGTTCCATCAGATGAGATGCTGGTCCTATAACAGCTGTCTCCATGTTTTTCATGTCGTCTCTCCTGTCCTCTCGACTCCAACCTGTTATTATTATTATTGAACTGATTTAAAGATGGATCATTTAAAGCAACAGTGTCAGTCCAGGAGGGCCGGCCTCCTGCTGGTTTTCCAGAAACTCTGCCTTTTCCTTATTTTTACATTTTGACATAACTTCTAACTTAATAAATGAACTGAACTGTAGCACATGGTAGAACTAAGGTTTGAATGGAACAGGTTGGTGGTGAACGCTGAGCTTTGGTTTAAGGCTAGATCCTAACTTCAGACTGTCATTCACCATGAAGGAGCTGCTGGGGTAAACTGCCCTGAACGGAATTTAGTCCCCCATCTTCCTTTCCTTCAGCTGAGGTTCTGGAGCGTCTCGGCAGTTTTACCTTCACACTTCAGCCCCTGCCTGACCAGCCCCCACAGCATCTCTCCACAGTCATCACAGAAGGCCGGGGCTTTGTAGGAGTGGACATAGAGGGCATGAGGCCGGATCTGGAAGTCCTCCTGGGTGGCAAGAGCTGGAACACAAACATTCAGGATGTTGGAGATGGTTCCAAAAAAACTGATGAAACCTTCATCAGTTTCATGCACAATGATGACAGTCAGCCGATTGACTGCAGAGCAGGATTCACGCATTTTAGTTTCTTCAAATATACAGTTAAAATGCTACAAACATGTCAAGCATTTGCTGTAGAGCTCCATCAAAGCAGCAGTCATGGACAGATCTTCCTGTTAGTCAACTGGAACTGCATTTCCTCACTTCAACTCCTTCTTCTTGGTGAGATAGAGAGAGGAGTCCTGAGTAACACAGCTTCAGACTTGGAGGTGGGGAATTCTATTAGAACTATTTCAGCCTCAGCTGCAGGTCTTCAGAAAGAGCTGGTAGTGAAGACAGAAGTTCAGCGTAGCTGTAGTCTGAGGTTCCTAAACACCAGACCTTTCCCTGGTTTGTCTGTACTGATAAATTCTGTGCATCACAATTATGAGTATCGTCTGTGGCTGTGAGGACCAAACTCCTGATGCTCCAGACCCCCAACACCAGGCTTCTCCTAGAAGGACACACTTGACTGCCATCAACACAGAACATGTGCTGACCTCATGTTAACCCCAGGAGGGATTGAAATGGGAGCAACCATCTGGTCTGGTGTTCCACAGCAGAACCTGAGGTTCCACCACAGACTGGAGTCTCTCCTCTGGGACAGACAGAACTTACTGGGGGGCTGTTCCAGTACCTGGAACACATCCTCCTTCTCTACAGGGGAACCCACAGGCCAGTTTGCTGATCCAGAAGATGTGTCTGCAAGGATGTCCTACAACATCCACAGCTTTTAAAAATGAACCCCATCCCTCCAGGAACCCCTCCCCCCCTGCAGTTTTCAACCATCTCAGGAGAAGCTTCTGGTGGGATTGAGAGGATCCTCCATGTATTTCTTTCCTCACCTAATGGACCCAGCTGTGGTCCACACCAAACACAGTGATGGTGACCACTGCTGCCTGAGCTTCACAGGATGCTAAAGCCTTCACAAAGCTGAGCACAGAGGGAAGTATTCACAGCACCTCGCCTCTTCCACCTTTTATTATGTCACAGCCTTATTGCAGAAATGATTAAATCAGTTTTCTGCCTGAAAAATTCTTCAAAAAACATTAGAACATGAAATATGATAAGTACTCACAGCCTTTGCTCAGTACTTAGTTGCTGAACCTTTGGCAGCAATCAGAGGCTCATGTCGTTGTGAATGTGACCCCACCACACCTGTCTTTGGAGCGTTCAGCCCCTTCCTCTTTCAGTACCGATCACGCTCCACCAGGTCGGATGGGAAGCGTCAGAGCACGGCCTTTATCAGATCTCTTCATAGATGTTCGGTTGGGTTCAGGTCTGGCTCCGTCTGGGCCTCTCCAGAACATTGACAGAGTTGTTCCTACCATATCTTTGGATCATTGTCCTGCTGAAAGATGAACTGTCGCCCCAGAGCAGGTCAAGAGGTCAAGAGCAGAAGCTCATCCAGGATGTCTCTGTACATTGTTGCAGTCAGCTCGTGGTCTGAGAGTCATTTCAGTTCCTTTGGTCAAACTCCAGACGGGCTTCCATCTGCTTCTTACCCCGGGCTCACGCCGCTAGCGTTACAGCTCCGATGCCAGCGCCGCAGTCTGAACGCAGCGAGTGAGAGGAAATCCCACTGCAGGCGTTCACGTCCTGCATCTGCGGTCAGGCCGCCGTGGCGCTGCAAATCTGTTTTGTTTGGTTTAAATTTTCACCGGACGATGCAGCTGACCCACAGTGAATAAAGGGGGGATAGCGTGAACATGTGTGAGTTTTGTGAGGTCTGCAGCCGGCCTGTGGCTGCAGCCGGATCGCTCCTGCATCACACCTGAGCTGGAATGCTAGCGGTGTGAGCCCGGGGTTAGTCAGAAGGAGCCTCCCTCCATCTGACCACTCCACCACACAGACCTGGTTGGTGCAGAACTGCAGAGGTTCTCCTTCTGGAAGGTTCTCCTCTTTCCACAGAGGAACGCTGGAGCTCTGACAAACGGACCGTTGGGTTATCGGGCCCTTCTCCACCGATCTCTCAGCTCAGATGGACGTCCAGATCTAGGAGGAGTCCTGGTGGTTCCAGAGTTCTTCCACTCACAGATGATGGAGCTCACTGTGCTCATTGGAACCTTCAAGGCAGCAGAAATGTTTCTGGACTTTCCTCAGCCTTCTGCCTCCAGACAGTCCTGTCTCTCAGCTCTACAGACTATTGCTTTGTTTCCATGCTTGGTTTGTCCGTCGACATGCTCTGTCAACCCTGGACCTCGTGTAGACCGGGTCAGACCTTTCCAAAGATCCAATCCACTGGATTTACCACAGGTTGGCTTCAGTGAAGCAGCTGAAACATCTCAAGGCTCATCAGAGAAACAGAAGAAACCTTAGCTCACTTTGGAGCTTCACAGCAAACGCTGTAAATACTTGTGTACAGATCAGTTTCAGGTTTTTTCACATTGTCATTAGGTTTTTTTAAAATAGATTTTAATGAAGAAAACTGATTTAACCCATTTTGAAATAAGGCAGTGACAAATGTGGAAGAAGTGAGGAGCTGTGAATACATCCAGATGTACTGTACATGGGGCGCAGGAGTAGAGTTGAACGGTTGACCTCTATTGTTCCCCTTTGCCTGCCCGTGTGTAAACCGACCTCGGGCCAGACACTTTCAGTGTTTCACAGCACAGTGCAGTCATCTGTCAAACAGAACTCTGACTGGGAAGTGAAATCACAACAAATGATGTGAACTGAAATGAAAAACGAACATCCTGACACAGCCGTCATCTCCTGATCCTTCATTTGACTGAATCATCTGTCGGATTACGACATATTTTAGCTGGTGCTATTTTAACTCAGGTTTTACACCTGTTGGTGTGAGGCAGGAAGTGAAAGTCCATAAATACAGCTCTGTGGTTAACATGCTGGGGTCTGATCCCCACAGAGACCTCAGTGCTCGCCGTCAGAGGTGAGATGAATGACAGGGACAGGAAGCACATCCAGCAACAGAAGACTGAATCAGCTGCTACACATGTTCAGAGGAGCAGCACCGATGATGAACTGGAGATTATTATATTATCTGTTTTCTAGTGCCCGGAAAAAAATAAGACAACATTGTATGTGCTGCAATAAAAAGGGTTTACAGCAAGTTTTACAAAAGCTGAAGATCAGAAGTCTGCAGATACACCTGCTCTGGTCCAGGTTTAACTGAAGCCTCACCAGAGAGCACCGCCTCGATCAGATCCCCCTCCTGGATCTCCTCCACGGACGTCAGGCGCTGCAGGATGTTGTCTGAGCCCAGGTCATGGCGGAACAGCATGATCTTGTCATACATCCCAAAAAATCCACATTCAGGGAACTGAGGAGAGATACGATGAAATGCATGACTGACAGCAGCAACAGAGGAACATGGCAGTAGAGAGAACAACCCATCACAGCGGACTTCACATTCTATCAGGTTACTTTGACTCCTGCATCCACAGATACATGGCTTTAGTTTCTGTCTGAAATTCTTTGACAACGTTTTAGGCTCTTCAATTATATTTTAATATTGTTTCATTTCTCATTAATTCTGTCACATTTAGAGTCAACTCTTTGGTTCTTCAGGTCCTGTTTCAGTCTTGATTTGAAGTTCATTTCATTTTCATTACATGATAATGTGGTGTGATTAAAAGGTTTGAAGCTGATGGGACGTTCGCTTGGTCTCAAATCCAGTTTGTCTGCCTCAAACGTGTCAGGAGAGTCGAGACAAACCAGCTTAAAGTTTCACAGCAGAGAGCAGACTTCTGAAGAAAAACACTTTCAAGACCTGCTCCAATCAAAATGGAGTTTTAACATGATCTGTGGCATATTCTCATGATGGAGGACACAAAGAAAATTTACTTTAAAACTGTATTTCTGAGTATTTCTTTCTTCAAATCGTGGTGAGACAGGAAAAGAAATATCAATTGAAAAAGTTTGTAGTTGTCATGTACAAACTACAGTAAGCAGGACACAAGCTGCTGCTCTGATCCACTCTGATGCAGACAAACATCCATGAACGTCTTTGTTCTCCTCGTCTGAGATAGAATCTGGATGTAAACTGGATAGATCTAATGTTGCTTGACGTTTTTGTTGTAGCACCGATGTTAAGTTGGGGGTGTGTGGGGCTGTAAGCCTTTCTCCACCTCAACAGTCTTCTCTACGACTCAGAGGTGAATATCAAATGAATTCCTGGAGCTCTGCAGAAACTATGTCCTAGAAAATTACAGTTTTTTTTCATTTTGACTAAAACATCATAATAATAATCAAAAGGAGGCTCGTCTGTGCTGCTGTTCCTGGCAGTGGACCTCGCCTCTGGCACGTCTGGCATCCTCAGCTGACCCCCACCCCATCTGGATGAAGCCCATCTGCTATCTGTCCGTCTGATCAAATGCTGATCGGAGTGAAACTCTAAATGCAAGTTGATCCATTTTAGATGTTCACTTTACTGTACACTACAAGCCTTTCATAAAATGACTTTTAAAAACAGAAAGATTCACATCTTTAGAATCCAAACTGCTGTGTAGGAGGAGCCAGATACGAGTGCCGACGAGGACGCACCATAGAACCTGGGTATGAGCTACCACCGTATCAAGTGCAATAGAAGTGTCTTCAGGTCAAAAGTTAGCATATGCTTTAATGGAACAGGAAGTCTGATTTGATGCAACACCTCTTTAACAGGCTCAAAAACAGCTCTGCTTGAACACTTTAGACATGAACACTGAGATATCTCAAAACACATCAACCTTTTCAGCAGCAAAAACTTGATATGTGAGCAGAACCACATCTCCAGGTCTGACATGTTCAGCCTGGTGACTGCGAAGGATTCCATGTTTTTTATCCCTCCAGGGAAAACTGTGGGATCAGCAGCATTTAAGAGGACAGAAGTGCAAGAGAGCATAATCCTAATTTACATAACATGTGAAAAGGACTTGAAAACCAGATATGCCCAGAAGAAACAGTGTTTGCAGAGGAAAGCATTTTTAAAACAGTGCACTGCTATGAATTTAATACAGTCTAATGATGTAGAATCTACCTGTTGAAGGAAGAAACAACCTGGAGGTGCTGAACTTTCCACACATTTTTATCCGACTCTTTTCCCAAAGCTCAACTTTGCCTCATGAAGAATTCCATCGCTGCACAAAGTGATGAAAGTCTTTCAGAGAAAGACAAGCGTGGAGGAAAGCACTGCCAGCTGAAGGCTTACTGCAGGGATCTTATGAGTTCACGAAGGAAAGCTCTGCACAGGTTTCTTCTTTTGCTCCAAAAAGTGATTCCATGTGAAGCGGTGGAGTCCAACACCTAAAAGATTTTCATCTAACAAACAACAACATTCTCTGGTGTCAGCTCTACAAAGCACTTAAAATGAGGTGAAAGATCTGAGGGATGCTGTCAAAACCAGAGGAACCTGTCTGAATCTGAATGAGAAAGTACAGACTCTTATTCAGACAGGGGGAGGGGAGTATGATGGTGTGGGGCTCATTATCCTCCATCACTTCATGAGCTCAGGCTGAAGTCCATTCAGTTCTCTTATTTTACATTGTAACTTATTTACTAGTTTGTCAGCTTGAAACACATCAACATTCCTGACAAATGTCATGCGTGATAGAAAGTTTAATTCTTATTCTGACAAAGTCATAGCATGCAGTCCTCTAACCTGAGCAGGAACGCAGCTGAACTCTAACCACAGCCTACTTCTCTGAGCACAGTGCAGGCTTTTCTGAAGTTTCTGAAGGTGAAGTTCTCGTGGCGCGTTCTGGAGATGAGCTGCAGAAAGTGAGAGAGCAGCTTCCTGCACCGTTTCAGTACGATGTCAGTGCGAGTAACACAAAGCAGAGAACACACAATCACAAAACGCTCTCACAACATGCATCATGAACATATAGCATCCCATATAAGACATCACTCAGACTCTGGCCATAAATAACTGATATAAAGTGTGTAAATCATTGCAGATGTTGAATGTCCTAAAACCTTCTCCAAAAAGTCTGCTCTGAACATTTTTGTTTGCATGAACCAGTCCAGTTTGTGGTCACGGTGAAGACTGAGATATTTGAAGAAGGAGTTTCCATCCATGTTACCAGGCTGATGGGAACATTTCTTCTTCCTGCTAAAATCCATGATGATAGATTAAGGAATTGTTCTTGTTAAAACCCTAAAAATATCATTTCAGTTCCAAAAAAACTAAGTTAATGAATTTCTATTCCAAGGACCCAACCAGATCGATCTGTCTGAGAGGAGTCGACAGATACAATAATGAAACTGTTTAAAATGAGATAAATCAATAATCAATCTTGAAGAGTACATTTGGATTTAGACAGGGTCGGGTTTCTTTCCTATAATAACAGCAGACACACATGTGTGATGCAGCAGAAACTGATCAACCATCATTCAGTCTCTGAACTGATCAAAGTCATGTGACCACAGTGTGCTAGAATGTTCTAATGATTATTCTGATGTGGTGAGGGACAGTGAGGGAATTTGGTCTAAAATATGAATGATTTGACATTCATTGTTTACTTGTTTGTTAGTAAACACACTGAATTTCTTATCTTGAAGAAATACAAGAATCTGGAATCACACTGAGGAAAATTCTGGATAAAGATATTCTGGATTCATTTCCGGTCAGTGAATCAGATCCAATCGGATCGTTCAAAATGAACCCATATCGACAGTGAATCATATCATCCACAAATGATTCTAATCGAATCTTTGTTAAAATGAACCATTACATCCCTAAAAGGCTGGATTTTAAACAATTTCCAGCATGCTAATAGTGCCAGATTTACATGTTTGCATCTTATTTTCTGAATACATCTAGAAAAAATGAAACTTAATCAAAATCTCAATAAGAGATTTATTATGAATCAAGTCAGTAAGTAAAGTTTATTTATGTAGCACCTTTCACAGAGAGGAGTCACAAAGTGCTTCACAGTGAAGATCAAAGCAGGGGTTTACACTCAATAAACTCCTGTTGTGACAGTAAAATCTGTCCAACACAAGAAGCTCTCAGCCCGCATCTGTTTGCTCAGCTGTTGGACAGGACAAGTTTAAAAAAATAAATAAATAAAAAGATAAAAGCAACAATTTTAAGAGTACATAGATGATGATCAGTATATAAAAACAGCAGGCAGTTCAATTCCAAAAAAATATGAATTTATTACACTTAAGACTCACTACATGTTCACTCCAGAACTACACATCATTTTTTTTAAATCCCTTTAGGTACAAACTGCTGCAGATCCTCATATTTGTACCTCAGTTTGACTGTCCAACGATCAGAGCGGGTCAACACCGACTCAGCAGAATCACCAGCTTACATGGGAGCCTTAGAGGATGAAAACTCTTCAAGAGACAATGATTTACTGAATATCAGAGCACAAGGAGCAGGCTGACATGCTTTAGATACAGAGATGAAAAATGCACCATCCTCTACCCATAATGTTGAGACAGAAACAGTAACTTTGATAATCTGCTCGTGTCTGCTCCCCCAGAGTTATGAAACTGGAACTAAGCAGGAACAGAGAAAAGAGCTTCTGCAGGATCTGGCTGGGTTTCTGCAGCTGAAAACACTTCAGTCAAATTATCCTCAATACATTTCATCTTTCTACTTTGTCCAATCATGAAAGAGCTGCTCATCGTTGGATTTATCTCTGAAGAGAGACCAGAACAGAAACACACACTCGGAGTGCTGTTAATGGACATCCCTGTGTGTGCATACACCCTGATCCCTTCTTTATGGTTAATCTCCCATTAAACAAGCTTAACCCCCACACATAAACAGATACACACACACACACACACTTTCCGCTGACAGGAAGCAGATCTGTATGCTGGTAGAAGCGCTCCTTCAGACCTCCAGAGTCCTGCTGAGACCCTCAGCTTGGACTCTTCTGCAGTCATGTTATTCCTGAGCTGGGGTTACACGTTTGTCACCTCGAAACAGAAAAGCCCTCATCGCTTTATTATAATGGCAGCGAGTTCATGGAAATAAATAATCCTGCTTTTGTAGCAATTTCGTTAATAACATTGAAAGTCAAAACCCTTCCTTGTTTCATAACACACGCTAAAGCAACTAAAGGCCTCAATATGCTCCAACCATGCCTGCTTTATTAATATTTCATTCACACATTTCAGAAACGCTTCAAGGAATTTATGTCAGACTTTAGTTGTAACTGATAACACAAACAAACAGGAACAGAATGTTGTGAGATGAAGAGCCAGACTGGGTCTGATATCTGATACGCATCTGTGATTTGAGGAAGTCGAAGAGAATTAAAGAGCATCAAGCAGACACACTTACGGCTCTTACCCATCTTTCATAAGAAGAGGCCAGGGAATTAAATTAAAGCATTGCATCCAATCACAGGAAAAACACTATTTTTTTTTTTTTTTGAATATTCTTTTTTATTGATTTTAACATATGATGAACAACAACAACAACCACTTAACCCCCCACCCCCCACTGTAACTGCACCAGAATATTACAACAAAGAGCAAATTAGATCAAATAGTGTAAGATTAAAAAAAAAATTTAAAAAAGAGAAAAAAGGACCTCCATAAAGTTCACAATTGTACAGTAACGGTTTGACAGAGCCATACAGGTACACTAACGTCTCCATATACATATACAGTTTAGAAAAATAGATGGCTACATAAATATCCATATGGAGAAAAAACACAGAAAATAAATAAATAAATAAAATAAAATTAGATAAATTAGAATAGTAATAATCTCGGGACAATAGAGACGTACTAAACAGCTAAGCTATTAGGCTTTGTTTCTGATCAGGTCTAAAACAGTTTGCCAGGTGTTATAAAATCTGGAATTATAACCCTGTATTGAGTATTTCATTTGTTCAAGAGTTAAATATTGAAGAAGGTCATTCATCCAGTGGTTAAATGTAGGTGGGGCTTTGTCCTTCCATTTCATGAGAATGAGGCGCCTGGCCAAGAGAGTAACAAATGCAATGACACTTTTCCCTGATGAATGTAAATGAAGTTCAGGTGGTGTTACTCCAAAAATAGCCTTAACTGCAGATGGTTTAATGTGGGTTTTTAAAGCTGTAGACAATAGATTAAAGATTGATTTCCAAAACACATTTAATTTAGGGCAGCTCCAAAACATGTGTGACAGAGAGCCTGTTTTACCTTTGACCAGTGTAAGCGGTGGACAATTTTAAACTGTATAACCTTGTGCCGTTGACAGATTGAAGATGAATGTATTTTGTCGAGAGCAGACTGCCAGAGCTCATCTGAAATATTAAGACCCAGTTCCTCCTCCCACTTATTTTTTAGGAAAAAACACTTTATTGGAAATTCATGAGGGACAAAAATCAATAATAGCAGAGAGTCAAATCTAGTATAAAATTATCTATAATGACAAATACATCTGGAAGATTTATTGAAAAACAGTTTGTTGTAACCTTTGTGCTTCCCTCGGCATGTTAACAGGAAAAGTGGGTCATCTGGACCCCACAAGACAGTGCACTGAACTTTGTCATGTTTGTCTGTGGCAAACATGACATGTCCACCTTTGTCCCCTTTTGTCATGAGAGGGTCATCTGGACCCCATAAGGTAGGACAAGGGACAACAAGGAGGGAGATGGAAGCTGGTAAAAGATCTAGAGGACCGTTTTCCACTTTAACAAGATCCTAATGAAATCCAAGTGTAATTAATTTGGAACTTCTGAAGGAAAACCCCTGAAAAAAGGGTGGAACATTAACTAAGTATTCACAATCATGGAGGGGAGAAAGGTTGGGACAAACATGACCCACAAACTGGAAGGTTTAAGGCTGGAAAAGAAATACATTTGGTTGAGGAGGAACAGTGCAATGAGAACATCCAATATTGCTGCTGTTAATGTTTTAGTATTTGTCTCTTGTTCTCTCAGACTAGCATGGGTTGAGCAGATGAATTCTCTTGGCGAGTCTGGTTCTACTAGACTAAACTCTAAACTCTTTTCTGAGGAAAGATAAACATTTTCCTTCATAAAAATCATAAGAGGCACCATTAACCATACATGTGTAAAAAAGGATAAACCAATATAGTCTTATCGAAGAGGGTTAAAACAAACAAAAAGAAAAGTTTTGATGATCTTCCATCTTCCTCACTACTCCGAGTGAACCCTGGTCCTATTTGGATGATCAGAAGAGAGAAACAAACCCTTCCCCATCACACTCCTGATTATCTCACAGCCACGGTTGAAAAAGAAGAGAAATACAGAAGAGAAAGGATTTTAATTAACTTTTCTTCTGTTTTTAGAAGACAACACTAATTTTTCCAACACAACTGCATGTCAAGACTTAAAACTATAACCATTTTTGGCAGATAGATAAAGACTTGAACACAGAGAGCAGCTCTAAAAAGAACAGAACAAAAAGAAGGTGATCATCATTCCCTTTGGGCATGTGCCTCTGGGAGAACTTCCTGGTAACTACAATGGTCCTCTTGCTCAGTACTTTGTAGTTAGTTAAATGAATATTCTGCTCTGCCATCAAAGAGAACTGTTTGAGTTCATTTTTGATAAAAGTGCAAGACTTCATTGCTGAAAGCAGAAGGTAACCTTTCTGACTGAAACTCCTCTCGTGTTTAACTGTCCTTCAACAACTTCACCCCATTTTGGTTTCCAGTCTCCATGCCAGCCACCTCATCTGCCCCGATCGTCTCCTCTGTCCGGTCTGAAAACAAATCAACTCCACTTCTCATCCAAATGATTGGATTAAAATATGGAGAATTGTCTCCGTTTAGAGCCGTTTATGTGCATCACAGACTCATATGGAGGCAGAGCAGCACTGAGGAACAAAGTGACCCCCCCACCGCCTCTTCAAACGCACCACAGCTGTGAAACAGGAAGCAGAGACCGCTGACACAGCAACAGCAACCAGGAAGTCACATTCTCTGAGAAGAAGCTTTTCCTCTGCTGAGGATGTGAGGACTACAGGAGAGGACACCCAACGCAACAATGCTGCTGCTGTCAACACAGTAACCAATATCATGAGCCAATCAGGCAGCTGACCACACCCCCTGAAACACCAGAGCTGGAACAGACACACAATAACCAGAAGACCCGTCGATGCTGGAAGAAAAGTCTGAGGAAGACGTCAGAGCTGCAAGTGATGCAACGAAGAAGACCCGACGTTTATGAAGAATCATCCAGAAAACAAGACAAAAACACCAGAACAACAACATGTGTACAAAACAAAACAGCATCCTAGTGTAACCAGCTGTCCCGTCTCCAACAGCCCCCCCCATGCCTCGCTACTGACGAGCTGTTTGATGGACGGTCCCAGCACAGCCTTTGCCCTCTCAAAACGATGTAGATCGCAGGTCAAGGTGGTTCTTCCACCATCCCATAATATCCCACATCACCTCACTGCACCAACAGTGCTGGCAGAAAACGCCCAACGGTTTGTCCCCGCTTGAATCCTCAAACACATCTGACAGTTTCAGGGGAAAAATCCTACAAACAGAATGTTTACAAACAACATTCACAGCAACACAAAACCTAACGACTATAAACAAACATAAATAAGAATCAAATCAACAAATGACTGAAAAGCCTGTTTTAAAACAGAAAGTTTACAAAGAATTTACAAACTGAACGTCTACAAACATGAATCAGATTATTTACAATCATTCATGCAAACTGTTAACCAATTTATTCATGTTTTAAATTCTAACATATTTAACAACAATTAAAATGTAAATTTCAAAAATAAAAGAAACTCAAAACTTCACTATAAATATAGTAAAAAATAAAATAAGCACAAAACAACAGAAGAGGACAGTTAGTTAAGGTAAAAACAAATGAAATTGAATCCATTCAGAACACACTTGAGATAAACTCTGTGTGTTCAAAAACCTGAAGTTTAATCCGCCGCAGAACACTTTCTTTAGTAATTTGGTCCAACAAACATGTTTTGGATCTGTTGTAAAACCTGGACAAAAACTAAATCAGAGATGATGAGATTCATGTCTCAAGGTTTTCTTTCTTTCTTCTGACACAGAGGCTCACAACATTTCTGCTGGGATAAATAGGAAATGATGTCAAACTGAAATAAGAAGCCAAAAATGACTAAACCTAAGGGAATAACTGGGAAATGTTGAATACTCGTAGCCCTTTTCTACCTTCCTCTAAGGCCCAAAGCGCTGCACACACACATTCACACACTGGTGGTGGCTCCACTGCTGAACACTGGCACCAACTTCCACCAGAGGTAATGTGGGGTTCAGTGTCTTGCCCGAGGACACTTCGACACATGGAATCAAACCTGCAATAGAGGCCGACCGCCCCACAGCTGCACCACGACCACGGCTGCCCAGAAATTCTGAGAACTGTGATTTAAAAAAAACACAACAAAATGTTTATCCCTTTTAAAAGAGTTTTTATAAATAGATAACAGGGAAAATGTGTAATTTCAAGTCCTTTTTAGGGGTTTGACTTTGTGAGAGCAAAGGTCAGAGCGGCTGACTCGTGGAGATCTGGACATGTTGCTGGGGATCAAACTTCAGGTCAATGTTTTACTGCAGACTTATTAAATGTCTTCTTTTCAAACCCAGAACAGATGCAGTGAAATGTTTCTTCTAAACCAAATGACTCATAACAAATGTTTCATTCATATCTGTCAAATCAGCTTGATGCTTGCACTCTGGTTAACTGAAAACCTTCTCTCATGGGTTTTCTGAACAGCAGCTGCGTGTGGGGGGGGGCACAAAGATCACATGTAGATCTTGTAAAACTCTTGTGGCGGTTCATACAAATGTTCATGATGTTCTCATGTCATACGTTCAAACATTTGGGATGCATTACAGTCCTAACATGGAACTAATCAGACATAAAACCTAAAGCTATAAAACTGATTCAAATCTATTTTGTCAACATGAACGGTCAGGACATGAGCTTCAGGAGAGTTTTTGAAGCTGGGGGAGTTGAAATATGAGTTCATGGTTTCACTGGGTTCTTCTGTGTTTTATTCCAGATGAAACGTTCCCCCTCCCTCACAGAACCTCTTCTTCTCAGAGGTGCTCCTACAGTCCATCTGCTCAGGTTTGGTTGCCTGGTGAATGTTCACAGGTCTGCTGTAACAATGACCCTCGTTTACCACAGAGAGGATTCGGGGTGGGGTGGGGGTGGGGGGTTCTTAAACGTCTTTCAGCCACAGACTGGTTTAATGTCAGACATGTTCACAGACCCAAACACCATCGAAGCTGCCATCTGTTTTTTGTTTGGTTTCTGGGGTTCAGAAAAGCTATTTTTCCCATTCAAACGGTTCTTCATGAAATCTGGTTTAAGAAGACAGTTTGAAACTGTCTGCAAATGACAAACATAGAGGAAGTCAGTGGTAGAAAAGTTTTAGACTAAAATCATGTCAATGTTTAACCCAAGAGGTCAACCTAAACCGAAGAACTGTACCGAACAATGGTCTAGGTACGAGACGACCGGCGTGGATCGGTCCACGGTCGTTTGAAGAATCCCATCTGCCAGTGCTGGACAGAAACGATTGCCCTCGTGAGAAGGGCTGTCAGACAGGCTGCAGGGGCTTTTTTTGACATAATACTCATTGACCGGTCCCCACAATAGACTGCACCACATCAAACTCTATTTACCGCCTGTGCAAGAACCACAACATAGAAAACAGAGTCAGTGAGCAGAAGTCCCAAAAGCAGCGTGGGGGGGGCATGAACCGTCACTAAACAGTCAACAGAAAACTCTTGTATGTTTGGTAATGAAGTGAGGTTTCCATACGCTGATGTAAGCTGGACACATTTAAGAATGATCCTGATGGACAGTTCCCTTACACCACACTCTAGCCCAGTGGTGGGGATATGATCCGGCCCGCCCCCACGTTTGGTCTGGCCCACTGAAGTGTGATTTTTGAAAACAGTAAGAAAATGCTCAAAGATCCCACACTGGGTCATCTGCAAACATTCACTCTAGCAGCAGAGAAACGTCATCACAGTGAATACAAATGTTGGAGCCAACAGTGAAAACGAGGTTCCTCACTCACCTTCTGATCCACAACGGAGCACACCAGTTCCCGGACAGCAGACAGTGACAGGTCTGCGGGGTCCAGGGTGACCGTCTCCCTGGTGAGGCCGATTTGAAGCAGGAAGGAGATGCCGTGTAGAGACCCCCGGGAGTTTGTGGGACTCGGGGCCGTCTGACTGCCGTTAGACAGCCGGCTGCAGATGGTGGCCGGCGGACTCGGGGACGGCGGCGTTGGGGATGGGGCTGGGTGCTGGGATAAGGACTTTGGTGAGGCCAGGGAAGGAGGAGGGCTGCTGTCAGCCGACATCCTCTGCTGAGTAAAGGTGCAGACTAAGAAGCCTCAGCCTTTCAGCCAAGAGTCCCGTGTCCCGTCATTCCTCGGAATTCCCATTTGCTGAGGCTGAAACCATCTTCCTGTGAGTGGGAGGGCAGGTCCGGCTCAGAGGTTCAGGTCAAACTGGGTCTGGATCGGACGAGAGCAGCAGCGGGAAACCAGCATGAAATGCCCCAGATCTGCACTTCCTCTTTACCGGTTTCAAACAGCATCTGTGCACAAAAAAGAGCGTAAACGAATGTGAACACATGCCCAGAAACACAACCTCCACAGAATCCCGCTCTGCCAGGCGTCAGCTGCACCCGCGGATGACGACGACTGGAGACCGAGAAGCTGATCCTTCCATCAGTAATCACTACCTGCTTTACCACCTCAAGATTATTTCAGTTTAAAGGTCCTTTAATGGGAAACCAGCAGGAGAAGCCGCATGCGTCACGAAGTTACGTGGAACTTTCAAAACTGCTGAAGAAGATGAAACTGACAGAAACCCCCATGGAGCAGCAGCAGCAGCAGCAGCAGCAGCAGCAGCAACCACACCACGTCTGCAAGCTGCACCTTCAGTGACGGTTAGACTGAAATCAGCCGCAGCTGCTGGGGGGGGGCAGAGGATCATCTGAACATCACCTGTAACTCAAGCTTGACCCCGTCAAAGTAACGGCTCATTTATACCCGCCTCCTTTGGCTTATTCCACCCACTTTCCCAATAATGCTCCTCACCTAAAGAAGCTTCAGAAGTCTGCGAGCTGCGCGCGCAGCAGGATCGATGAACCTGCAGCTCTCTGCACACATGCACGAGCACATCTGGGATGACAGTCTGGAAGCCAGCGCGAGGCCTGCAGAGATCTGCTGTTTCACTGCAGCAGCTTCTGCTCAAGTTTCAAACGTGAAAAGTTCCGGATCGTATTCTGGTTGTGGGTCTGTCCTGGAACTGAACATCTGGAACCCATCAGAACCCTGACACAAACGAAACACAAAGAGTCTTCGAACCCCGAACGACTACCTCCCAAAGCAAAGGTGGGATCTCCACTCCCATCCGGTCAGAACCGAGCACGAATGTGAGCCAGCGGGGACGGGTCAGACACTCACCTCAGAGCGGAGGTCCAGTCTGTTGGGCCCAGCGGAACCGCAGCACAGAGCTGGAGCGGCACGGCGAGCCTTCCGCTCAAGTTGGACTCTTCACGCAGAAAGTTATCGGACGAACCGCTCTGAGTCCGAGCAGCTCCGTGGATCTGACGGGAGCAGAGCTGCTCTATGACAGGAGGAGCGACAGGACCGCTCACTCTGACCGAAACTCCGGGCCCGGGCTGGGGTTTGGCGCGTGCTCCTGACGTGTGTTGTTCACGCATCATTTGTTCTGTGACAGTCAAGTGACGGAGTTGAGTGTAGGCTACTTATTTATTCCAGCACAGTTTTCAGCCAAATCAAAGGACACGCCCACTTATAACGGACACTTATAACGGACTTGCCCAATGAGGCAAATTGAATTTGTGATATTGGGCTATATAAATAAAATTGAATTGAATTGAATTGAACTTGTACTCAAGCTCTAAATCCAATATCACACACTCTCTTACTTACGAGTCAGGCCTCGAGGGCCGTGTCCTACATGCTTTCTGACCAACCTTCAGTGGAAGCTCCTTATTGGCCAAACACACCTGATCCAGGTAATCAGCAGCAGATAAGGCGGGGCTTCTGGAAAACCAGCAGGAGGCCGGCCCTCGAGGACAGACTTTGGACGGCCCACCTCTCCCACTAGCTTACAGCCCCCTGTTATGTCTTATGTTCATGTATACTCCAAGCCACTAGGAGGTGCACATGTGTCAAAGTCAAGGGCCGGATCCGGCCCTCCAGATCATTTTATTTTGTTATTAACGGCCCGATGTTATCTTGCACTGATTTCTATCTTGTATAATTTTAACAAAACGTCTTTTTAAGGAGAGTAAAATATTGAAAGTTGTTCAAGGTTTAAGTTGATTTATTCTGGAATAATATTCATGACTGTTTTTATTTATGATTATGGTAAAAAGTTACAGTTTTAAATTTTTAAAAATGTAATTTTAAAGTGTTCAGTAAATGTTTATCCTGTTCGGCCCGAGACCTCAGGTGTGTTCTGGATTTGAAAAGATGGGCCTAATCGAAGAAGGTGTTCACATTTACACATGTTCACCACAGAAGATGCAAAGACACAACAGTGACTCCCACAGAATATAAATCAAATGATTAGTATTTATTGGAACGGACTTCAGATGGTTTGAATCATACGCCCCAGGTAGAGATTTTATTTTAATGGTTCATCATCTGGGAGGCACAGACCGGCATGTGGTGTGCCTCAAGGCTCCATCCTGGGCCCACATTTTTGAAGCTCTATATGCTTCTGCTTGATGACTTTATCAGGAGACTGATGACTATGTACTTTCATAGTTATGCTGATGACACTCAGTTGTGTAGCTGTGTCTTCCTGATGAGCTTGATGACCTTTTAGGTCATATTTTGTATATTGAAACGTGGATGTGAGAGAACTCTACAGCTCAATCAAGACAAAACAGATGTGTTTATTGGTTCTGATCATGATACAAATGTTTTCTATCCACCTGTAACTTGAATGAGTTCAATAAAGTGATGTCATGAAAATACCATTAATCACCCGCAGCTTGTTCAAAAGTTTGGCTGCACACCTCTTAACCAGGACAGACAGAAGGAGAATGCTGCACCTATTCTGACATCTCTGCACTGGCTCCAGTCAGTTCTGGAATCACTTTTATGATTCCTCTCAGTTTCTAAAAGCCCTCTTCTGTTGAGGTTTGCAAGAAAATGGACAAACTGATATATTTAAGTTTGCTTTTAAGAAGGTTTTACACTTTGTTAAATTTCTATTGCTTTATAACTGTGTTTTGGATTTTTAATTGATTTTGTTGATTGTTTCTATTGTTTAGTGAGCATGTGTGATGGATTATCATGTTTTTCTTCTAAAGCACTTTGAGGTGATGAGCTGCAACAGTTAATGTGCTGCAGAAATAAAGTCTAAATTCTGCCTCATTATTCATTTTTTATTTTCTTTATAATTTACTTTTTTGTATAAATGAGTTTATTGAATTTTCTCTGATATGTTGTTATTGTAGTGTTTGAGTGTCTTTTATTTTGGAAGTTACTTTGAAACATTTACCATCACATCCTTTCACTAATGATTTTTTAGTCTCAGTATTTCACGGTATTACAATGTTAATATCCATTAATATAAATTTCAGTTTACATTTTAAGTCAAAGGCAGTATTCTTTTTAAATACATTGTGTCTCAGCTCTTTGGTCCTTTGACTTGAAGTTTGGCTTCAGTTTTCCCTTTAGATCTGAATGAGTGGCTCGTCGCTTCAAAATATACGATCTTTGTTGACCATTTAGTCATTTCATCATTACTTTAAATTTTACGTTGCCGCCATCTACTGGAAATAATAGAACATTGCATAAAATATATATTTTCCGAGCATGACAAAACCTGGACGAAACGAATGCTGTTCTGACGTTTTAAAGGAAAATAAATCAATTTCATGAAAAAATTCTACAGAAATGGGTCAACCAAGAACAAATAGACAAAACACTGAGCAGATTGTATACATTTTGTGTGAAAATGAAAATCACAACAGAAGAAGGTCCTTAATATTTGTTCTCTTTTATAACTGGACTTAATATTGCTGATTTATTAATTTATTTTTTAGATAATGAATGAACTCAAAGCCACATATTTTGGGAGCAGCTGGGAGTAAAAATCTAACTAATGCTTATGATGTTTTAAATAAAATCACTCTGTCTTATTAGCAAAGATGACTCTTTGATGACCAAACCTTCTTCCATCTTGACATCCCTCTTCAGAATTCAGCCTAACTCCTGGAGCCTCCTCTGTACTGTAACATCTCTATGTTTGAGGTCATAAACATTTCTTTCCTGTTTAACTCTGTCAGATCTGGGAGTTAAAGCAGATTCGCTGCACAAATAATGTATGTTTGATCCAGGACAACGGCTCTGAATGTTTTATAATAGTGTTACCATCATTAAGTCCAGTGAACAAAGACAGAGGGATCTATGATGCAAAACCATCTTCTCTGTTGACACTTGATTGATCATATAATCAATTCAAAATACAAGGAATATTTTTTCCTGTATTTCTTTCAAAATTAACAAATCCGTCTGTGAGCAGAAACAAAACAATAGTTTTTATATGTGGTTCTCTTCAGGTGTTGTGTGTATGTGTGTATGTGTGTGTGTGTGTGTGGGGGGGGGGGGGGTGCGTGCATGAGCACGTGAGTGTTACCATCAGGCAGTGTCATCAGATTTTTACATCCAAATTCTTGAAAGCAGCACCACCGTTGTTTCTATAAGGCTGAACATGTAAATCCACTCATCTTCTGCCAGATGATGAAGTAAATACGTGGTGTAATATGCAATGCATCATGTTCATTTTTTATGTGTTGTTTTGCTCTCATTTTACATACACTGTACTGGTGCAACATGGACACGATCCCTCAGGGACGAATGAAGGCTCATCAAATCGTTTCTTACAACATAAATTTAATGCTATAAATCACAAACCTTAACAAGATCCATCTTTCTAGTTCTGGTTAGAAGGTGTGTCCTGATTGGACCACTTCTCACAATGACACGTTAGGCGCTTCACAGTCTGCTTTAAGGTCAGATTTAAACAGATGAAGGCGGTTAGTTGGTGCAGTTATCATATCTCCCGCTGTACAAGGAAAGAGGAATCTGCGGGATGTAGAGCTGACCAACTCTGTCTGCGCGTGCGTGCACCTGGAAACAAGAGGAGTCTTCTCAGTCTTATCAGATTTGAGCGTAAATGCGGTTTTCTGTGAGCATAACAAGTGATCTGTGATCATTTTTAAGGATTTGTATGAGTAGTTTGTTTCAAGCTGTTGTCTTTGTTATTTATGCATGTGTACATTCTAATTGTTAATTTGTGAATTTTATTGGCTTATTTATGCGCAAAATGTATTGGATAAGTTATAAATCAAGAATTAAGTCCAAAGTTACGCAAGTAAAGCACTTTGAATTGTCTCTGTACATGAAATGTGCTATACAAATAAACTTGCCTTGCCTTGCCTTGCCTTGCCACCAATCAAGAATTACGCATGCGCAAAAAGTTATGCACGGATCAAATATTACGCGCGTAAAATCCAGTTACGCTCAAATGAAGATTTACGCGCGCACACATCAGGGGGGAGTCTTCTCTCTAATGAGTTTATACAGAGATCTACCAACAGCAACCCAACACTTTGACTTTTCTGTTCCGGCGGTCAGATTGTAAAATGCGCCTCTTGACATTTGAAACCTAAACTCTCAATCCTGAGAACTGCTGTGAGCAGACAGGAAGAGCTTCAAAACACGTTTGAAAGAATAAAAAGACGATTACGGGGCGGATCCCATTTTTTGGCATTTTTAAAAGTGATCTCAACATGACTGCGTGATTGGAGGGGATGAGCTGAGGGGCGTGGTCTTCCTAAGGGTAAACTTTACTGGCGGTCTGACTACAACACTTTAGTCAGTGCTGGACTAACCGCGCGTGCTTCCCGCCCTCCGGGCTTAAAAGGAAATAAATGCCGACCAGGTAACTGAGGATCACCATGGAGACCGTCACTGCGTGGAGCCCCCAGCAGGTGCTGGACTGGATGACAGGTGAGCGTAACCTGAGACTCAGACACCGACGGAGGCGCATCAAACCCGCACATTCCCAGCCGTCAAACCGCGACGGTTCCCGCTGGAAAGCGGCGCAGTGAGCAGATTAGGATTTGCGCAGTCTGCCAAGAGGCCAGAAGCTGCGACTGAACTTCTACCTCCCGGGACGTGACGGACAGAGGAGAGGGCGGGAAACTCAAAGAGGTCCTGCGGGACAAAGACTTCCCGGGAGGACAGCAGCTCCGCAGTCTCCTCTCTCTCTCTAGGGTTCAGCTTCAGGGCTTCCTATGAGTTTGCAGCAGGTCACGTGAGCAGCGCCGGTTGACATGTTGGATTCAGTGTCTGATGGAAGTGAGCCACGCGCGTGCACCGACCCCAGTCCGGACTGCGCGTGTCTGTTTGCTGGTGTTTACCTTCATGTTGTCACGTGTCTGCTTGTTGGGTGGAGACTGGAGCGTGCACGCTGCACGGCTCCCCCCCCCCCCGGCTCTGTGGTGGTCATCTGAAGCAGAGGTTGCAGGCCAGTGATTGGATGGTAGAAGTGTGTTTAAAGACGGACCTGTGCGTCCTGAACCGCTGCTCTTCCACAGCAGTCCGACCGTTGGTGGAGATCATTCATTCCAGCACGCAGAGTCACAGTGTGGAGGTGAGGTGTTTCCAGTCGCTCTGCTCAGAGTGTGGATGGAGAGGCTGTGGAGCAGAGAAGGTCTCATCTGTAGGTGACCCGAGGATGACCGCGCGCTCAGTCCTCTCTGCTGGAGCAACTTTAAAACCGTGTAGAGCAGGCCTAAACACTAAAGCGTTCATCGAGTGAACAGCTGAGCTTCAGTAGGTGTGTGGATGTTCAACATGTCCAGACACATCCACATATTTCTCTGCTCTGACAGGTGCGGCAGACTTCAGCCAGCTGCTTCCAGACCTGACAGACTGGAAGAAGGGAGTCAGCTTTGTTTTTCTGAGCAGATCTGAACTGCAAACATGACTCCAGGAGCAGAATACAGCAGTGATCAAATCAGAATGGAAACGGCTGGATTAGAGGGTTGAGCTGGAACTCTGACACAAACCCTCCAACCTCTGTTCTGGCCTTTAATAAAGATATGAATTCAGGATGCAGATACTGTATGTTTACTTCTTAGTCGTGTTTTAATCCTGTTCCAGTAAATGTTGGTTGTATTTAAAGTTACTTTTAACACCAGGACTTTTATTCAGAGCCGTGCGATTATTGATATTGATTTATTCTCATTTTATCTTTGTCTAAAGGTTTCTTCTTAAAGGTGCTTTCACACCAAACGCGATTCGTGCAACCAATTTTGCGTGCCCCGCCCCTCTTTCGCAGCACAGCAAAATTGCTGCTGGCCATATGTAAAAAAAAAAATGTGTTCCTGATGCCATGGCCGCGTGTGGGAGGAGCTACCAGCTCTGTCTATGGATGACACATATGATGAGGAATAAGGTCTATTTATTGAGAAGAGTTGTACAGAAACATCAGTAATCGTGTCTCCATGTTTGGGTTAAGATTATTCCTAAAGATTTTGAGGGCCGTGTCTGTATGACAGCTGCTTCTGCTGTGTTTCTGTGTCTCTGTGGCTGGTCTTGAAGGCTCACGGTCTTGTGATAATCTGAGGGGGTAAAATGAAGAGACCTTTTTCCTTCTTGTAATGTCTCGATGGAGCCGGCAGCCTCTGCACCCTCTGTCCGGAGTTCCTCCCGCCTTCTCCCAAAAGTAGCTGGAGGAGCTCTGAGAACCTGCAGCTCAAACAGGTAAAGGAAAAGGATGAAAGTTCAGGACAAAAACTCTCGCTTTGGATGAGTATTCTACCCGCTGATCGAGTCACTGGAAAAGTCACGTGGCCAAAGCTGAGTGAGCGACACGGTGACCTGTCAAACTTTAGGTATTTACATTCCGGCTGCGCTACCCGATTCCCACCTCGCCGCTCATATCACGCTGTGGGGCTTTAACTCACCTCAGAACGCACCTGTACCATTGATTAACATTGGAGCTCGCCGTGTGAATCTCGTTTGGTGTGAAAGCACCTCCAGTCTGTCAGCTTGTTCTAACTCATTCATACTTTCATTCATTTCAGTGTTCAAAGATTCACCTCATTGAGGATATTCTGTTGGGCCTTTCAGGGACTGATACGTTGACCTGTATGAATGAATGAATGAATGAATGATGTATGTATGAATGAATGACTGAATGACAAACCCGGAAGTCCTTCTTCTTCTTTTGCAGGGAAACCTTCCACCCTAAACTGTTTTGTGGGGATTCATCTCTTTTAGATGGAGTCAGCTTTCAAAAATTGCTTATGGATTCCAGGAGCCAAAGCGAATTGTTCATATCATGAGTTGACTCAGGGATCTGTAACCTGAGGCACATGGTGGCTCTTTGGCTTTGAAGAAAAATGATATCTATTTGAATAATTAATAATAGATTTCCATCTTCTTTACTTGATCTCTTTTATCACATAGAACTCGACAAGGGGCGTCGCAACAAAAGTTTTTCTCACAGCACAATCTAACAAAGGCTCCGCCCCTCAGAAATATACAAAATAAAATAAATATATATGCAAAATAAGAATTAAATAAACAAAATGAGAATAAATACTGACACTCGTATTTGTGGCAGTTAAAACATTCTAGAGCATTTCAATGGGATTACATTTTTAAGCCCATAGATCAGTGGCTCCACTCATAGATCTGTCTGTTCTCCTTTTCAGTCAATTGATCCCTCAAAGGCCACGAACACCTTCATGTGCCTGTATTTGACTCTATGTAAGAACTGGACTGAGTAGTCCCACAGGGTCGCCTGTTTCTTCATCAAGAATCAACAAACTCTGAAACCGGATCAGTTTCCACAGCAACCAGAAGCCCTGATTGTCTAATTAAACATCTTTTGTGTTGTAAAAAAACATCATAGATCTCCTCGCCTTTCTTTGGTTTTAGTTCAGTTTTAGCCAAACAAATGTCCCAAAGAGTGATTATATCATGTTGAGTTGTTTTTCTCTGCTCCTTTTAAGTTCACACAATCATTTAGAAATGAATGTTTTGAGTTAGGATATTGGATAAAATAATTCAGAAGAGTTAAAGGTCACATCTCTAATGGAAGGCTGTCTCCTTGTGGCATGTCGTTTGTCGGTAGTTTACAGCATATCATTAAATGCAGGGCTCAATAATAAAGTCAGGCATGAAGGAAGGATGTTGAGGTCGAGGGACATCTCACCTGGATAACAACAGAATCCTCACAGATTTCTGCTTCGACTTTAAAGTACAAAACCTCTGATTGAATTCCCACATTCTCTAGTGCTTGGGCATCCAAGTGTTTGTCATCAGTTTTTAATCAGCTGATTATTTTACTGTGGGGCAACAGCACAACTGCACCCATGTCGGCATTCGCATAAACCGTCCACAGACCCTCAGACAGATGTGACACTCCACACAGCTGTCATTGATAACCTGTGTTGATAGATTCAAGATAGGATGTTGTCAAGCACAAACAAGGACATAGCATCTCGATCCATCCTCCTCCAGTCTTTCCTTTCCTCTAACGCTGTAGGTGATGCTACACAGCAGCAGTTCTGAACTCCCTCCAGCACCAGTGAAGCTTCCTGAGACACTGCCCTCTGCATCAGACTCCATTTTGGGTTCAAAGTCTCCGTCCGCCTTTCAGCAGCAGTAAATAAATGTTTTCTGTTTGGAAGTTAGACATCGTCCTTTCACACCTCTCCTCTTCTTTTCCTCTGAGATATTGTTCTGTTCAGTGTCATTTATTCCAAACAGGCTCCTGTCAGGATGTTCGTTCTGTGGAGTGTCTGTGTTCCATTTAGATTCCTAAAAATGCTAATAAGCTGGAGGATGAAGCTAACGGCTGTTTGGGAATCAGGAGAGCTGAGAAGGTCCAGGCTGTACTGTGGAGATGATGGTTGAACTCTCACTGTTGTCCAGGTTTACTCCTGGATCTTGGTCTGAGCCGGGGAACGGGCTTGTTGGAAACACGGATGCTGGGTGTGTGCAGTGTCTGCTACTTCTTAGCTATAAAGATTATCCTGGAGAAGAGCGCAGCGGCCTGAACTGTGGATGGGAAATGTGACCCCACCCACCCAGCCAGCATCCGGTGTTATCACAGAAACTCAGGATCTGTGGTGAATCAGAGGAAACTGTGGGGCCTCTTCCTGTTGCTTTGTTTCTCAGGAGTGCACAGAAACACTCCTGTCTTCGGCCTAAACTGACCTGACTTAGTGCTGGTTTCATAATCAAATATGAGCGCTGACCATATCTTAAGATTGAAACTTTAATGCTGGTCATTAACACTGAAACATCAATGATTTTACTCTAGAAAATGTAAGTTTTAAATGACATCATACAGTCACATTTTAGGAACCAAATGTTTTCAGTGGTGAAAATCACCTGCTGCATTTATCAAGCAGTCAAGCTCCATGTTGACTGTTAGAATTCAGACAATGCTCTAATGTAAAGAAAGTGGACACATTTTCTACGACGATGCCTCTCATCACACACGGGAACAGCTTGTGGAGACGCTCGTGTCTTTATCACTCCAGAAGAAACTTGCTGATTGAATGAAAGCATCTTTGAGCCTAAATTAGTCTGAAAGAATCAGTTCAAACTGCTCCCATAAACATGTGTATGGGGTAAGATAACTGTCAAAAAGAAACATATTCATAAATAATATTTTGTATTCATAAAAATAAATTTGTATTCATAAATACAAAGTTGTGCATACATTTATATTTTGTGCACAACTTTAAAGAAAAAATATGAATACAACATTTAGTTTTACATTTATCATGTCTCTTTTGAATACGACTTTTCTTCGTTTAGAATACGACTTTCCTTTGTCTTGAATACGAATTTCTCCTCTCTCAAAAATACGTCACGGGGTCACAGGCTTATCCATCGAGTGCCGGAACATCGATTGATCCAGCTTTGCATGTCTATTCATTTACAATAAAACATGAATAATTATATAAATTATATTATATATTTAAAATGATATTGATGCCATAACGGGAACATTATCTTGAAAACCAAAGCATTTAATAAAACATAAAATAAAAAATACATCGATCTCCGACGCATTTTGTGGTTGTCAGCTGATTGTGTAAACAATGTAGCAGCGGATAGTTTATACCCAGAAGTGGTGATAAACAGCCCAAAGGGAGTTGCACACATGCCTGTCCAGTCATTAGGTGGAAAAGAAAATATGTCCGTAAAATTAGTTGAAAATAAGAGAATGATGACATTAAAAACAGCTAAGCTAACTCGGAGCCAGCTGACCGTTGGTGCTGCATAAACAAACAAAGAAACACATAGGAAAAAAAAGTCAGTAGGGTCAGAAAGCCTAACTTTCTTTCTGCTTCTGATCTTTCTTTCTTACTAAGGTCTGAGTTATCCGACAGTTAGCCTTCTTTAGCTCCGAGTTAGCTTGGTTGATTGTGTCATTCCCATCCTTTTTAAGCGGCTATCTCTATCTGGGTCACGGTGCTGCTAGAGCCTGTTTCGGGTAGTGTTGGGTGAAAGCGAGGGTACATCTGGACTGTCTGGAGCCGGAGCGGGTGCGCCCGCCCCGCCTGTCCCGGGAATAAACTGCTCGGCTAAGCGGGGATCCCCATGCTAACATGCCGCGGCTGGGCGAGTGGAGAGACAGGGATCCCCCCGCCTCGTCTGCCGTTTTCAGTCAGAGCTCTTTTTTTTTTACCACCACTTCCGGGTCCGTTTTGTTGTTAATATGCTCCGCTGTTGTCAAAATAAATAAAATATAAGCGGCAGGACTTGACTGGTAACTTCTATTTTCCCCACCAGAGATAGAATATTAAGATCATTTTCATGTCATCGTAGTTTAATGAATGAGTCGCAACGCGCATGCGCATCGATGTTCCGGCACTCGATGGATAAGTCTGTGACCCCGTGACGTCATTTGAGAGAGGAGAAATTCGTATTCAAGACGAAGGAAAGTCGTATTCTAAACGAAGAAAAGTCGTATGCAAAAGATACATGTTAAATGTAAAACTAAATGTTGTATTCATATTTTTTCTTTAAAGTTGTGCACAAAATATAAATGTATGCACAACTTTGTATTTATGAATACAAATTTATTTTTATGAATACAAAATATTATTTATGAATATGTTTCTTTTTGACAGTTATCTTACCCCATACATGTGCAGCTTTGTGGTGGTGTCCTGGTTCAAATCCCAGCCGGTTCTTTCTGTGTGGAGATTTCATGTTCTGTCTGCGCGTGTACGGGCTCCAGCAGCGCCCACAGTCCAAAGCCTGCTTCACAGGCTCATGGTTATTCTGACGTTCTCATTAGATGTGAATGCAAGTGATGGTGTGTCTCTGTGATCGACTGGTGGCCTGTCCCTGTACCCCACCTTCACCCAACAGTAACAGAGATAGGCTCCAGCAACCCTCAGGAAGGATTTAGCAGGTTAGGAAAGTAGATGGTGGATCACAATGACACATTAGCTTTAATTTGTAAAAGTCCCAAGAAAAGAAAGCAAAAAAGTATAAAATATTATAATTAATGATTCAAGAAGAATTTGTATCATTGGAGGAGTTCTCCATTACAAACACAACCCAGAGAAAGTGTCCTGCTTGAATAAGAACAGGACGTCGTTTCTGCATCTGATTTGTGGAGTTTATTATCCTCATTTTTCCATCTCTTAAAGTCATGTTTTTATCTGATTCTTTCTAACTTGTTAGAGATGAGTCTAAATAGGGTATGTACCAATTTTGTCAAGTTTGAAGAAACTATGTTGAATAGGGAGCAAAAAATGTGTTTTTAAGAAAAAAATGCAAAATAGCGAAAAATCTAGCAAGACGGAAGTCCATGGTTCCCTTTGAAAAACGTCCATTAGCATCTAAGGAACACACAAGAAAAGAAAGCACAAAATTCTGATTTACGGTATAAGAATAGGGGCCAAAAACAAATGTGTTTTCAAACGACCGCCTGGTGGCGCTATAGAGGAGCATTGACCTGTAATTTTAATAGAACTTGTAGTCTACTGTACCCTATGATATTGGAAAGTTTCAATGAAATTATCTTTAGTATTTTTTAGGATATCAGCATTTAAAGGTGCTCTCAATGCAACTGTGTGCCATGGTTTTTATTTCCACTAGATGGCAGCATTGCTCTTTCAAAGAATCCTGTGGCATTATTTCAAGTTTGTCCCCTGTATAGGGGAAAAATATTTTTAAAATTTATATAAAAATCAAATATAAATATTAAAATAAGCAAGAGGTATTACACGTTAAAAATAAAAGAACCGGACCCCAAATGAGTAACGATATTTACTTTGTTAATACCAAACATTCTCCTTGGGTCAGCGGTCCTAAACAAACTACAAGTGGTTGGATTTTTTTTTTTTTTTTTTTATTTGGGATATCTGCATTATCTAACAAGTATTTACGAGGACCCATCCAAAGTTAGCTTTTCCTTCTTAAGTACCACTAGGTGGCGAATGTCTATTTCTAGTATGTTATACAACAACACTTACGCTCTTACAACCTATATGTTAATTTGTTTAGCTAGGTTAAGTAGTTTGAGAATAGAGCCTTAAAACAACAATTGCCCATCAATTATAGCACCTATCGGAATATTTCTACAATATTTAAGTGAGTGTTTATCAATGTAGGATTGAAGTTATATTTCAATATTTGTTAAGTTTTGTCAATCTTTGTAGATCTAGAGCATGTTAAAACTGGACCACACCACCTCATTAACATTTACGATTATGACGAAAACGGTAAGGAATTTCTCCAAATGAGTGGTACCATTGAATTCGGGGTAGTCCAAATATTCTATGTACCCAATTTTTGTCAAGTTTGAAGAAACTATGTTGAAAAGGGAGCAAAAAATGTGTTTTCCAAAAAAATGCAAATAGCGAAAAATCTAGTTAGACAGAAGTCCATAGTCCCAGTTTGAAAACGTCCATTAGCATCCAAGGAACACACAGGAAAAAAAAGCACAAAATTCTGATTTACGGTATTAGAGATAGAGGCAAAAACTGTGTTTTTCAAACGACCGCCTGGTGGCGCTATAGAGGAGCATTGACCTGTAATTTTAATAAACTTGTAGTTTACTGTACCCTATGATATTGGAAAGTTTCATGAATTATCTTTAGTATTTTTTAAGATATCAGCATTTAAAAATGCTCACAATGCAAATGTGTGCCATGTTTTTTTTAATCCAATAGACGGCAGCATTGCTTTCTACAGAATCTAAGGATTTAAAAAAAAAATCATATAAAATCAACGATAAACCATGGTACGAATTTTTAGACTTAACATCTCCTTTGTCAGTTTAACAAACTACAAGTGGTTGCACGTTGATTTCTGATGTTAAAAATCTGTGACCACACCCACCTCTTAGCTTTACGATATTTCAAAAACGGTAAAGAATTTGGCCAATTGAGTGGTACCATTGAATTCGGGTAGTCTAAATAGGGTATATACCAATTTTTGTCGAGTTTAGTGAAACTGTGTTGAATAGGGAAAAAATCTGTTTTACGAAAAATCGCAAATTGCGAAAAATCTAGTTAGACGAAGTCCATGGTCCAGTTTGAAAAACGTTCATTAACATCCAAGGAACACACAGAAAAAGAAAGCACAAAATTCCGACTTACGGTATTCGAGATAGAGGCCAAAAAACGAATTGCTTACTTAACGACCGCCTTTGGTGGGCTGGTATAGAGTACCATTGACTACAATTTTAATATAACGTGTAGTTTACTATAGGCTACAATATTGGAAAGTTCATGAGTTTATCTAGTACTTTTTAAGATATAAGGCATTAAAGTTGCTCTCAATGTTAAGTCAATGGAAAAAATAATTCATTAAAATATTAATATAAAAATCATTCATAATTCTGAACCATACCAAAAGTAATAGCACACACTTCTCCCAATTGAGCTTTACAAACTACTTTTTGAAAGCATTTTGATATCTTTAAAACTGTAGGAGGAGTAGCGATCCAAAAAAAGGGACGGAATAAATATAATAACTAGATTTGCAATTCCTGAAGAAATTGCGTCTGATTGCTGAAAGCAAGACCGATCTGAAATATCTTCTAGCTGCAAGCGTTAAAGACCTTCCGTACGATGCACACACCAAGTTTCGTGCGCATAAGGTCAAGGACTTTTGGAGATATTAGAGGAAACGTCAGGAATTGGCTTAGCGCCACCTACGGGAGCACTGTTGTGAAAGTTGTTGCGCTTACTTATCTTACACTGTGGAAGAAGTTTTGAAAGTTTTGGTGAAGTTATGTGAAACTTCAAGGCTGCAGCGTTGCAAACATTACAATCTCATTCTGTCTTATTTGCATAACGTGTCATGCAAAAAACCGTACGGAACTACGCAAACGGATATTACCATTGGATTTTGGGTAGTCCAAATAGGTGTATGAGCAGAAAACTGCAAAGATTTGTCAAAGTACGTGACACATGGAGTCAAAAAAACGTTTTGCGAAAAATCGTAAATTGCGAAAAAACTCTAACACAATAGAGATTGCAAATGAATATAAACTATTATTTTACTATCCAATGAATCATAAGGAGTAAAAAGTAGTGCTTACGACTAATGCACTTGGAGAATAAGGCCTATATACCTTAGTTTTTAAACTGACCACCTGGTGGCGCAATAGAGCTAAAATTGATTGAGCATTTAAAGATTGGTCTGAAGTATCTACTTACAAAGTTTCATACCAGTTGATCAACTACTTTTCAAGATAATAGGGATTTAAAGTTTGTCCATGTATTTTGATAAGGGGGAAAAATATTTTTTAAAAATTCATATAAATCAACCATAAACCCAAATGGTACGAAGTTTTAAACCAAACCCTCCTTGATCAACTTAACAAAATACAAGTGGTTGCATGTTGAACCTGCAACGATTTGGAAGATAACAGGACCCATCCAATGTTAGCTTATACTTCTTCTTAAGTCACCACTAGGTGGCGCAGCACAGCCCTTTTTCTAGTATGTTATACAAGTCCCGCTTTGCAACCTATTGCGTTGAATTTTATGCAGCTAGTTCAGTAGTTTTTTGAGATAGAGGCTTAAACACAAATTCCTAAAATTATAGCGCCAACCTATTGGAATATTTTAAAAAAACTTTTCATACTTCTTTATCACTGTAGGATGAAGTTATATTTCAAAATTTGTAAAGTTTCTGACAATCTTTGCAGGATTTACAGCTTGTTAAAATCTAGGACACACCCACCTCATTAGCATTATGATTATTTCGAAAACGGTAAGGAATTTCGCAAAGTGAGTGGTACCATGGATTCGGGGTAGTCCAAATAGTCTATGTACCAAATTTCGTAACATTTGGTTTAAACTATGTTGAATAGGGGCCAAAAACGTGTTTTATGAAAAATCGAAAATTGCGAAAAATCTAGTTAGACGGAAGTGGGCGGTCCTTGAGGCAAAAACTTTTTCTAGCATCTAAGGAACCCATGAGAAAAGACAGAAAAATTTTTCGGCACACGGCGTGCGAATGCTAGCCCAAAACGCGTTTTGTACTACTACTGACCACCTGGTGGCGCAATTGAGCCAAAATTCTTCTAACATGTAGAGAATCTCATGAACTTATATATCAGTAAGTCTTGTACAAATATCTTTCATACTTTTTGAACTATAAGCTTTCAAAAGTGGCTCCCATTGACTTTCCATTCAAAAAAAAACTCATAAAATATTAATATAAAATCATTCATAATTCTGAACCATACCAAAAGTAATAACACAACTACCAATGGAGCTTTACAAACTACTTTTGAAAGCATTTTGATATCTTTAAAACTGTAGGAGGAGTAGCGATCCAAAAAAAGGGACGGAATAAAATATAATAATAATAAGAATAATAATAATAATAATAATAATAATAAAATATAATAAAGAATTAGGATAACATACTCTGATTGCTTTCAGCAATCAGACAATAATAAGAAAAAAGAATAATAAAATATAATAAAGAAGGTGGATAACATACTCTGATTGCTTTCAGCAATCAGACAATAATTAATGATCAAGTATTTGTATCATAGAGGAGTTCTCCATTACAAACACAACCCAGAGAAAGTGTCCTGCTTGAATAAGAACAGGAACGTCGTTTCCTGCATCTGATTTGTGGAAGTTTATATCCTCATTTTTCCATCTCTTTAAAGTCATGTTTTTATCTGAATTCTTTCTAACTTGTTAGAGATGGTAAACAGTGATAAACGGTCTGAAACTCCTGAGCGTCAGAGATCTGAGGAGCTCAGACTGAGGTTGTTGTTCTTCTGTTTGAAAGGAGAACAAACAGGACAGCTGTTGTTTAGTGTTGGCTCCTTCTGCTGTCATGTATTCAACAGAAAAGCTGTTTTTATTTATTTTAGGTATGTGCTCCTCATCAAGCTTCTGCTCTGCATGTCTGAGCAGACTGCGGGTGTTTGTCACGGTGAAGCAGTGACCTTCAGTCATTAAAGAAATAAGCTAAACTTTCTCTGGCAGAGCTGAACACCCAGGAGAGCCAAGGTCCAGAGACGTCTGCAAACAGAGAGATGGACCTCCTGACCTCCTGACTCCACCTGGTTCACTCTTATGCACTCTCAATGAAGACATAGTTAAAAACTCATCTTAACAATTCTAATTTACCTTTGTTTATTAGAATCCAGGCTTCATTCTGTCTCTTGGACTCATGGGTGAAAAGTTCCCTCTCTCTTGGAGCGTAGCCCCTGAGGGCGAGCGGGACGCTCATTTTCTTCCACTCAACATTCACTTCAACTCAAATGTCCTCATAGTAAACTGATGGAACTGAATTCCTCGCTGACAGCATTCTATGCTTCTCTCTGTCAGCATTTTCACAGGAACTCGAACTCATTTAGCTAACATCGGAATAACTGGAAGACAACAATGATTTTAAAGCCAGGTAAACGTGAAAATGGTTTAAAGTTTTTTCTTCTTGTTCGAAGTGAACATTTTTAGGTCTTGAAGATTTTATTTCTGATAACCTAAAACTGCTTATTAGATTAAAAACCACAAAAGTGGGAAAAAGCAAATGAAAGTAAGACCTGTTGAATGTTTTCATAGTGGAATTTTGGAACATGTGAAAGCATGAAGGAGTTTAAAGAATTGAGAAGATCTGATATCTGAATGTTCCACAGACTTCACTCTTGTAAAAACTTGTGATTTTAGATTGGAAAGAGCCAACCTGCTGAAAGAAGCAGAAGAAAAGGCTGAGAATGGGTTCAGATCCACACAGAAGAGTCCATACTGTCCCGGCTACGCCGACCGTCCTCATCCTGCCCTGCAGGCTGCTGGAGTCCACTGCAGAGGGTGTGGGGTAACAATAAACTTTGGAGCTTTGTTGGTTCTTATTCATCAGCGGTTTCTGTTCGTGTGTGGTCTCTGCTCAGAAGTGCAATATCATTCAGCTCTATTACAACAACACACTTGGGGGTTTAATTAAGCAAGAAAAACCCATTCCAACCTGTTTCTACTGACTGATGTGGTTTATTGATCAGTGCATCATGCTGAAAGCTCCTGAACGGCTACATTTCTTACATAATCACACTCAGCAAGCAGGCTGTCAAAGTCTGGAAAACTTCTGAACAAGCAGGAACAAGTGGAGCTGCTGCAGAGGGAAGAGTTGACGGTTCCTCCCCACACAGCCTGTTTCTCTGCCCAGATGATCAGGCCTTCTGCTGACGAGTCTGCTAGACACCAAATGCTTCTGTTTGAGGCCATGTGTTGGACTGAAGAGCTCTTTCACAGGTTGGACACCTGCAAGAAATGTTACTGCAGTTGACAGTTTGAGCTTGTTTATTAGCATGTAGCTTTCAAATTTAATTCAGTCAATGTAGCAAAAGTTAACATGCCACTTTAACAGTTTAACATGGAAGTTTAGGTTTGTTCAACATGTTTCTTCTGAAATTGGGGCTTTGAGTTTTGTTTGATGGTAGACACTGAACCAGATAGAATTCATGAGTCATTTGGTGCTTTGACCTGATGCAGCTCTTGTCCTCATCAACTTTGAGATGACTTTTTCAGATTTCTGCTGAATTTGAAATCTGGAAAAAGTGTTTGAATCCAGAGGAGGTTGAGATATGGAGAGAAGTGTGGGGACAGAGCAAAACTGTTCATCATTTTAGGAATTTTTATCCTTAAACAACGGCAATAACTTAGTAAATGTGAGTAAATGTGAGATGGAGGGGGGTTTTGTTGGCATGAATGTATTATTTAACAGGGAGGATCTGCGACTGCCCGAGCAGAAAGCAGGTTTAGTTCTGATGCAGACCTGGGAGTGAGTGAGGAGGTAGAGTTCAGAGGTAAACCAAGGGGTCAGGTTGGAAATCATAATATACTGTCATTTCACAGCAGCAATTCAGGATAGAACTCAAAGCATTATTCTGGATAGAAAGGAAAGAACAGAGTCAGGGAAAGAAATACCAGCAATGCAGGAAGAGGGGATCAAGAATGATGCCCTGAAACGAGAAACTTTAGGGGGGTTTCATGGAGAGGCAGAGGAAGACATTAAAAGATAAAATGGTCTGAAATATGAAGATCATCAACTGCACAGTTTGAGGAAGTAACACCAGAGCTACAAAGAGAGCTTTAACATGAGGGGGGCGACCAGTGTGCTGCTGGGCTTAAAGCTATCCAGGCTCAAGGCAAAGGTTTTGTTGAGGAAAAGGTTCCCATTGTCAGTGTGTCTGCTGAAGTCCTGGTTAGATGATAGAGTGGAGACAAAACTTATTGGATGTTATCCAGCTGACTAGAGGTTTAACCGGATTGCTAAGATCTGCTTTTGTCTCATAAAAGTCTAATTATTGACGTTTTGTGAGTCATGTCTGAAGTCGTTTGCAGGTAAATAACCTCCCACCCCCCGTCAGATCTGAAAAAGCACCAGCATGAGCAAAGATACAAGTCCTAGATCAACAATAGAGCCCAACTTCTGTAAAGAACACGAGGACATGATGACCTGATGACCTGATGACCTGAGCTTCACAGCTTTGGTTGTGATTTTCTCCAAAACTGCAGAGCAGCTGGCGGAAACACAAAAATCCATCCAGGACTCTGCTTAGAGGAACACACAAACCTCATTTTACGTCATGGTCAGTGAGCCCGGATGAGGCCATAGTCTTAACATGTAAAAGTCAGTCTTGTAGCAAAGAGAGTTTAAAGTCGATCGGGCATGATGGCTTAGTGAAACTGTCTCAGAGAGCCAATAACGTTTGTCTTTAAATGACTAATAATAGTGCACAAAAATTGTCTGATTTATTGACCAAATATTGAGACCGTGAGGCTGAACTTTGTGAGCTTTGGCTCAAACATGGACCTGCAGGGTCTGAACTGTGGGGGACCCAGACACACCTGGATGCAGAATATTAAAGGCTTCATACCATGATTTCAGAGCGATGCATATGATCATATTTTACCTTTGGATCACCAACAAACACATTATTTATGAAATATTAGTTATGTTTCATGAGTTTTTCCTACACTGAAGTAAAATGACTTAATCCCTGAAGCTCCGCCTGCCGCTGCATGTGGCTGCAGTCCATTTAATGACATCATCCTAGAACTTTTGTTTCTTCGTTTCTCCTACAAAAATAAACAGTTTACAAACTTCTTCAAAGATGGATACACATACAATATATCTGGCTTTAGCAGCCCTGGCCATCGCTACACTGGTTCACAGCAGAAATACACTCGACGTCTGCACAGCTGTGCCCGATGGGCCAGGGTTGGGGGGTGTCTTAAAGGAGCCCTGTGTCTAAGTAACAAAGACCTGTTTGAGCTGGATTTTACTGAAGACAGGACTCAACTGGAAGATATACGGTATTCTGCATTTAAATGAAAGTTTTTTCTGATCACCTCTAGCTCCATGGAAAAATTGAGTGTTGGTGTTAGTCTGGGGGCGGAGCTTGCAGCACAGACTCTTCCTGGAGGGAGCAGTTGGCATCGATCTTACGTCAGCACATTTCCAACTGCTCGTTTTCGTGGGTATGGGAGGGGCTGCTGCAGACAGTGCAGGTTTTTAGAAGATTACTCTTAAATGTATGAACGGATCAAAATTTTGGGGTTCTTTATAGAGAGGAATGAACAGTAAAATACATTTAAAACCTCAAGAAGTAGAATTTTCACAGACTGGCCCCTTCAAGTGTTTATTCACTCTCAGTGCAGTCACACCCCCTTCAGTGTTCTTCATTTCTGTCAGCAGAGCTACACTAATGCAGATGTGTTTCTGACCTTCATGTGTCCTTCAGGTCTGGACGACAGCCTGCAGCAGTACCTCCCATTCTTCCAGCAGCAGCAGGTCAATGGGGAGAAGCTACTTAGGATGTCCCACCAGGAGCTCCTGTCTCTGGGTGTCGACCGGGTCGGACACCAGGAGCTGGTCCTGGAAGCTGTGGATCTGCTTTGCTCTTTAGTGAGTCTCTGTGTTATGGTCACACCTCTGTCTGTCTGTCTCTATTCTGTCTGATCTCCTGTGAATTCAGACCTGACAAACACAAGCAAAGACCTGCGAAAAGGCAACGGAACATCGTTTGATAGAACTCTAACAGAAGAGCTTATACTGGAAATCCAAACCTTTCTGTTGAATTGAACCCAGAACTGCTTTGTACCTCATTAATTGTGTTGGATCAAGTTAGAAGTACATTGTTCTTGTGAATAAATTGAAAGAATGTACCGGTTGTCATCATGCCCCTCTCTGGTTTAGAGCAGTTTAATCATTTTAGTGTCTGTGTGGTTCACCCTCTCTCCCCTCATAAACACTATGAGCATGCACATCATCCATGGTGCACTGGATTTGTAGTCTGGGGAAGTCCCATTCATTCACAGACCAGAGGGGATAGTTCTATGCAAGTTTGAGTTTGCTTGACGAAAAAGCAATGAATGATTCATAGAGTTTTTGAAACACTGTTGTCATTGGTAGTTCAAGATTAAACAAAATGAAATGTTAGATGTGAACTATTCAGCAAAGAAAGTAATTTATACGAGAAAGAGTTTTGAAAAATACAATGCAGAGGAAGATTACAAGTGAGGATAAAGATGTTCGAGCTAAAATGAGTAGAGGAGAGGAAAAAAATGACAAAGAAGGAGCTGTGACATGCTTTGGGTCTTCCATCCATGAAGTGGGATCCAATGCTGTAAGTTTATGGGAAACGGCAGAAGTCCGGCGTGGCGTGGCGTGGTATGCAGTCGGCCAGTAACTGATGCAGAGTATCACAGGCCTCTAGGACATTCTGAGTTCATCAAAACAGCACTTTTCCACCTTGCTTTTGGGGTCAAAGTGCTTTATAGTTGGAGTCCCATTCACCCTCATTCATTCACTGGTGCTGACCTATGACCTCCAGGACGGTTTTCACTAGAGTTATCTGTTGGAGGAGCTGCTTTAAGAAGCCAGCGCATGTATTGAAGACGTGACTGAGGCAAGCGGCGTGACATGCATGAAGAGTGAGCCATAGATGAAGTGGGGGAGGGATTCCTTCATTTTCCTAAATAAAACATCCCTCATAATCAGATATTACATATAACTGTTTTATCTGGTCAACAAGTTTCAGCAGAGAACACAGATGTTTGTGCACACTCACCGCCCACACCAACACTCTGGGGTTGAATGATTGAAGAGAGCTCTGCCAAAACAGTCGGGAGCTTAATGATCCTGAAGAATATGTAGAAAACAGATGCACTGTTGTCCGAAGATGTTTATTATTCCTTCACTGGATCAATCTGCCCATTAAACTCAAAGGATCGATAGTGTTGCTCGTGGTGGTGGGGGGAGGTCTGAGTCTCACCTGTAGAGTCCGGCGTCGAGGGAGGGGCTTCCTCGCAGCTCAGTCAGGTGACGCGTAGACTGTTGGCTCCCTGGAGATGTTTGTGAACGTTTGACCGGCTCCAGCTGTGCTGCGTTTACTGAAATCAGAAGTCCTGAGAGAACGACCTGATGATGTCACTGTTTATTCAAACAGAACTGCGGTGTGGAGTTGGACAACCTGAAGACTCTGTTGGGGAAGATGAGGACAGCACATCAGAACCTGATCAGCGCCGTGTCACAGCGCAGGAGGAACCCTGCCTACCAACACAAAAACTCCCATCAGCCCTCCAGTCCGTTCCTCACTGCTGTGATGGACTTGATCGGAGCGTCCAAGAACCTGCTGGCTTGGCTGGACAGGTAGAAGTATCTAGACTAAATCTGTCTCTTCTGCTGCTGGACAGTTGGAGTCCTGCATGTGGGGTGAAGTCACCTGAAGGAATCAGGGCGCTCCTCTTCTAATGAAAGATAGTGAACATGAAAGGACGATCTCTAGAAGAAATTCAGCCAAACTAACTGCTGTTTAAGAACCTATGGTGACACCAGCGTAACAGAAGAACATCAGAAATGGGTTCTGTGGACCTCTTGCTCTGTGGTATGTCCTGTGGTATACGTCCTTTTGGTTTTAGCAAAATAGTGTTCTGGTGGGTTAAACTAAATCCTTCCGATTCCTAATCTAAGGTCAGCAAAAGGAGCTTTTGAATTAAAGTGTTGAACTTGTGGCACAGCAGCGCCTCTGTTTCTGGAATGTTTGACTCTTTGCCCTCCTATGCTTTAAAACCACTGATGTAGATAAAGAAGGCTGACGGTTAACTTTACCCTGCAGCATTTAGAACAGGGGTCTCAAACTCAATTCAGCCGGGGGCCGCTGGAGGCAGAGTCTGGGTGAGGCCGGGCCGCATCAGGATTTCCACAAGAAAATCGCTGATAAAACATTCCGATGTTCTCAAAATCTTTTATTTTTAACATGAAATAATGAATGGATTAATTAATTCGTTTAAAAAAATGAATCCGAAAATCAATCATTAATAATTAAAATTAAAATAATAACAGTCAGACACAGACGACTGAAATCACATATTGACTGACTACAGCAGTGTTTCACAAATGGTGGGGAATGCGAATAAAAACATGTTTATACTAGTGATGGATATTGTGCATAATCCTACATAGTAGTTGATGATAAATTAAATAACCTAAAAATCAATTTGGTAGCAGAAAGAGCCGCTGTTTACAGTGAACCAATGCAGAAGAACTGAATCTCTGAGAAAAGACAGAATTCCATCACTACTGTGGAGAGAAACAAGGAAAGATTGTTTTTACTTTGTCTGGAAGTTTTAGAAGTATTCTAAAAAAAGAAAGAGAACAATTAATAAAACAGATTATTTAGAACAGGGGTCTCAAACTCGCGGCCCGCGGGCAATCTGCGGCCCGCGGGATGATAATTTGCGGCCCCCGTCTTCATATGAAAGATTACTGTTAGTGCGGCCCGCAAGGCTGATATGAATGACAGTTGTTGTGTGCAGAGCTGAACGAACCAATCACGGTAAGGTATATGGCTCAGGAGGGCGGGACATCGGCGGGCTGTCCGAGCCTCCTCTCTCTTTAATTCATTCCTCCAGTCAGCTGGGCGGAGGAGGAGCCATGAAGCTGCTGGAAGAGCTTTCTCACTGAACGGGATCCGCGGGCCCCGCTCGTCTTTTGTCATGTGATACACAGCCTGCCGCTTGTCAAAAAGCGTGTTTCTGACGCCGCGCGACAATCCCGCGCACGCATCAAATATTCCGCGCGGACAAATCAGACCCTCGCGAGGCGCTTTTTCCTCCTCCACGAAAAGAAAAAGTCCTCGCGGAGAGACGAGACTACTTCCGCGTGCGTGAGTGATGCCCGTGAGCGAGCAGAATCTTCAAAGGTGCTTCCACACCGGCCGCATGTCTGCGCGGGTTTATGAACGCACGCTCAGCAGGTGTATCCACACCCGGAGCATGCGCGTCACGCACGCAGTAGTAGAGAGGAGATTCTTCTTCTATGGTGTTTTTACCGTTCATTAGCGCTGCTGCGACTGTGCGTGAAATATTGAACCGGGTTGAAGACTCAGTGCGTGCCCGATTTGTGCGCAGAGCTTGAGACCAGATTTAAAAACTTGCGTAGCAACGCGCGCTTACGCGCGCTCCCGAGCGGAGGCCAGGAATCTGGTGTGCGGCGTTTGCATTGACCTTTCAGTGAGCGCTGCCTCTCAGCTCAGAAATGAAGGAGGTTCTGTAAATACAGACGTTTGACACTGAATAAAAATAGTTTTCTCTAGTCTAGTGTTTCTCAGGTATTTTTCTCTTAAACACCCCCCCCCCCTCAGCTGCAAACATCATTAGTATCGTTAATTTGATCAAGTTAAACGATATATCTCTCAAAATATTGTACTTTTATTATCATTAAAGAATGATTTAAAAAAAAAAACTTCTAAATAATCTGTTTTATTAATTGTTCTTTTTCTTTTTTAGAAATACTTCTAAAACTTCCAGACAAAGTAAAAACAATCTTTCCTTGTTCTCTCCAACAGTAGTGATGGAATTCTGTCTTTCTCAGAGATTCAGTTCTTCTGCATTGGTTCACTGTAAACAGCGGCTCTTTCTGCTACCAAATTGATTTTTAGGTTATTTAATTTATCATCAACTACTATGTAGGATTATGCACAATATCCATCACTAGTATAAACATGTTTTTTATTCGCATTCCCCACCATTTGTGAAACACTGCTGTAGTCAGTCAATATGTGATTTCAGTCGTCTGTGTCTGACTGTATTATTTAATTTAATTATTAATGATGATTTTCGGATTCATTTTTTTTAAACGAATTAATTAATCCATTCATTATTTCATGTTAAAAATAAGAGATTTTGAAGAACATCGAATGTTTTATCAGCGATTTCTTGTGGAAATCCTGTGATGCGGCCCGGCCTCACTCAGACAGACTGCCCTCCAGCGGCGCCCCCGCTGAAATTGAGTTTGAGACCCCTATTTAGAAGTTTTTTTTTTTAAATCATCTTTAATGATAATAAAAGTACAATATTTGAATTTTGACGAGATACGTATTAACTACATAATTATGATACTAAGGAACTGATGAGCTAATGAGTTGTTCAGCTGGGGAGCTGAGTTGGGGCGGATTGTTAAGAGAAAAATACCTGCAGAAACACTAGACTCAGAGAAAAACTATTTTTATTCAGTTTGTATGTCTGTATTTACAGAAGCCTCCTTCATTTCTGAGCTGAGAGCAGCGCTCACTGAAAGGTCAATGCAAACGCCGCACACCAGAATTCCTGGCCTCCGCATCGGGAGCGCGCGTAAGCGCGCGTTGCTACGCAAGTTTTTAAATCTGGTCTCAAGCTCTGCGCACAAATCGGCACGCACTGAGTCTTCAACCCGGTTCAATATTTCACACACAGTCGCAGCAGCGTTAATGAACGGTAAAAACACCATAGAAGAAGAATCTCCTCTCTACTGCGTGCGTGACCGCGCTGCTCCGGTGTGGATACCACCTGCTGAGCGTGCGTTCATAAACCCGCGCAGACATGCAGCCGTGTGGAAGCACCTTTGAAGATTCCGCTCGCTCACGGGCATCACTCACGCACGGCGTGAGTATGTCAGTCTCTCTCCGCGAGACCGCACTAACAGTAATCTTTCATATGAAGACGGGGGCCGCAAATTATCATCCCGCGGGCCGCAGATTGCCCGCGGGCCGCGAGTTTGAGACCCCTGATTTAGAACCTGACTGCCTGTCCTGAAGCTCTGGTATAGAGATGCTTTTCCTCCAAAACTACAAGATTATTTTCTTGTTCAGGAGTCCAGTGACCAGCCCAAAGGACTTCACATCCATCAAGAGCAGAATCATCCAGCTGTGCCTGGAGCTCACCTCCACCGTCCAGAAGGTTAGAGACATGTTATGAGTGTGACAGAAACTGCTGAAAAGTGAGCACTTTGTTTTTACATCATTTCAAAGTCAAGGAACAGAACCTGAGCAAAGTCAGACAGAAAAATGCAATAAACCCAAATTTATAAGAGCTAAAATACGTCAAGACATGTATTCAAACAGTCTGCATGAATCTTAGTGGGAGCAAAATCTGTCCTGCTGCATGTCTTCATACACCTGCTGCATGTCTTCATACACCTGCTGCATGTCTTCATACACCTGCTGCATGTCTTCATACACCTGCTGCATGTCTTTATACACCTGCTGCATGTCTTCATACACTTGCTGCATCTCTTTATACACCTGCTGCGTGTCTTTATACAGCTGCTGCATAGGGCTGGGCGATAAAACGATAATTATTGATATCGCGATAGAACATTTTTTCGATAAAAGAATGAGTCTATCGCGATAGACTTTTATTTTGAAGGGTCCGCAAATAACACTTGCTTGCGAACAGTTTCTCCTATTAGATGAGTAAAAGTTAGAGAGTTAGTCGCCACAGGGCGAGTAAGTGTTTGTATCTAATTATTTTGTTTATTAGCTCACATTTCGATCATTTTTTGGACTCCACTCCGCGTTCTTCGTCTGCATTAAAAGGTAAACAAACGCGCACGAGCCGACTTCTACCAGCAACCCCCGCTGCTGCTGCGTACCTCCCGTACTTCCAGCCCCGCGCGCTTAATTACAATCGTTTGTCTGCGCCGACTGCATTTGGCGTCAAATAAATTTACTGTACACTGTATTAGTTTTAACAAGCGTCAGATTTGATGCTTGTCGATCATCAGAGAGTCTGTCGCTCTGAAGCCCCGCTGAGTGTGGAAGAAGCTTCCATCAAAACTTTTCTGAACTCTTCGTGAAGAACGCGGATACCGAGAGATTGATTTATTTAGAAGAGCTGAATAAAAACATCGGTACACATCTCTGTGTCGGAGTTCAGGAGACCTTCCAGTGAGGAGCGGACGCTGTCGCACTCCTGCACCCAGCTGGCAAGAGACAACAGGGGAAGGTAGATCTATGGCAAGCCGTTAGGGTCAAAATTAACCAGAAAAAACGCGGGTATGGCAGTGCGTGTGCATGTGCTATGGTTAATAATACTTATTTGACATATTTAAATGTTGCCACAGTTAATTTCTATACAACAATTAATACCAAAAATAATAAAAGTTTAATTCAAAAATTGTAATTTAATTTGGTGTGATAGCATATGAAGCATTCCTTTCTCTCTCCAGACATGTACGTGTAATCAGAAAATACATGTTTTGTTTATGTTCAATGTTCAAAATGTGTGCGTTGATGCTTTTAAGTACTTTTTTTTAAACCTATATTTTTAACTTTTTAAAAAATTAATTTTAGGCTTTATCTTCTTTTTTCTTGTTGTTTTTTTTACTTGTTACTGATCTGAAAAATGATCCAAACTGTGACCTTAAAGCCTTAAAAAGCTATATCGTGATATAAAAAAATCCCTTATCGCCCAGCCCTACTGCTGCATGTCTTTATACACCTGCTGCATGTCTTTATACACCTGCTGCATGTCTTTATACACCTGCTGCATGTCTTTATACACCTGCTGCATGTCTTCATACACCTGCTGCATGTCTTATACACCTGCTGCATGTCTTTATACACCTGCTGCATGTCTTCATACACCTGCTGCATGTCTTTATACACCTGCTGCATGTCTTTATACACCTGCTGCATGTCTTTATACACCTGCTGCATGTCTTCATACACTGCTGCTGTGCTTTATACACCTGCTGCATGTCTTTATACACCTGCTGCATGTCTTTATACACCTGCTGCATGTCTTTATACACCTGCTGCATGTCTTTATACACCTGCTGCATGTCTTCATACACCTGCTGCATGTCTTTATACACCTGCTGCATGTCTTTATACACCTGCTGCATGTCTTTATACACCTGCTGCATGTCTTCATACACCTGCTGCATGTCTTCATACACCTGCTGCATGTCTTCATACACCTGCTGCATGTCTTCATACACCTGCTGCATGTCTTCATACACCTGCTGCATGTCTTCATACACCTGCTGCATGTCTTCATACACCTGTCCTGCTTCAGGTTGTTGCATACCTGGACTCTTACGTTAGGCTGCATGTTATTTTTTCATCTTGGTTTTAACATGCAGCTGGATGCTTTCTGCAGTGCTGTTCATCCCTGCATGTTTATTTCTTGGGCTACACTGTCATTCAATCATCTGGTCTGCTTGCTTACAGCTGGCAGTCTTTTCTTTAGTCCTGACCATTTGCACTGTGTCAGAGTTCATGGGGTGTATGCATGAATGGAGGGGATGTGTTCGTCAAGTTCCGCTCTTTAAGTGTAAAGAGCATTGAGCTGCTCAAGAAGCGCCTTTTTAATAAACAAGTGTATAATTATTATTAACATTATTTAATTAAACTGGTCCAATATTACATAAATAGAGGTGATTTCTTCATTCATTGATCATTTTATATTTATTCAGACAAATAACTTCCTCTGCTTTGTTAAGCTTTTTTTGTGTTGGTTGTGAATATTTTGACTCCAGTGTGTGTTTTCATCACAGGACTGCACTGTTTATGACATGGAGGAGAAGATTCTGGAAGTGGTGAGTCCAGGAATGAGATCTTTCCTTGTCCAGCTCGCTGCGCCCCAGACTGTCCATCCACGTATGCATGACAGTGTGTGGGAGTGTGTCTGTGTGAACAGGTGAATGTGTGTGTGGTCAGACTTGTTGAGCTCAGCAGCATCTATTTCCTGTCTTGGTTAACTTCCTGTTGGCGGCTGCTGCTCCTGAATCAGAGGAAGTTTATTTGCTGTCTTTCCTCAGTGACTACAAAAAGCTTTTGTTTGGATTAACAACAGTAGGGGGTCTTTGTTTGCAAAGAATTTCATGAACTTGAATCCAAACTTAAACTTTTTGTGAAATTAAGAAATTAAAAAGCCTAGATATTGTATTTAAAATAATTTAAAGGTTCTTTGAACACTGACGGCCTATCTTGGAATCTTCGGTGAGTTTTTGGATCTCTGTGGTAGCAGGCCAGGAAATGTGTAAATCAATTTTTCATCTGTGCTGTATGACCCCCAACATTTTTGGACCAGCTCAGCGGTGATGCATACTGAGGAAGATGGCTCCTCCTTGTGTCTCTATCACCATGCAAAACAGGAAATCCATCAAAAAGTAGCAGAGTTGAACCATTGACATATATTCACTGGAGATATTCACCGCTCCCCTCTCATGCTCCAAATAGGAAGTGTTTGCAGGAAGTCAGAGTGCCATAGACTTCTATGGAAAAATAGACGGTTATATCTCAGTCATTTTATTTGTCAGAATAAACATTCTTGCGCTGATTCTTCCTTCTTAACAAGTTTTTTTTAATCCTAATGTTTTTTGAAGATATTTTTCTGGTTATAACTTATTCAGTTTATTAACTGACCAATCAGATGCCTCAGTAAAAGCATGTGGCGCCTGCTGGCCCCGCCTCCAATGTTTGATTGACAGCTTCTCCCTAGCCGCTTTCAGTGGGAGGGGTGTGGTATTAGTTGCAGTTTCTCTAAAAACGGTACTCGGACCGACTTGGACCAAACACTGTCGGCAGGTTACAGAATGGCGGCGGACGATCAGGAAAGTCAGACAGTCTGTAAAGCTGTTGCTGCTGCTAGGCCACCTATCAGGGAGAGTCGTTTCTTCCTCGACCCTCAAATGTCGTCTGTGGATTTTAGCATCATAAAGAGCGGGAGGAGGAACCGCCTGATCTTGTCTTTGAATTCTCCTCTGCTCCTTTTTGTTACATGAACTCCTCATTAAGCATTTCTACAAACGTCAGTCTTCCACTCCTGTTTGTTTACATCCCAGTCTCTGAAACTATTCGACTTTCCATCGTTTGACAGTTAGAAAGCCACTTTCAGAATATTCCTGAGTAAATCTGACCCAGGTTAAATGACCAGAAAAACACACTGTCTGCAGGAGCATGCTTTCACTCTCAGGTTTCTGTCAGTTTCCAAACCCTTTCCTGCTTCCCAGCTGCTCTCCAGAGCTGAGTAATAAAGTAACAAAGGAAACACGTTCCTGACATGGCAAATATGAAGGGTCTTCTACTTTATTTCCATTTCAGTCACAAGCTCTTAACAGCGTCTGTGAGAAGACGGTCCTGGTGACCTCTGACCCCTCTAAAGGAGAAGTGTCCCTTTTGGAAGAGGTGCACATCACTGACATCAAGCCTGGGGAGGGACTGGTGAGTTTAACTCTGAAATCTCTACTGAACAAAATTAGTCATAAAAATAGGTAGAAGAGGGCATGTGTGACATGTGGCTGTAAGGAGGACAAACGGGCCTGATCAGCAGCAGGAGGGATAATTAACTTTGGATTGAAACCCAGAAACATGAATAACTGTTCATGGATATTTATGTTTCATCTTGCAGGGGATTTACATCAAATCCACTTATGACGGGCTCCACGTGATAACTGGAACTACAGAGAACGTAAACCAGAACGTTTCTCCATCTGTCATCTGTCTGTCTGTCTGCTGCTCCGTCTGTCTGCTGCTCCATCTGTCTGCTGCTCCATCTGTCTGCTGCTCCATCTGTCTGTCTGCTGCTCCATCTGTCTGTCTACTCCATCCGTCTGTCTGTCTACTCCATCCGTCTGTCTGTCTACTCCATCCGTCTGTCTGTCTGCTCCATCCGTCTGTCTGTCTGCTACTCCATCTGTCTGTCTGCTACTCCATCTGTCTGTCTGCTCCATCTGTCTGCTACTCCATCTGTCTGTCTGCTCCATCTGTCTGTCTGCTCCATCTGTCTGTCTACTCCATCTGTCTGTCTGCTCCATCTGTCTGCTCCATCTGTCTGTCTACTCCATCCGTCTGTCTGTCTGCTCCATCTGTCTGTCTGCTCCATCTGTCTGCTCCATCTGTCTGTCTACTCCATCCGTCTGTCTGTCTGCTCCATCTGTCTGTCTACTCCATCCGTCTGTCTGCTGCTCCATCTGTCTGTCTACTCCATCCGTCTGTCTGTCTGCTCCATCTGTCTGTCTACTCCATCTGTCTGTCTGCTGCTCCATCTGTCTGTCTGCTGCTCCATCTGTCTGTCTACTCCATCCGTCTGTCTGTCTGCTCCATCTGTCTGTCTGCTCCATCTGTCTGCTCCATCCGTCTGTCTGTCTGCTCCATCTGTCTGTCTACTCCATCCGTCTGTCTGTCTGCTCATCTGCTCCATCCGTCTGTCTGCTGCTCCATCTGTCTGTCTACTCCATCCGTCTGTCTGTCTGCTCCATCTGTCTGTCTACTCCATCCGTCTGTCTGCTGCTCCATCTGTCTGTCTGCTGCTCCATCTGTCTGTCTACTCCATCCGTCTGTCTGTCTGCTCCATCTGTCTGTCTACTCCATCTGTCTGTCTGCTGCTCCATCTGTCTGTCTCTGCTGCTCCATCTGTCTGTCTACTCCATCTGTCTGTCTGTCTGCTCCATCTGTCTGTCTGCTCCATCTGTCTGCTCCATCCGTCTGTCTGCTGCTCCATCTGTCTGTCTACTCCATCCGTCTGTCTGTCTGCTCCATCTGTCTGCTCCATCCGTCTGTCTGCTGCTCCATCTGTCTGTCTACTCCATCCGTCTGTCTGTCTGCTCCATCTGTCTGTCTACTCCATCCGTCTGTCTGCTGCTCCATTCTGTCTGTCTGCTGCTCCATCTGTCTGTCTACTCATCTCTGTCTGTCTGCTCCATGTCTGTCTGTTCTATCCATCGTCTGTCTGTCTGCTCCATCTGTCTGTCTACTCCATCTGTCTGTCTGCTGCTCCATCTGTCTGTCTACTCCATCTGTCTGTCTGCTGCTCCATCTGTCTGTCTGCTGCTCCATCTGTCTGTCTACTCCATCCGTCTGTCTGTCTACTCCATCCGTCTGTCTGTCTGCTCCATCCGTCTGTCTGCTACTCCATCTGTCTGTCTGCTCCATCCGTCTGTCTGCTCCATCTGTCTGCTGCTCCATCTTTCTGTCTACTCCATCTGTCTGTCTGCTGCTCCATCTGTCTGTCTACTCCATCTGTCTGTCTGCTACTCCATCTGTCTGTCTGCTCCATCTGTCTGCTGCTCCATCTGTCTGCTGCTACATCTGTCTGTATGCTCCATCTGTCTGTCTACTCCATCTGTCTGTCTGCTCCATCTGTCTGTATGCTCCATCTGTCTGTCTGCTGCTCCATCTGTCTGCTGCTCCATCTGTCTGTCTGCTCCATCTGTCTGCTGCTCCATCTGTCTGTCTACTCCATCCATCTGTCTGTCTGCTCCATCTGTCTGTCTACTCCATCCGTCTGTCTGCTGCTCCATCTGTCTGTCTGCTCCATCTGTCTGTCTACTCCATCCATCTGTCTGTCTGCTCCATCTGTCTGTCTACTCCATCTGTCTGTCTGCTCCATCTGTCTGTCTACTCCATCTGTCTGTCTGCTCCATCTGTCTGTCTACTCCATCCGTCTGTCTGTCTGCTCCATCCGTCTGTCTGTCTGCTACTCCATCTGTCTGTCTGCTACTCCATCTGTCTGTCTGCTCCATCTGTCTCTGTCTGTACTCATCTGTCTGTCTGCTCCATCTGTCTGTCTCTGCTCCATCTGTCTGTCTACTCCATCTGTCTGTCTGCTCCATCTGTCTGCTCCATCTGTCTGTCTACTCCATCCGTCTGTCTGTCTGCTCCATCTGTCTGTCTGCTCCATCTGTCTGCTCCATCTGTCTCCTGTCTATCTCCATCCGTCTGTCTGTCTGCTCCATCTGTCTGTCTCTGCTCCATCCGTCTGTCTGTCCTGCTCCATCTGTCTGTCTACTCCATCCGTCTGTCTGCTGCTCCATCTGTCTGTCTACTCCATCCGTCTGTCTGTCTGCTCCATCTGTCTGTCTACTCCATCTGTCTGTCGTCTGCTCCATCTGTCTGTCTGCTGCTCCATCTGTCTGTCTACTCCATCCGTCTGTCTGTCTGCTCCATCTGTCTGTCTACTCCATTGTCTGTCTGTCCTGCCTGCTCCATCTGGTCTGTCTGCTGCTCCATCTGTCTGTCTACTCCATCCGTCTGTCTGTCTGCTCCATCTGTCTGTCTGCTCCATCTGTCTGCTGCTCCATCTGTCTGTCTTTCCATCCGTCTTCTTAGTCTGTCTGCCTTCCATCTGTCTGTCTGCTCCATCCTGTCTGCTCCATCTGTCTGTCTGCTCCATCCGTCTGTCTGTCTGCTCCTTCTGTCTGTCTGCTCCATCTGTCTGTCTGCTGCTTATTCTGTCTGTCTGCTGCTCCCATCTGTCTGTCTACTCCATCCGTCTGTCTCTCTGTCTGCTCATCTGTCTGCTCCATCCGTCTGTCTGCTGCTCCATCTGTCTGCTTGTCTGCTCCATTCTGTCTGTCTACTCCATCCGTCTGTCTGTCTACTCCATCCGCTTGTCTGTCTACTCCATCCGTCTGTCTGTCTGCTCCATCTGTCTGTCTGCTACTCCATCTGGCTGTCTGTCTGCTCCATCTGTCTGTCTACTCCATCTGTCTGTCTGCTCCATCTGTCTGCTGCTCCATCTGTTGGTCTGCTACAATCTGTCTGTCTGCTCCATCTGTCTGTCTACTCCATCTGTCTGTCTGCTATCTGTCTGTATGTCTCCATCTATCTGTCTGTCTGCTCTCTCCATGTCTGCTGCTCCATCTGTCTGC
>CM012460.1:24980592-25275150 GCA_003999625.1 Oryzias javanicus
CCTGCTGTCTGTCTACTCCATCCGTCTGTCTGACGCTCATCTGTCTGTCTGTACTCCATCTGTCTGTCTCTGCCTGGCTCCACTCATCTGTTCTGTCTGTGCTCATCTGTCTAGTCTGTCTGTCTACTCCATCCGTCCTGTCTCTATTCTCTCTGTCTGCTCCATCTGTCTGACTCCATCCGCTCTGTCTGTATTCTGCTTCATCTGTTCACTTGCTCCATCTGTCTAGCTGTCTGCGCTCCATCTGTCTGTGTCTACTCCATCCGTCTGTCTGTCTGCTCCATCCTGTCTGTCTGCTACCATCTGTCTATGTTGCTTGTCTGCTCCATCCGTCTGTCTGCTCTCCTCCATCTGTCTGTTCTGTCTGCTCCATCTGTCTGCTGCACTGCTCCATCTGTCTGCTCCATCTCTGTCTACATCTGTCTGTCTGTCTTCTCCATCTGTTCTGTCTGCTCCATCTGTCTGCTCTCATCTGTCTGTCTGCTCCATCTGTCTGTCTGCTGCTCCATCTGTCTGTCTGTGCTGCCATCTGTTTGTCTGCTCCAATCTGTCTGCTGTTCTCATGTGTTACTCCATCCGTCTGTCTGTCTGCTTCTGTCTGCTGCTGCTCCATCTGTCTCTCCATGCACCTGTCTGCTCCATCCGTCTGTCTACCTCCATCTGTCTGTGTCTGCCATCCATCTGTCTGTCCTGCTCATCCATCTGTCTGTTGTTATCTGTCTTCTGCTATCCATCTGTCTGCTCCATCTGCATCTGTATGTTGTGTCTGTCTATCCATCTGTCTGTCTGCTCCATTGTCTGTATACTCCATGTCTGTCTGCTGCTCCATCTGTCTGTCTCTGCCATCTGTCTGTCTGCTGTCTCCATCTCTACTCTACTCCAATCTGTCTGTCTGTCTGCTCTCATCATCTGTCCTTCCTCATCCTGTCTATCTCTCTCCATCTGTGTCTCCTCTGTCTGTCTGTCTAGTACTCCATCCGTCTGGTATATTTTGTCTGTCTAATGTCTGTCTGCTCCATCTGTCTGTCTACTCCATCCGTCTGTCTGTCTGCTCCATCTGTCTGCTGCTCCATCTGTCTGTCTGCTACTCCATCTGTCTGCTGCTCCATCTGTCTGTCTGCTCCATCTGTCTGTATGCTCCATCCGTCTGTCTGTCTGCTCCATCTGTCTGCTGCTCCATCTGTCTGTCTGCTACTCCATCTGTCTGCTGCTCCATCTGTCTGTCTGCTCCATCTGTCTGTATGCTCCATCCATCTGTCTGTCTGCTCCATCTGTCTGCTGCTCCATCTGTCTGTCTACTCCATCTGTCTGTCTGCTCCATCTGTCTGTCTACTCCATCCATCTGTCTGCTGCTCCATCCGTCTGTCTGCTACTCCATCTGTCTGTCTGCTCCATCTGTCTTGCTGCTCCATCCTGTCTGTCTGCTCCATCTGTCTGCTGCTCCATCTGTCTGCTGCTACATCTGTCTGTATGCTCCATCTGTCTGTCTGCTCCATCTGTCTGTCTACTCCATCCATCTGTCTGTCTGCTCCATCTGTCTGTCTACTCCATCTGTCTGTCTGCTCCATCTGTCTGTTACTCCATCTGTCTGTCTGCTCCATCTGTCTGTCTACTCCATCTGTCTGTCTGCTCCATCTGTCTGTCTACTCCATCCGTCTGTCTGTCTGCTCCATCTGTCTGCTGCTCCATCCGTCTGTCTGCTACTCCATCTGTCTGCTGCTCCATCTGTCTGTCTGCTCCATCTGTCTGTCTGCTCCATCCATCTGTCTGTCTGCTCCATCTGTCTGTCTACTCCATCCGTCTGTCTGTCTGCTCCATCTGTCTGTCTACTCCATCCGTCTGTCTGTCTGCTCCATCTGTCTGTCTGCTACTCCATCTGTCTGTCTGCTCCATCCGTCTGTCTGCTCCTCCATCTGTCTGTCTGCTCCATCTGTCTGCTGCTCCATCTGTCTGCTGCTACATCTGTCTGTATGCTCCATCTGTCTGTCTACTCCATCTGTCTGTCTGCTCCATCTGTCTGTATGCTCCATCTGTCTGTCTGCTTCTCCATCTGTCTGTCTGCTCCATCTGTCTGTCTACTCCATCCGTCTGTCTGTCTGCTCCATCTGTCTGTCTGCTCCATCTGTCTGCTCCATCTGTCTGTCTGCTCCATCCGTCTGTCTGTCTGCTCCATCTGTCTGTCTGCTCCATCTGTCTGCTCCATCTGTCTGTCTACTCCATCCGTCTGTCTGTCTGCTCCATCTGTCTGTCTACTCCATCCGTCTGTCTGCTGCTCCATCTGTCTGTCTACTCCATCTGTCTGTCTGCTGCTCCATCTGTCTGTCTGCTGCTCCATCTGTCTGTCTACTCCATCCGTCTGTCTGTCTGCTCCATCTGTCTACTCCATCCGTCTGTCTGCTGCTCCATCTGTCTGTCTGCTGCTCCATCTGTCTGTCTACTCCATCCGTCTGTCTGTCTACTCCATCCGTCTGTCTGTCTACTCCATCCGTCTGTCTGTCTGCTCCATCCGTCTGTCTGCTACTCCATCTGTCTGTCTGCTCCATCCGTCTGTCTGCTCCTCCATCTGTCTGTCTGCTCCATCTGTCTGCTGCTCCATCTGTCTGCTGCTACATCTGTCTGTATGCTCCATCTGTCTGTCTACTCCATCTGTCTGTCTGCTCCATCTGTCTGTCTACTCCATCCATCTGTCTGCTGCTCCATCCGTCTGTCTGCTACTCCATCTGTCTGCTGCTCCATCTGTCTGCTGCTCCATCTGTCTGTCTGCTCCATCTGTCTGCTGCTCCATCTGTCTGTCTGCTACATCTGTCTGTATGCTCCATCTGTCTGTCTGCTCCATCTGTCTGTCTACTCCATCCATCTGTCTGTCTGCTCCATCTGTCTGTCTACTCCATCTGTCTGTCTGCTCCATCTGTCTGTCTACTCCATCTGTCTGTCTGCTCCATCTGTCTGTCTACTCCATCTGTCTGTCTGCTCCATCTGTCTGTCTACTCCATCCGTCTGTCTGTCTGCTCCATCTGTCTGCTGCTCCATCCGTCTGTCTGCTACTCCATCTGTCTGCTGCTCCATCTGTCTGTCTGCTCCATCTGTCTGTATGCTCCATCCATCTGTCTGTCTGCTCCATCTGTCTGTCTACTCCATCCGTCTGTCTGTCTGCTCCATCTGTCTGTCTACTCCATCCGTCTGTCTGCTGCTCCATCTGTCTGTCTGCTACTCCATTGTCTGTCTGCTCCATCCTCTGTCTGCTCCCCATCTGTCTGTTCTGCTCCATCTGTCTGCTGCTCCATCTGTCTGTCTGCTCCATCTGTCTGTCTGCTCCATCTGTCTGTCTACTCCATCTGTCTGTCTTGCTGGCTCCATCTGTCTGTCTGCTCCATCTGTCTGTCTGCTCCATCTGTCTGCTGCTCCATCTGTCTGTCTACTCCATCCGTCTGTCTGTCTGCTCCATCTGTCTGTCTGCTCCATCTGTCTGCTCCATCTGTCTGTCTGCTCCATCCGTCTGTCTGTCTGCTCCATCTGTCTTCTGTCTGCTCCATCTGTTCTGCTCCATCTGTCTGTCTACTCCATCCGTCTGTCTGTCTGCTCCATCTGTCTGTTACTCCATCCGTCTGTCTCTGCTGCTCCATCTGTCTGTCTGCTTCCATCTGTCTGTCTGCTCTGCCTTCTGCTGCTCCATCTGTCTGTCTGCTGCATCATCTGTCTGTCTGTCACTCCATCCGTATGTCTCTGTCTGCTCCATCTGTCTACTCCATCCGTCTGTCTGCTGCTCCATCTGTCTGTGTCTGCTGCTCCATCTGTCTGTACTCCATCCGTCTGTCTGTCTATTTCTTCCATCTTCTGTCGTCTGCTCCATCCATCTGTCTGTCTACTCCATCCGTCTGTCTGTCTGCTCCATCCGTCTGTCTGCTACTCCTTCTGTCTGTCTGCTCCATCCGTCTGTCTGCTCCTCCATCTGTCTGTCTGCTCCATCTGTCTGCTGCTCCATCTGTCTGCTGCTATCTATCCATCTGTCTGTCTGCTCCATCTGTCTGTCTACTCCATCTGTCTGTCTGCTCCATCTGTCTGTCTGCTCCATCTGTCTGTCTGCTGCTCCATCTGTCTGCTGCTCCATCTGTCTGTCTACTCCATCCGTCTGTCTGCTGCTCCATCTGTCTGTCTGCTCCATCTGTCTGTCTACTCCTCCATCTGTCTGTCTGCTCCATCTGTCTCTGCTCTACTCCATCTGTCTGTCTGCTCCATCGTCTGTGCTACTCCATCTGTCTTGTCTGCTCCATCTGTCTGTCTACTCCATCTGTCTGTCTGCTCCATCTGTCTGTCTACTCCATCCGTCTGTCTGTCTCTCCATCTGTCTGCTGCTCCATCTGTCTGTCTGCTACTCCATCTGTCTGTCTGCTCCATCTGTCTGTCTGCTCCATCTGTCTGTCTGCTCCATCCATCTGTCTGTCTGCTCCATCTGTCTGCTTCCATCTGTCTGTTACTCCATCTGTCTGTCTGCTCCATCTGTCTGTCTACTCCATCCATCTGTCTGTCTGCTCCATCTGTCTGCTGCTCCATCCGTCTGTCTGCTACTCCATCTGTCTGCTGCTCCATCTGTCTGCTGCTCCATCTGTCTGTCTGCTCCATCTGTCTGCTGCTCCATCTGTCTGCTGCTACATCTGTCTGTATGCTCCATCTGTCTGTCTACTCCATCTGTCTGTCTGCTCCATCTGTCTGTATGCTCCATCTGTCTGTCTGCTGCTCCATCTGTCTGCTGCTCCATCTGTCTGCTGCTCCATCTGTCTGCTGCTCCATCTGTCTGTCTACTCCATCCGTCTGTCTGCTGCTCCATCTGTCTGTCTGCTCCATCTGTCTGTCTACTCCATCCATCTGTCTGTCTGCTCCATCTGTCTGTCTACTCCATCTGTCTGTCTGCTCCATCTGTCTGTCTACTCCATCTGTCTGTCTGCTCCATCTGTCTGTCTACTCCATCCGTCTGTCTGTCTGCTCCATCTGTCTGCTGCTCCATCCATCTGTCTGCTGCTCCATCTGTCTGTCTGCTCCATCTGTCTGTATGCTCCATCCATCTGTCTGTCTGCTCCATCTGTCTGTCTACTCCATCCGTCTGTCTGTCTGCTCCATCTGTCTGCTGCTCCATCTGTCTGTCTGCTCCAACTGTCTGTCTGCTGTGTATTTTGGGTGTATCAAGGTTTTTGCAAACACTTCTGTGAGGTTTTTCTTTTCTCTGTTTCTGCTAAGTCTCCTGCAGATAAAACTGGGAGAATTCACGCAGGAGATGAAGTCATCCAGGTCAACAGACAGACTGTGGTGAGTTCAGTTCCTCTTATCTCACTTCTCATTTCTGAGGTGAAAGGCCTTCAACTTACAATAAAAAACAAGTTGAGACGACCTTCTATAAATCTTCATTGAAGGAGCACGAAGGCTTAAGTGTGCTTCATGTAGCAGTGTTAATATACACATGTTGCACACGTGTGATGATTTACATTCTGAAGTTTTGCTGCTTTTTGGTCCAGGTGGGCTGGCAGCTGAAGCATTTAGTGGAAACGTTCCGGACAGACTCTTCAAGTTTAGTGCTGGTAGTGAAGAAAAGGCCTCCTGGGACTTCCAGCAGGTTTGCTCCTGCTCCTCTACGAAACCTGCGGTGGAGACCTCTGCTGGTGCAGGTGGGCTGCTCGTACCCTTGCTCTGTGCACTAGCTCTAGTACTCCATGATCACTTTAGCTCTAGCTGCACAATCATCTGGAAGAACCTCTATTTCAGCTCTCCTTCAGAAAGCTCCACAGCACTCCTCTGGTTTTCATCTTCCACCATTTAGTCCTCTGCTGTGCCCTCCTCCTCCTCCTCTTCCTCATATCATCATCCTATGCCGACTGTCTACATCCTCCTCCAGCCATTGATCTCTTTCAGATTAGAACTTCTGCAGAAATCCTCTCTCCACTATAATATTCAGCTTCTGGAATGATACCTTCACCACCAACCAACTCTCTAGTTTTCCTTTCAAAGTTCTTCCTCTTCGTCCTTAACTCCCGTCTTTTCTGTCTGCAAACGTCTTCCTCCTCTCCTTTTCCCTCTAGTTTTTGCCAAGTTCTACCCTTTAGGTCAACAGCAGGTGTGGTGTTCACCTGGACCCCAACTGACCCGGTGTGAAAGTTCTGTTTGTGGTTCTCATGATGGTTGTAGGTGGGATGGCCCTCTGCAGTTGGACATACAATCACTGAAATCTGCCTCCTTGTGTTTGCATTAAAATAATATTGAGCAACAATAATGTATAATTGTATTTTTAAAGACCTTTTTAATTATTCATATAAAAGTAGTTCTGAAAATCCAGATTAGATTATTAATGTTGAAAAATACCAAGAAGTGGTGCTGGTGTTTAACCTTAGAGGTTGAACTAGATGATTTCTGGATCCTGTCTGCATGAGAGGATGGATGTAAAACCTGATGATACTCTCTGTGCTTTAGCAGACAGGTCTGGAGCATGGCAAAGCTCTAAATATCTGACAGCATGAAAGATCTGGAGCTGAAGGGAGTTCAGCATGTGTCCTTTGACTCTTCAGCTTATGAACAAAAGTCTGTCTGGGGAAGAGTGACTTCTGAAATGAAATAACGAAAGAAAAGAGAAGAACAGACGTGTTTTGGTGAAAACTACATTAGCCTGTAAACATGAAGCCAACAGAGTCACACATGTCATTTCTGGTTCCAAGTCTGAGCAGCAAACATGTTCTGGAGATTGAAATTCTATTGACTCGGACCGCTGATTCCTTCAGCAGGCCTCACAGGCAGCCTCAGGTGTCCACAGGTCTGCACTGCCTGAATCCACAGACCCCCCAGGGAAGAGAGAGAAGACGCCTGTCTTGAATTTGTACGTCGCCTTGTTTGACTCTCATGGACAGATCTCTCTTAACCAGAGTTCAGCTCATAACTCTTCTAGTTACATGTATTCTGCCTGCAGAGACAGAGAAGCGAAAGCATCAGCCGCAGTGAAGGTCCGGCCCTCAGATGTGAGCGCACACACCGAAGACCCTCACCATGCCAGGACGGCTGCGGGCCCTGACCCCCAGCCGCCGCTCATCCAGCTCAGGCAGCGCTCCTCTGGCCTCTGTGAGTCCAAACAGATCAGTTCTGGTCAGAATGGGTCTCAGTGAAATAGATGAGCTGTATGTAGACAGTGGGACTGGAGTTCAGCTTACAGTTTTTAAAACATTAACAATAGTTGAATTACAACATACTTTTCTATATAACATATTCAACAATCTGGATCAAACCAAATCTTCCAGATGCAGCAGATTAACTTAAAAATAAAACAAAGGCAGATGATATTCTCCATCATTGTAAGTTTGGTCACTTTTTCTTCATAACTAATATTGGTGTAAATTCATATTTTCTTTACAAAAAGTGTACATATAACTGCAGATTCATTCTTTAGAGATTCTATCTTATCAGCATTTAAGCACTGTTGTGCAATAGAAGATAAGAATATGTGATTTCTATGTATTCTAATAATAGTAGATTCAAGCTTTTGCCATCATTGTGCTCAGTTATCTGACATGTTAAACATCTAAACGTAAATGACAACACTTTATAAACTAAAACAAATGAACCAAAAAAACCCACCATGATTTATTCAAATTATTTGCATTTACCTTCCGTTTGTCTCTCTGTTGGGAGCCTCAACAGAGGAAGAGCTGCAGGAGGCTGCAGAGCCTCAGGTTGCAGACCCTTGGTCCAGATCATTCAGTTTTTGTTACCAATGATCTTTCTATAGATAATGTCTTGCATTTTGTACCTCTGTAATTGATCTGTCAGGGTTCAGACTCAAGCCGTTTCTTTTTTGTACCCGTGCTTGGTTGCAGGCAGGCCTCGGCCCGTCTCCATGCCGGTTGAGTCGGTCTTTGGAGTGTCGGACTTCCCGCTCAGGCCTGGAGCTCATGGGAGGAAAGGTAATCTCAGCTGCAGGCAGCTTGTCCATGATGAGCTTCTGTGTGGTTTGTGGCTCATTAGACAGTGGCTGAGCTGGGGGTGGGGGTGTTTACAGCTCAGGAAACAGTACAGTGAAAACAATAGAAACTCTGAGGGAAAAGAGCAACACTGCAACATTCTTTGAAATGTATCTTGAGCTTTCCGTCCTCACTGGGAGGGAGGCCTCACTGTCGGAGGTTATTCCTTGACTTGTTTGGGTCAAATGTGTCCTTTAAGTATAAGCTGCAGCACAACTACAACATTCTCAATGACTTCAGAATACTAACATCTAAACATTCTTCCAAAAGTCTTTAAACTCACCTCAGAGGAAATTAAACTGTAAATAAAAATGAAATGAATTAATTTTGATAGTAGAATGAACAGGAAGAGGTTCTCTCTGTCCTTGTTGGGCTAACTAGCTGTGCTGGAGTCGAGGTTTGAAACAACCGTCTGTCCAGCTTGAAAGTTTCCTTTGGACAGAAATCTTCAATCTGAAAAATTGCTTTTAAAACCCCAGCATGTTGCTGTATTTGATTTTTGGGAGGACTAAACTAGAAACACTTTCTGAACCTTAAGAATAAGAACTTTTAGAACTTTCTTAAGGTCCAGACAATAAAGACATCAAAAGAAATCGGTTGTTGTCTCGTGATCAGAAACTAAGCTGAATAACAAAATTAGAAGATGCACTTGATGTCCTCTTCCATACTGAGATCTGGACGGGTTCTCCTGTTTCAATGCAGGTTTAAGCAGCTCCAGCTTCTGCAGAACTTTCAGCTGCAGAATCCTGGATTTACAAAAGGCCTTAATTAGGATTCTTGTTTGAATCCTCTACATCGTAGATCTATGTGACCTTCATGGCTTTGTGAGGTTCTGCTGTGTTTAGGGTGGCAGCAGAGAGCAGCAGCGCCTCCCTGTGACTCCTGACAGGGACTGCAGGGTGCCGGCGGACCACATTTCAGCTGCTGTGACTCTGCAGCAGGTTCACGGATCATCTGTCCAAAGCGTAAACACGGACCTGCTGTCTGCTTTTGAACAGGAAAGGCGGTTCTGCACCGATGCCTGAGCAACGAGCGGATTGGCACTGTTGAGGAGGAGGAGCCATGCTTCCCCCTGCCGTACCGGGGGCACCCCTCTGTGCGCGGCGTCGACCACATCAGAGGCAGCCGGTGCTTCATTGACGCCGACCTTCACAACAGCGCCACCATGCCTTACCAGGAGGCTGCGGCCAAGAAGGCCTCACCCTCATCCTCATCTCCCTCCTCTCCTCCTCCTCCTCAGGCTCCCAGCAAACAGAGCAAGTCTCTGCTGGGCGGATGGCTGGCTCGCCTCCGGCTGCTCAGCCACTGACACCCCTGACCACAGAGAGGGTCAGACCCTGACAGAATTCTGCAGTTTTCTTAAGTGAAAGTTGAGTTCTTCCACCAGAAACCTGTCCTCCTCTCAGCCAGAGGTCAGCCTTCCTCCTGCTGCTCCTCCTCACCATCTTTGGACAAACGTGTCGGTCAGGAACTCTGGAGTAGATTCTTTTTAGTTTTTTATTTTTTTAAGTTGCGACATCTTTATTCCTTACACGTTATGAACGACTGACTTTAAGGGATTTTAGGACACTTGTCTTCAGTTCTGTCATTTTACTGAATTTTCTGGCCAAGAGTTTCAGGGTTCTTTTGAAGAAAAGCTCCAGAGATTCTGCTGTGTGGAGATTAGCTCCTGCTAATTGAGTCAACTTTCAGTTTGAGTCCAGCCTCTGCAGAGACTTCTAGTTTTGATTTTCCATCTGAGTTACAGATGACAAGCCCCGTTTGGGATGTTTCTACACTCTTCCTCCTCAAGACTCACTTCAGAACATTTCCTTTTTGAGCAGAAGTTTTTCCTTCACTTCTGCTGCGTTTCTGATAGTTTATTTTTACGCTTTTTCATTCTAATAAAAAGTCTTAGAAAAGACAAATCTTCCTACAAAATGTTCATGTCATCAGATTACCATTAAGCCATGCGTGTTTTCCATTTGACAATTTCCAGAAGTTTGAAAATATCAAACAGATTGAGATTCCGTGTCAGTTCACTTATTTTACATTTAGTAAATAGAGAAACATTTACTGTTCTTCCATCTTCTTTAAGAGCTCTTCCTGTGTATTGCAGCAAAGTTCTGTGCAGATGAACACCCACTGAACCCAGGCGGTGGCCTGAGCACTGTGGGGTGTAACAGCTCCATCAACATTCAAAGGTGTCAACAGGTGTTTGTTACCTCTGTGTGCACATGCCCCGCCCCTTTAGACTTTCATTCATACCTGACTGATGATCCTCCCCACACACACACACACTGAGTAATCATCCCATTTCCTTAACATCCCTGGTTTGTGGAGACACCCCCACCCCCATCCAGTCAAGACAGGATTCAATTGTAATATAGAGTTTAGCCTAAATTACAAAGGGGTTTATACAAACATCCACCTTGTGTCTGAGACTCAACCCTCTGTTGTTACAGTAGAATGTGTCTCCAGCTGTTGGGCAGAACACATTACAAACCTTTCCTCTAGCGTTCTCTGGGGTCTAGTTATTCTCCTCTCCTGCACCTCCTTGTGCTCTGTTGGCGTCCTCTAACTGAGCATTTAACTTGTAGAATTGTTTGAAGAAAACAGACTTCTGAAATAACAATAGCAGACAGTAAACAAATTTATTTTGTCATCTGCATTTACAGCTGGAATTCTGGGAATTCAAACACAACATCTTTGCCTGTGAGCTTCTTGTAGACACCAGAGAAAGTCTCCACCTGAAAAAAAAGTACAATTGTTAGATTCTCTTTGACTCAGTGGTTCAAATAGACCAACATTTCACTGCAATGATAAATCATTGAGCCTAAAGCAGACATTTGTCTAAAGTTTCTCCAGAAAATAAACTGTTCTTTGCAATGAAGTCTGTGCACTGCATGGTTTAGCTCCCCAGTAACGGCCCAAAGGACTCTGGGAAGATGTAGGAATATGCAGGACGCCCACCCTCACCAGCCGAGGCCGGGGGCGGAGCTTGCTGTCCGACACTGTGGAACGGGACTGTACATCTCAGCTCAGAGCTACGCTCCCATACGCCACTCGGACAGAACCAGGAGAGCAGCTCTCTGGACGTCCGCGTCGAAGACTTTACTCAGACACCGCCCTCTAGAGGACAGAACCGCCCTGATCAAGACCACGCCCCCTTCTGCTTACTTTGTGTTCTACGTTGTTCTGCTGCGCCTTGTCCAGGTGCACCTTGATGAGCCGACTGCTGTCCTGCTTCACCCTGATCCTCTTGCCCACGATCTCACTGGGGAACACCAGATCCTCCAGGATGGCGTCATGGACTGCAGTTAGAGTACGACTGAAGGACGAGAAACACACATCACACACACGCCAATACACTGCAACAACACAACAGAATTGGAATACAAACAGATCAATTCAGTTTAATTTCCAAAATGAAATTCAAAGTTTTTAACAGGAGGACTCCCTCAGCTCCTGGTTATAAACATACAAAAATAAAATTTGATTTCTAATGACATTTGTTCATTCTGACAATATGAAGTTTTGTCCAAAAAACTTTTCTTATAGCAACATTGAAGTCTGTGCACTGCATGGTTTAGCTCCCCAGTAACGGCCCAAAGGACTCTGGGAAGATGTAGGAATATGCAGGACGCCCACCCTCACCAGCCGAGGCCGGGGGCGGAGCTTGCTGTCCGACACTGTGGAACGGGACTGTACGTCTCAGCTCAGAGCTACGCTCCCATACGCCACTCGGACAGAACCAGGAGAGCAGCTCTCTGGACGTCCGTGTCGGGTTTAGAGAGCATGTCTAATGACCACCGTGAACTTCATGTGTGTATCTACCCCCACTACTCTGCTTTAGGGCTGTCGCCATTCGTCATGACTGGGCAGACTAATAAAATGGTGGACGAATAGTTTAACAGACGATTCTTTAAAAAAAATCTAAAACTACAGTGCAGGTTTTCTAATGCTGTGTTTGTCATTCTCTGAAACATACGCGGTACCGCTAATCCGGTCAGCAGTGATGTCATGGGAAGACTTGGGCACCACAACACGCCAACAGAGCTTAAAAGTGGGAAACATAAAAAATAAAAGAAAAAAGTGTCCGATGCATTTTCTGCAAGGCAGAACTTGTTTTTCATGGCAGCACTCTGGTGGTGACTGAACAAGTGAAGAGGAAGCACGTTGTGACGGTATGATGAAGAGGAATCATTGTCTTGGTAAGCTAAGCTAACATTAGCGCAAATAGAGAGCAAACTTCTTAGCTAAATGTTTTGTGTGCATCCCTGCAGCCTCTGGCCCATCAGAGTGAATCGTCTCTGCTGAAGGAACGTCTGCTCTCTAAAGAGATCAAGTCTTCATGTAGAAATGATCACTGTCCTGCTGCCAGCAAGAGTATCGAACATTTGAATTCCTTTAGAGTCAGAGTGTAGCAAAGATGAATACAATTGTCAGTGCTCAGCACCAACAAAATTATTTTTTGTATTTAAGTCAGTGAGACCAAAACTTCATCTTTAGTAAAAAAAAAAAAAAAAAAGATGCTGACCTCTTTCAGGATTTGGTGTCAGATTTTTATGATTGTGGGCTGAAAAGCCTGATGTTGCAGCAGCTTTTGTCAAAAGTTGTAATGTTTTTTCTATCTATAGATATGCACCTAAAAATGCTAATTATGAAATAAACTCTTTGTGACACGTGCACTATGAAAATACTTAATCATCACCATATACTGTTTTTGTGCTGTCATTGAACTTGAATAGAATCATGAAACAAAATTAACTTTTGGTCCTCTCTGCTCACAAAACCCAAATATTTGTATACTGATTTAAACATACTTTAGAATAAAATGACATTTTCCAGGGAAAATCCTAATCTTAAAGAAAAACAGCATAATCAGATCAAGTCTCAGATCTGCATGTTTTCCACAGAATCTTTATCGATTTCAAAAGTATCACTGCTTATGGTGGACAAAGACCACAGCTTTGAGGAGTTTATCTGGTTTCTTTTAGCAGCAGTGCTCTGTTTTACAGAAGCTTCTCTCAGGTGTCTACAGGTTTGTTGTAGAGGAGGGTCTAGATGGAATTATTTTCGTGCAGACTCCAAATTCTTCCTTTGTATTATGAATTTCTAGTCTCTCTCTCTTACTCTGTTCATGTTGTGCTGGAGAACAAGATCGCTCCGCACCCACAAGCACTTAGCGCACCTCCACCCCGCCGCATGCACGCCTGAGCTCCGCGCACCTCCACGCTTGTATGTGGCGGGGTGTAGGAGGAGAAAAAGACTAAAGAGAGATAATAAAAGAGAGAATGCCTCCCAGGAAGAAGTCGGAAGGGAAAAAAAGTCACAAAACTGCGTTGTCTGCCATGACTGTCAAGACAGAAGCTGCATGATTCATTAAAAGTTTAATAAACTATCATCATAATTGTCTTTATTTTTGGTTTAAAGCTAATGATAGTTAAGATGTACATTTTTCACCCAGTCTAGGCATGACCCGATTAGTGGAGCAATCAGAAAAATTCATGTGAGATTAGTGGACTTTAAGACTAATCGTTTGTGGCAGCCTTGTCCTGCAGTGTCAGTGTCCAGCTTTGTTGATGCAGCAGCTTCAGCGTTCTGCAAACAAGCTCCACGATTACGCTTTTGCTGGAGAGGGGTGAAAATAAGTTGTCTAAATTTAAAAGGACAAAATATCATTTCACATTTGTAAAACTTTGTCTTTATTCATTACCAAGAACTATAATAAATATTAAATGCAGCACATAAGTAACAGTAACAAATTCAAAGCAGGTTTTTTGTTTAAAAGTAAGGTGGACTTTGTGGCTCTGACTGGGTTTTATCGTTGAGAAATGGGCCCCGACGGTTGCAGAGCCTTGAGCTGCATCTTACCTCCTGGGACGCTTCTGCTTATTCTTTGTGCGGCTTTTCCTGGTGGGTTTGGGCAGAATCCTCCTCTGAAATTCAACAAGGCCATGAATTGTTTTAATAAAAGAACAGAAAATTAAAGCAAAGTTTATTTTCTGTACTGAAGTCTGTGCACTGCATGGTTTAGCTCCCCAGTAACGGCCCAAAGGACTCTGGGAAGATGTAGGAATATGCAGGACGCCCACCCTCACCAGCCGAGGCCGGGGGCGGAGCTTGCTGTCCGACACTGTGGAACGGGACTGTACATCTCAGCTCAGAGCTACGCTCCCATACGCCACTCGGACAGAACCAGGAGAGCAGCTCTCTGGACGTCCGCGTCGAAGACTTTACTCAGACACCGCCCTCTAGAGGACAGAACAGCCCTGATCAAGGCCACGCCCACAGACTTCTGCAGAGGTCTAACTGCCATATGCTTTAAAAAATGTATACTTTGCGATTTTACATCAGAAATTAAAAAATGTAAAATCTTCATAAATGACTTTCAAAAGTATTGTTTGAGCGGCGCTTTAATGGTGACAAGTAATCCTGACCTGTCTGACCTCCATTGAAAATCGTGTTTTTAACATGTTCTTGTTACATTTTCTTATAATGTATAAAATGAAAATTAAGCTTTAAATTGAATTTCTGGGCGTTTCTTCAGATTGTTGTGAATACAGAGCAGGCAGAATACAACCAAATGAACAACCCTGTAGCAGTGATGTAGGTGCTACAGTGAGCGGGCCAAACTCTCCTGCTCCATTCTGATGTCTCCACTTGCAGACAATAGATCCATGTATGTCAGGGGTCCTTAAACTGACGTACATGGATGCTACTGAGAGCAGATATCCTACAGCTTCAGATGGTAACCAGAGCCAACACAAAGCTGAGTCAAGAAAATAGGATGCAGCCTTCCTTTTTCTTGGGTTGACAGTAACAGTGGTCCGAGATGGAGAGCAGTGTCTGCTTTGTCTGAAAGCCCCAACAAAAGAAGAAGACACCATGAAACACTACACTCCAGTAACAGCAATAAACCCCTCTCTCTAAAAGAAAAAAACCTCAGTGAATATTGTCAGCAGAACACTGATTCTGTGAACAACACTATTGGCATCTTTTAGCACATAGGTTCAATGATATTATCACTAAGAAATTACTTCTGGGTTATTTTGCACATAGGTTCATTGTTATTGTTCTTACAAAGTGACTGATCCTTTATTTTTTGTAGTCTAGCAGCAGGAATGTTAAAGATTTTGATACGTTATTAAAGTTAGACATATTTAGCTTATTTCGTAACAGTTTTGTAGCGGTGAGGGGAATAAACACGTTTGATCCTCAAAAGGGGGAACAGGTGATAGAGTTTGAGAACCACTGATGTATGTCTTTGTTTTCCCTGTCTGGATCAAAATTGTACAGCTGGATAGCTCCACTAGTGTTAGCATGGGGTTGTGAGGGGCTGTAAGCTAGCAGGAGACTGTGCACTAGGGATGATAGAAAATCAACAGAGCTTTACTTCTGTGCCAATAGGCACAACCACAACTCCAGTCACTCTACAGAAACTATGCCTCAGAGTAATTTTGGCTAAAAATGCCATCATCATAAGTAAAAACCACTATATCAAAAGACGATCAGAGTGGGACTTTAAAATGTGATTAGTTTGGTCTCTGAAGAGCGTGAGCATCATCTGCTGTCTGGTCGTACCTGTGCAATGAAGACGACGTGTTTTCCGCTGAACTTCTTCTCCAGCTCCCTAACCAGACGCACCTGAATCTTCTGGAAGGACTTCAGCTGAGGAACGGGAACGAAAATGATGATGGCTTTCCGGCTGCTGCCAACTTCAATTTCCTGGGAAAACGCAAAAAGCATTGATGAACCCAAAACAAAGTTTAACTGAATCCATGATGCCTCTTTAAAGATCTGATACAGAAAAAGCTAGGTTTTAAAATGTGCACTGCATGGTTTTGCTCCCCAGTAACGGCCCAAAGGACTCTGGGAAGATGTAGGAATATACAGGACGCCCACCCTCACCAGCCGAGGCCGGGGGCGGAGCTTGCTGTCCGACACTGTGGAACGGGACTGTACGTCTCAGCTCAGAGCTACGCTCCCATACGCCACTCGGACAGAACCAGGAGAGCAGCTCTCTGGACGTCCGCGTCGGGTTTAGAAAAACATCTATCAGTTTAGTGTCCTGCTGCCTACAGGTGACATGAACCCACCTTAGCAGCTGTGATGTTCAGCTCTCTCAGCTGAGCTTTCAGGTCAGAGTTCATCTCCAGCTCTAGCAGAGCCTGAAACATAGACAGAGGAGGAGCATCTATTATCGTGACCGGACACCTGCAGACCTCTCAGACTAATCACTTCATCTTGGAAACTTTCACACAATCCTGAACCCGGTAAAGCGTTCAGGTGACTCGGGCTTACCTGGGAGATCCCGGACTCGAACTCGTCCGGCTTCTCGCCATTCGGCTTGACTATCTTGGCGCTGGTACTGAACATGGCCTCAGTGTCTGCAGAGAAACATGAAGCGGCGTAAATGTTCGCTCTGCTCCCTCCGCCGAGGCCCGCAGCTGCTGCGTGCGTGGAGGGAACATCTGATCTGGACCTTCAGCCCCGCGGACTGAACACCACCACGGGGATGAAAGCTGACATACGTGTTCTGGAGAACACCTCCAGCTCGACCCGTTACCTTATACTTTCATCACACGTTCAATTAGTACGGAAACAAAATGAATAATTCTTTAAATGAAAGCAGAACATCTCCTGAGCTGAGCTCCACATTTTCACTGAGGCTAACACGCACGGCCTGCTAACCCGCTGCTGTACTGCACACCAAATAAAGCTTTAACAGAACCATCCGTTTCCACAAAGAACACAATCTAAGGTATCAAAGCCCTGGGGGTCATTTACGTGAAGTTACATCCAAATTCAACCTTTAAATAACAAATTGTCGCCACAAACCACTGTCCCGAAGAAGATAGCACGACTAACCTCCAACAACGACGGCCAAGGAAGAGACCGGAACATCGCGAGAGCTGAATACAACCAATCAGACGAGCACGCGAAGCATCGCGTGATTTACTGTAAACACGTGGGAATCCATAAAATATCGCGATAACTCAACAAAAAGCAACTGCTTTAACACCATTATGTTGTGAAGTGCGTTAAGATTTTAAGTAGTTGAAAACTCTGTGTTTTCAGGATTTATTCTCGCTATGACGACTTAAAACAGACTTTTATTTTCAAGGTTATCATTTATTGTTCCAATTAAACATTAGACTCGTTGAAGGACTGTCTTTGCTTTAACGATGTTAGCCGTGTGTGGGCGCTTCCCCGCCGGGTGGTGATGTTCCGGCTGTCCCCGCTGCTCAGGGCTCTTCAGAGGACAGTTTGCAGCGTTTCCGACGACATGCCGAAGGGAGCGTTTTTCTATGCGGTCAGGAAAGGCTTCAAGCCGGGGGTCTACAGCTCATGGTGAGGCTGACGCCGCTCGGTAATCACGCTACTTTATTGTTCAGATTTTCTTTTAACCCTTCCACTCTCCTTGGCTTGTTTACATTAAAACTGGGTTGTCTGGACCCCACAAGACAGTGCGCTGAACTTTTTATTTTTATTTTTGAGTTTCACTAATGTCCACGGCAGACATAAAATCCTGTCCACATTTGTCTTGGAAGAAATCACACATCAATATATGGTTGGAGTCATCTGGAGGGTTAATTCTGACTTTACAGTATTTACAGTCTGGTTTGGTGAAAAGAGCGCTGCTGTTCGGCAATGCTTTTTTAATGAGTAATGCTCCATTTAAATTTAGGGATGAATGCAGGAGCCAAGTGGACAAGTTCCCTGCAGCCTCTTTCAAGAAGTTCGCCTCGGAGCGGGACGCGTGGGCCTTCGTGCGGGGCGTGGAGCGGTCTGCAGCTCCCCACCAGAACGAAGGTCAGACCGCTCAGCTTTCTTAAGACTCCAAAACATGTTTGATTCAAATTTCTGCAAGAAAACGGAAACTGTCGTGAAAACCTGCAAAGTATTTGAAATGCAGGGATAGAGTCCAGGTAACCCCCCACACCTGTGAGGAGGCTGGAGCCCAGGGACTGCACTCCTCAGAAACGTGACAGGAAGTGCTGTCTTGTCCACAGAAGTGGAGGTGCCTCTGCTTCCCAAACGGGGCCCCGAGCCTTTGCAGTACATCCCACTGGGCAAGAGGAGTCGCTCTGGTGAGGAGGTGCTGCAATCAAACCCCAAACGGCCAAGAGAAACAAGAGCACCTCCATCTGATGGAAGCACAGATGGGTTCACGTACATGGGTAAGCAGCCGTACGCATGGATCACTGCTTGCAGCCTCATGGCGTCTCTGAGGTGTTGATCTTTGCTGCAGGTGATGCTGTGGTCGTTTACACTGACGGCTGCTGCTCTGCAAACGGGAAGACTGGGGCCCGCGCTGGCATCGGAGTCTACTGGGGCCACAACCACCCGCTGTGAGGAAACTCAACCTCCCAGTATTCACCCTCACTTTATGAAAGATCCGTCATGTAAAATGAGCAGCTGTGTTTCTGCCTGTTGGACAGAAACGTGGCAGAGCGCCTAGAGGGACGGCAGACGAACCAGCGTGCAGAGATCCAGGTCAGCAGCAGGACTGAGGGGCTGAAGTTCCTCTTCTGTCAGATCGCAGAGTTCAAGGAGTCAGCTCCTTCTCTGAATGTTACCTGATGTTTGATTGAAAAAAAAGGTTTGCTTTGCTTTGATTTAACTGAGCAGGCGGCCTGCAAAGCTCTGCAACAAGCCAAAGATCACAACATCAGGAAACTGGTCCTCTACACTGACAGCAAATTCACCATCAATGGTGAGTCTCAGCCTTTAGTTTTCAGACGGAGCATGGACCAGTGTGGTCAAGAAAGCCCTCAGCTGGCCTGAAGGTTGGTGCTGTTTCATGCAGGTGTGACTAGCTGGGTGAAGAACTGGAAACTGAATGGCTGGAGGCTGAAATCTGGCGGGCTGGTCACAAACAAAGAAGATTTTGTGAAGCTAGATGAGTTAAACTCAGAGCTGGAGGTGGTCTGGGTAAGTTTATCTGTCGGCATGCCTCACTGAACACAGAACAGGTTCTTGACTCACCAATGTTTTTTTCTTTTCATTTGTTTTATTTCTTCGTTCAAAGCCGTTGTATGAGAGGATCTGTGCATTTTGTTTGAGATTTCATCTGGCAACAACATTCAGATCTGTCACATTTTTTCTTTTATTTCACAAAAATCAAAAGTTTAGACCAACAGGCATGTCCAAAGTCTGGCTGTGGATCCATTGTGGTCCACATTCAAATTTCCACCTGTCAGAAGCCTCCTATCACTAAACCTATATGTTTCACTTTCTAAAAACTGAATATTTTCTTGTGATTTGCTAATTGTTGTTGTTGTTACAGTAATTTCTGCAAAGACAAATACTTTTAGACTTTTACTTAAAAAAAAAAAATCCAAATCGTGACTTCAAAACTCTGAATTGAATGGATCGTGGCTTGACTGAATCGTTACAGCCCTAGTCGTCATAAAGCCGGGGTAAACCTGTGGCAACACTGTTGAGGGGCCCTTCTATATAAAACTTATGTTTCTGTGATCAAACCACAGTGTTTGTGCTTTGAAAGATAACTATTGGAGTTAATTTCCTGTTAACACTTAAATTGGTTAATGGTATTCTAAAGGTTTAAATAATGTCTGGTTAAATGGTTAGCCCTCACTAATTTCCTCTCAGCATATGTTTGATTCTTTGATCAATACTTCTGTACCACCAAAATAATGTCTCCACATTGACCCTAATTTTGAAAGTCGTAGAAGAAGAAGAATGAAGTTTCTTCTCTGACTGAATCATTCTCTCAGAGTCATGGGGATCTTCCAGGACTGATGGATTAGATCTTTCTAAAGTCTATCTTTCCAAAACCTGTGCTCCCATAAAAGTCCCCCAACCACCACCTCAAAGCTTAGTCACGTGACCAGTGGCGTTATTAAAACCACAGGGGCTGGTTTAAATCTGACTTTTGTGATTAAAACAAAAGAAAATGTGAGTTTGCTGTGAGTTGGATGCATAATCTGTAGTTTCTTCTGCTTCATTTAAACGTGTGAACGTCTTTTACAAAGATCTCTGTGTATAGAAGCATTTTCTCATCCATCTGTGCTTAAGAATCGTCTGATGTTCCCATCTGCAGACATCCATAATGATGTCACTGTAGGGGAAGCTCCACACCTCATGCTTCTGTCCAGCATCTCTGGTCTTTTTCAATGAATGAAGGAGTGCAGGTGAGGGGGTCTTTACCCCCCACCCCTTACATTGTCCAAACGCAGACTGGAGTCCTGGGACATGTCTGAAGATGATCTCTCCTCCTCCTCAGATGCACATTCCGGGACACTCGGGCTACACGGGCAACGAGCAGGCAGACCGGCTGTCCCGGGAGGGGGCAGCAAAGCCCCTCTAGCTTTATGAAGAGGACCACAGTTGGAGCTGATTGACCTCAGCTTTTGTTTTCAGCAGGGAGATCTGTTTGTCCTGTTTGTTTTACACATTTATTTTTAGACTCTCTCTCAGAATAAAGTTTATTATTTATCAGTTCCAGCCTGTGTTGAAGTCATTCTAAACTCCAAACCAATGATATATGGCTCATTTTTATTTCTCGTATCACTGTTAGAATTTGAGACCATTTCTGCATTCTTTATTATCTCTGTAGTGTTAATTACACAGATTATGAATGACTTGAAAACCTTAAACAAAAAAGGAAAAAGTTATGGTCGTCGATGGAACCTGCGGCTGTACGGGCTTCTGGAGTCTGACAGGAAAAACGTGCGGGACAAGATGATCAACATCTGTCAAGGAGTCCTCCCGGCTGAGAAAGGGAAGTTTCCTTTGATGTTGCTCATCGGATGGGGAGGAAACGCCAGGAGGAGGTCAAACCACGAGGAGTTATCATCAGGTTTATCTCCCGGCGCCTGAAGGAGGAGATTTGGAAAAGGGCGAGTTTCTCCAGTCCAAAGGATTACGTTTCAAGGTGGGCATGGAGAACCAACGATCAAGAATGAGGAGGGAGGGATTTGTTAATGGATTACAAATACATCCATTACAAGAGGAGCCCTGTCTCCTCTTTGGCCTCAGGTATCTTTGAACATTTAAAAAAAAAAAAATCTTTTTAATTTTGAGGAATGTTTCATTTTTACATGTTTATTTAGGTAAAGAACTCCCTGTTTTCTGCTCAGCTGCTCAGATTGATTGCACAAATAGTTAACACTTTATAAAACCAAACTTTGTGCTCTTTACTCTTCTAGTTAAACGGTTTTCTCTATCTTATGTGATGCCAGGGAGCTGCATAATAATATTAAACGGAAAGCTTTGTTTCTTTATGGTTAACAGTCTCACTCAGACTTTTGCTCCTTACAAGAGTCTCATTTTATCTCTGATGATGCCAAATTTTGGAAATGTCCATGGGGTAACTCCCTATGGTTTCACATGGTCGTTCTGCGAGGGCAACTACATTAAAAAACAGATTGAATGGGGAAATGTCACCTACTGACACTGATCCATCCATTTTGCCAAACTCTTCAGTTTAATGATAATGTTCTTTGTTTCAGCCAATGTTAATGGGTACAACAATACTGCTCAAGAAAACAATCATAGAAAATGTATGCTTAATTTGGTTGGATGAATTCTCAAATGCCATTCTTTTGGTCGGGGGGGATTTCCATATGGTCCCAGATAAATGGCCTCCTCGTGGGTCGAACAGAAGTAACACTGAGATAAAAGATTTTATGGAGAAACTTAACTTGCATGACATCTGGAGAGTGAAGAATCCAGATAAAAGAACCTTTACAACAAAAACAGTAAAAGTCAATCCAGACTTGACTTATGGTTAGTCTCTAAAATGTTTCTGTTGATGATACTGATGTAAATTTTTACCCCACTCCTCTTACAGACCACGAAGCCATTATTATAAAGATGAAGTTATCCTCTGAAAGTCATGCCACTTATTCAGCTTACTGGACATTAAATAGTTTTATTTTAGCAAATGATGCTGTTCAAATAGAAGTTAAAGAACAGACTGCAGTTTACTGAAATAAAGCTAATAAAGAAAAACAATATAGTTCATGCTGGGAGCTTTTTAAGTAGGAAATTTGTAAATATCTTGCAAAAGTAAGTTGTACTCTTACTAAAACTAAAAGAGCACATGAAGTGAATATTATTTCTAAGATTACCCATTTATGTCAGAACAGTCAACTTCAACTCAATTCAATTTTATTTATATAGCCCAATATCACGAAGAAAGAATTCAAGAAAGAATTACCAGCTTCATGCCGGCAATTTCACAGATGCAGAAAATAGTCATGAAACATGACTAAATATCTAAAGACTAAACAGACTAAATGAACTGGTTATCCTGCCTTTAGACCCTCCCTCCCAGTAAGGAAAAACTCCTAGAAAACTTGAGTCAGGAAAAAAGAAGAAACCTTAAGGATTCCCACATGAGGGAGAGATCCTATCCCAGGACGGACAGAAGATACCAGAACTGGTAAAAAAGAATGAGCTTCTACAACTACGTATTAGAATGGAGTTCATTCAGATAGAGCTGAGGGACGAGTGGTGATGAAGTCCTCAGTCAGACGAAGCAGAAGTGCAGTCCACGACCAGGAGCAGGAGCATGGGAGATCCACTGGAATCACTCTAATATGTTCAGACACATTATCTCGAGAAGACAAGCTTGAAGTGTCTAACCTTCAAACTGAAGTAGATGACTTCTATCATCAAAAGGCTAGGGGGGCTTTTGTTAGGTCCAGATTAATGTGGCTTAAAAAGGGGGAACAAAATTCTCATTATCTTTTAATCTTGAAAAACATCACTCCAAAGTTAATTGGCCTGCACACGATAAACAATAATGGAACTCAATAATAGTTGAAATACAATCAGGCTTTATGTTTAAGAGACATATCATTAACAATATCAGGGTAATTTGAGATATTCTTGACTATCCAGAAGTTGTGAATGATAAGAGTTTAATTTTATTCTTAGATTTTAATAAAGCTTTTGATACTGTTGGACATCAATTTGTTCTGAATTTGTTTGAAAATGTCGGTTTTGATGTTTTTTTTCGTTCGGCAATTGTCACGCTTTACAAAAACAGCTCTGTTAAGTTGGCACATTTCCAACCGCTCTTTTTAGTGAGTATGGGAGGGGCTGCTGCAGACAGCACAGGTTTTTAGAGGATTACTCTTAAATGCACAAAGAGATCAAAATACCACTTTGGGGTTCTTTATAGTGAGGAATGAACAGTAAAATGCATTTAAAACCTCAAAAAGTGGAATGTTCACGGTATGGCCCCTTTAAGTTTTCAAGTCTGCTTGTTATATTTCTGTGATCCAGTAGGGAGCGCTGTTGTCCAGAAATCTAACAAGATTATATAGACTGGAGTTTTCATTTGATGAATGCATTGTTAAGATTTTGGTTCTTGACTACTTAAGACCACAGAGAAGCTGCACAGACAAACATGTGTCATTTTGCCAAACTGGAAGGATTTAGGGATTGCGTTACATTTCCTTTTATAAACTCAGAAAAAGATGATTGTTTTAGACAGAGTATTGGGTGATGATAAATACTTTTGTCCAAATATAGATGAAAGGTTAGTGAACACTGGAAATTGCTGCACATGCTAAGTAATAAGGAAAGCTTTTCTTTGTCTTTCATCTGCTCCCTACAGGGATGCTACAGTGAATTGCCATGTCCACACGTATCCGGGTGTTTCTTGTTTCTACAAACGCATATCTGCCGACCTCCGTTTTATAAAAACGGTTGCGTCCACACGTGATCGTTTTAAAAATAATTCCGTCCACACGTCCCCGCATACTTGCGCTGCTGGTCGATGTAATGAGCATGCCAGAACAGTAGTTGGCAGTGTTTTCCTAAAAGTCAGTGAAAATCTCCGAGCAGGAGGAAGCGATATTTGTTGTAAAATAGCCGACTGCAAAGCGCTTATTCTCCTTTGTTCCTCGACAAGAAGCAGTAATTGTGTTTGTAAAAAAGCAAGTATGAAGCATCTGTACCAGCGTAATAATTAACACACTCCTCGGCGCATCTATGACGTGTATGCACTAATTGTCGCAGAGAGTGACGTTTAAAAACGTAGATCTCCGGTTATGCATGTCCACACGCAGACGCAAAAAAGGAGTTTTCCAAAACCTTCACTTTAGCCGGAGTTTTCCAAAAGCTCCGTTTTCAGTGACTTAAATCTTCGGTTACGTGTGGACGATAGGCCGAAACGGATAAAAATATATGCGTTTTAGCAGATACCCGGCTACGTGTGGACAGGGCTACAGGCAAATAAGTATTTGAAGACCAGAAACCAAGTTCTTCTACTTAGAAACCCTTTTCATATTAATTTATTTGTATACCACTGCTACAAATAAGTATTTGAGCACATCAATCTTATTATTTGGCACAGCAGCCTTTGTTTGTGATTACATGTTAGACGCTTTCTGTAGTTTTCCAACAGGTTTGAACGGTCTGCAGGATGGATTTTGGCCCACTTCCCCACACAGATCTTCTCTAAATCAGTCAGGTTTCTGGGCTGTCAGTGAGAAACGTGAAGTTTCTATAGTGTTGAGGTCGGTAGGCTGTCTAGACCACTCTAAAACCTTGATATGCTTCCAAACTGCGTTCACACTGAACGTGATTTGTGCATCAAATTCTCATCAGTTGCTTTTCCTTGCCGTGTGGCAAATTCACTGCCTGTCCAAAAACATGTTCTTAGCTTGATGCCCCAGCTGCATGTGGGTGACGCTAATGTTTTCAGCTCCATCGCTACATGGATCAGAAATCATGTCTCCATCGTTGGGTTCATGTCATCATTCAGTCACTTTGCCGATGCGACGAGCTTCTCTCTCGCTCCAGGAGCTGTGTCTGTAAGACAGCCACTTCCACTGTGTTTCTGTGTCTATGTGACTCAGTCTGAAGGCTCACATTAACCCACATGAATCTAAGAGAGACAAACACTTGATAAAGAGCACAGACAAGACTAAACACGTGACCTGGTCTTTCAGTCAAGACACACAAAGTACTCAAATCTAATAAAGCTATACAGTACGCATAAACTCATTAGAACTAAAGAAAATGATCATCATTTAAATAAATACACTTTTTCTCCCTTGGAAAACGTTGGTAGATGGTGCCGGTCCAATTCCCTGTCCGGGGTACCGAGACTGGTTCTTTTGGGTTCATAGCTGCAGGAGCAGAATCTCAGACATTCTCAAAACAACCAGCATCATCCCAGCACTGCTAACACAAACAGCTGTTTAGAATCAAACTGATGACAAAAGTAAAGAAAAAGTTGTGCTAAGTGGACACGAAATTCATTTATTTATTTGAAATAAATTCATGCTTTTGCTTGTATATTGATTTATGTTTCTGTCTGTGTGAGTGTTTTTGTGTTTTTATAGGAAAAGCTGATAGTAACCTGGTGGAGGATTAATGGATCTTTTTTGTCTTCTTGTTCTCCATCCTGCAGCTGCTCCATGAGCTGGAAACATCTCTGACCTTGACCGCAGCCTCGCAGCAAATGTGAGGCTGTATGACCTCGCCAGAGGCAGGTCGGCCTGCGAGAGAACGCTTCTGAGGACCAAAGGTCAGTTAGCTGCCGCTTCACCTCCTCATGCACACATGCCTCCTCAGCATTCTAAGCTTTGGCTCTGCTGCAGGAGGGAAGCTGTCCGACACTAGAAACCTCCTACTCCGATCAGGCAGATGCCGATAGGTCTGGAGAAAACCGGAGAGCTCTGGCAGGGTTGATGCAGTTCCTGACACAGCAGAAATGTTGCTGGAGGAAGGATAGAAAAGTTTTGGCTGCTATTTAGAAATCAAGACTTAAAGGTCCATGAAGTCCAGCAAAGTTGAAGGTGAGCAGCTTTGAGGGTAATCTCAGAGCCGTGTGACTGACTTTACTGCAGAACCATCACGCCAAAGCTTCTCCTGATGTCCAGCATGGAGTAGTGTCACTTTTAAACCCTCCTACTCCAGAACTAACAATAGTTATTCAAAAACTGACAAAGTGCTGGATCACAGATTGAACTTTTTAGACAAAGACGATGACTGTGACTCTGTCTTTTAGGTAAAAATGAGGCAAAAAAAACCACAGAAAAACAACAACAAAATGGAAAAGAGTGATTTAGTGCAGAAGAGGAAGAGTTGGACTTCTTCATTGCAGATTTACTCAGGTGAAACTCTGCTGCAGTGAGAATGCATTCAGCTCTGCACAAAAGGTTTCTGTTTCCATGACAGCCGTCTGCCTTCACAGGCTGGAGCAGGAGGAGGCGCCCCTTGGCCCAAAGGGGGTCAGCTGTGTCTAAAGCTGTAAACATTAAAAGTACAGTTTTAAGATGATAGCTTGGACAAAGAGGCAGATCTTCACCTGTCAGGTGAGTTCTCTGCTCAGCTTCACTCTTGTCATCTTCTTCATCAGTTTCTAGATGCTAAAATGTTTGCCTTGAATGGAAGCCATCAACAAAATAAAGCAGACTAAGTTAGTTAGGTTGATAAGAAATTGGGATTTTCTTGAAATAGTTTGAAGGATCTTTGATGCCATTTTTCATCCTCAGACAGGAAGGAGAAGCAGATCCTTCACATCTCTCATGTCACCTGACAGAACAGCCATGCGCAGTCTGAACATTTGGATTCTGGTTCCCCTTTCCTCCCATGAGGCCATCAGCTTTTTTGAGCTTTACTATTGCAGCTTAAATGAGATGATTGTTCAGGGATAGATAGTCTGTGATCCTGCTCAGTCTGACAGCTGTTCAGTCCAGCAGCTTTACCTGGACCGCTCCACATGAAGATAGCTCTGCATCTCACACTCCAGCTGCTTCTACTGATGCAGCTGAGATGTGTGTGTGTTTGTTCATCTTACACACACACACATACCTACAGCAGGCTCAAATATGGCCAAGAAAGGATGTCACATGGACAGCGGCTAAAGTAGCCCATGCCTCACAAAAACAAATAAACGGTGAAGAAGCCGCTCAAGCTGGGATGCTACATCCATGTTTGCATTCAGTCAGAGCAAAACATATAATAAGGAATATTGCACTATTGTACTTTACTAGTGAGTACTGATAAACAAACATGAGCTCGTGAGCGCCCTCTTCAGTACTGCCTGCATCACCATACAGCTTCAGAGCAGCTTAATGTCTGATCCAAGCACTAAGTGAAAAACATTACAAACATCAAAGACATTACTTGTTAAATGGAAAAACAGGACATGTAATGAACATTTCAAGAAAATATTTGAACATTTTAATGAAGCATCACATTGACAGGCCACACTGATTTAGCAATACACTTTCAATCCCATTTGCAAAGGTTTGTTCTATCTAACATGAGGCAGAGCTGCTCCATCTCACAACAGAGATGATGTCAAATACAGGGATACAATGACTGAAATATTTTAATAGGGCAGAAATTTCATTTATAGCACTGATAAGTAGACACATTTTTATGCCTAGTATAGATCTTTCTGATGGTTGGTGAGGCACTGCATCATCATGTGACTGCATATCCCGGGTGTATTCATTTGAACAGAAATGAGGCAAACCCACTTGTCAAGATGCAACATTGATGATGACTCTATTTTTGACATTTGAAGTCCATAAACATTTGTCAGAGTGTGTTTAGACTTTTAAGTTTAAATTATTTTTAATTCAATTGTAGAAAATATGCTAGAGAGAATAAATTCCTCATTAGGACTGAGATCAGGAGATGAAAGCTAAGCCATGTGATACAGCCCCTGAAGCCACTGAGACACGGATGTAACGGTGACAGGTACAGCGGTCATGAGATGCTTTGAACATACAGAAATGAGAGGAAGTCTGAACCCTGTGGTGTGATAGTACCATTAATCAAAGAGGCACTGCAGGTTGAAAAGCAGAGCTGCCTATACATCCAGAGCGCGCAGCAGCTTCTGGAGGCTCATGCTGCAGCTGCACACTCTTTTTTTTTTCTTTTTACTAAACTCTTATTCTTTCTGGAAACCTCACACCATCTCTGGATTTTTGTTTCTTTTGCACATCCTTTCTCTGAACCGAAAACAGAATCCTCTCTAAAACACCAGTGTCCCACTTTCACCCTCTCATCCAAACAGACTCATGAGCTTCCTCTAATTGCAGTTTTTCATTGTTTGAACTCAGCACTGCCAGGACCCAGCGCCCTCATTATGAGCAGAAGGGAATTATGGGTAGAATCTGCAGGCAGCTTGACACATGCTGAGAGAGCTGATGTTTCAAAATATGAGGGGGGGGCAGAGAGGAGTGACGCGACGGAGAAAAGAGAGGACATGCAGGAGAAGGAGCAGACAAAGAAGGAGTGAGAAGAGGAAAAAGATGTCAGGAACGAGGGAGACGATGGGAGAGATGGAGGGTGTTTGGGGGAGCAAGAGACAGAGATAGACAGAGGAGGAAAGGACAAGAAAGGAAAAAATAATGAGTTCCAACCAAAAGCTGCTGAAAAATCACCTGAATGTTGAACTATTTCACAATCTTTTCTATCTTCAATTTTTCAAATCAGAAGAGATTATAAAGACTCCTTCATCACGGTCCACAGAGACATCCTGTAACACTCTCCATCAGAAGCAGCAACGCTCTTACTGACCAGGGACGCTTGAAAAGCCCAAAAGCTCTAATCGTTCTGAGCTTTACTTCAACCGTCGAACACTTCTCTGACTGATGAGAATTGAGATCACTTTGTGTTTCCAACCAATGAGAGGCGCTAAACAAATAAATAAAGTTGGAAATTTGAGATGATGTAGTGATGCAAGTCTGGCTCTTTTCACAGATCTGGCTCTTGTTAAAGAATCTGACTAGCTTTAGTAACCTTCTGAATCAAAAACATTCACAAAGCCATTCCATAATTCAGAAGATGCTTCTGGACAGTCAGACTGTGGGACATTATGGACTTTATAAATAAAACTATTTCCAGTGAACTCACTGAAAACGTGTTGTTTTTTTAGACACTTTACTCGATGCTCACTTTAAAAACATTTTATGAAATCTGAATTACTCTGCATTATTATGGCCCAAGGTGCAATTCACTTTTTTGTCTTTGTGAGATTTTGCAAATATACATTACATTTACTTATTTTTTACCTGTACACATATCCTGCTCTATTATTTCTATCTGTAATCCTGATTGCGGGACACATAAAGGCTAATTTATGTTCTTAAGAACCGGAAGACTGTTTTAAAATGCACACATGGATCATGACTGTTTGTCCTGATAATGTTGAACAGATACTCTTTTCCAGAGGATTTGACAGAATCTGGTGAAGATGCTTTTAGAATCTGGAAGGAAACCTTCAGCCTGTTGTTCCACCTGCGTTCAGCTCTTTGTTGCGTTGGGTTCTCAGGGCTCAGGTTTGGTCCTAGGTTTCATGGATTCTAGTGTCTAGCATTCAGAAATGGGGAGTGAGATCAAGAACTGAGCTCATCGGGGTCAACAGCAGACGAGACAGTGCAGACGGAGATGATCGGAGGCAGCAGAGAACTGGCCAGCAGTAGAATAGAAGAGCAGAAGAAACCAGCATCCAATAAAATATAAAAGTCATCTGAAATTAACCATCACAGACCTGAGACAGACTCACCACATGAAAGAATGAGGTCCAATGTGTGTCCCTGTTCATGTGTGGGTCCAGACACACATGAATGAAGGAAATGGTTTATTTCAAGCAATTAGGTAACAATGCATGAAATGACATATCGCATAATAAAACACAGGCAGATCGCTTGAAAGGGAGTGGAAGCTAATTTATATAATCCCACCCAGACTCGACCATATTCTCTACATGAATCATCAACATCCGGTTCAGGACTTAATATGAAATATTTATTCTCTTAAATCAAGATTCAGGTTATTAAGGATCATTAATATCAGTGACGTGAACAAATTTCAAAACCTCCACAGACAAATTATTTATATTGATCAGTAACAATAATCTGAGTATTCTCATTAAAAAGACCATTTGTGCAGATTGTATTCATCAAATAATGATTATAATAATACAAAATGTAATAACAAGTTGTCAAGAAAAAGATCAGGAACTTGAGCAGAATCAGTGCTATATCACCACGTAACTGTTCTTCATCGTTATGACTGAGAGACTGAAAGTCTCGTTTCAAGGGAATTGTGCTCAAGTTCTGCAGCTCAGAATCGGGTCAAAGTTTACATTCAGCGGTTTCTTGAGTTCACATCTCACACTTATTTTGCTTCAATTAAAGGTTCAAAGTCTTTTATTTCCAGAGGCTTCGTCAGGTCCGGTGGTCCAAGAGACTTGACAAAGATTCTGGAGTTCTGGATCTACGTACTGTGGATCTGTTTCCTCTGTCGTAAGAGTCTGGCGTGCTTCGCTAGATCAGCAGGATATTTCGACAGATGATCATTAAGATAGACAGCTGTCCCTTTCAGGAGTTTGGGTTGTTTCATCAGAGCTATCTTGTGCTTTCGATTCACAAACCTGATCAGGATCGCTGGTTTATTTGTGTTCTTTCTCCGAGGAAGCGGATGACAGACCTCAACAAATCCCTTTAGAAGCAAGAAATACTCCAATCTGATTCTCCACAGTCGTGTTAGCATCCATCACAGCTCTGTTAGCATCCATGCTAACATTGGTAGCACCAGGCCAAATGGATATAAAAAAAAACAGAGAAGAATGTTGGAGATGATGAATAAAGATACAAAAAAGAAGATTAAAAAAATGGGTCAAGAAACTTGGAGGATGATGATTAAAGACTTGGGGGGGGGGGGGGGTGCAAAACAAGTTGCTGGAGGTTTATTATTATTGTTACTGTCAGGTGTAGATGTTAGGCAAAATGGGTGGGACCTAGCCACAGACACGCTTAACCCTTATGCTCTCCTAGACATGTTTATATACTGCTCATGTAACCGGCTCAGCCTTGGTGCTGGCTGGTCCAAGACGATCTCTGCGTTTGCTTGTTTTGAACGGCAGGACAGCCGACTTGTCTTTGATTACGTGTTTATTTTCTGTATAAGAAAAATGGCGATGGTCAGACACGGAAGGCTCTCACGCATTACACATGCAGCACGCTCGGGCGTGTCTGTGTCACAACTAATAAAGTTTTGTTGCTGCACAACTAATACAGACACACACCAATAGAGGGCGTCAGAGAGACCATAAAAAATTAATAAAATAACCAAGTGGTTATTTTGCAAGTGGATTCACATTTATTCTGTTACATTCACAAAAATTAAAGGAACACTTTTTTCTATTGGTCCTGGCATGAATTGAATGAAACTGTCTGATAATGTTCTTGTTGGTTCAGCAGCTGAGGGCCTCGTTCATCAATTTCATCTGTATTGGTGTTCATGAATTAACAACAGGTGCACTTCAGTGGCAACAACTAGAAAACCCTCCAAACAGGACTGGTGTTCCATGTGGAGGTCATTTCAAGTTTCTCCCTCTTGATCTTTGTTGGCTGGTTTTCCACTCGTGCTGATTTTGTCTTGTGTAATTCTCTCTACTGGCAGTATGAGGAGATTCCTTAACCCTACAGAAGTTGCACAGGTTGTCCAACTTCTCCAGGATGGAACATCCACACGTGCTGCAGCCAGAAGGTTTAATGTGTCTCCCAGCACAATCTCCAGAACATGGAGGAGATTTCAGGAGACTGCTGGTTATTCTGGGAGAGCTGGACAGGGCCGTAGAAGGTCCTCAACCCCTCAGCAGGACCCATACCTGCTCCTTTGTGCAAGGAGGAACAGGCTGAGCACTGCTCGTGCCCTACAGAATGACCTCCAGAGGGCCACTGGTGTGAATGTCTCTACCCAAACAATCAGGAACAGACTTCATGAAGGTGGCCTAGGGCCCCACGTCCTGTAGTGGGCCCTGTGCTGTAGGCTGAAAACTTTTATTTCCATTTAAAGACTTGGCATTCTTTTGTTCCTAAGACACTGCCCTGTCAGTAGGCGTGTTTGAGATTATGCAGGCGGACGCGGCGCTGCGCAGATCGCCTGGATTGCGGTGCATGCTGGTTAGTTTCTGTCATCGACGTCACATGTGCGACGACATGACGTATCGCGAGAAAGGGGTGGGTTCAAGGCACCTACCTAAGCCAGCGCAGCCAGAAAATAGGTACTGCTCTGGCCTCAAGCCGCCTTGATGACTACAAAACAATGCATTGTGGGAAACGGTGTCCTGAATGTTCTTGTAGTTCGACGTGAAATAACTGGTACTAAATGAAGGAAATGGGTTTATTTTTTAACTCTTTTTGGAAGGTAGTGAATCACTGATGACAAATAAACAAGATTTTAAATAATCTGTGGTTATTTGTGTTATTGTTGCCTCTTAAACTAACTTTAATTTCTATTTTATCTGTTTATTTGGGACAGGGCACATGAAATGAATCCCACAGCTATTTTTTTTATCTGCTTTACTCTGAAAGATGTTAAAAAATACTATAAAAGACATAACAGCACAGATCATGCTAGGAGGAGTGGCGTATTAAAATTCAGCCGAATGTTGAGGACAACCCCCAACTCCTCGTTCTCGTACAGTCTCGTCGTTCACCTTCATCTCAGGCACCTTTCTCTGCCCCCTCCTGCATCAGCTACTCTCGTTGACGATGCAGGCGAGGCGCTGGGGATCTCAAACACGCCTATTATTGGTATAGATATCCAACTTCAAATTGAGATCTGATGGATCTAATGTGTTTCTTTAAAGTGCTCCTTTCATTTTTGTGAGCAGTGTATTAAAAGACCCCACAAGACAGCACACTGAACTTTTTATTTTTTTTTCCAAAGCTTTTTCATCTTCACTGACGTCTGTGGCAGACAAATACCTGTCCACTTTTGTCATGGGAGGGATCACACATCAGTGTAAGGGTCGGGTCATCTGAACCCCATAAGAGAGCACGAGTTTAAAAGTTACAAACATACCTGTTGTCTATATACAATATAGTACATCTACAGTCCAGCACATACTTATGCATACAAAAACACATGTAAAGAATTTCTCTTTAGCATTGATACACATATTTTTCACAGAGATTTCGGGGGAATATCTAGGACTTTCAATTTTTTAATTGTAGCTCAAAAAAATGTCACCAATTAGTAATTGGTGAAGGAATTTGGACACAACAAAGTGTTAAGTCAGCTAGCAGATACAGGAGACAGCAGAAGTTGAATAAGGTCAAAGTCAGAGTCATCTTCCAGAGCAGTGAGATCTCAGACTGGTGGGTCTTATTTGCAGCCTGGATGAGTGTCGATGGACTGCAGGTGTGTCAGGAGTCTCTATCTGTGATCTTGAGCCTCTGTGGAGAAAAGACAGCAGTGGCAGAGACAACCAGAAGATGGAGACAGAGGGACAGGAACCTGTTAATCCATGACAGGAACAATGAAAACTGTTCTCAGTCAAGTCATTTGGCCTCGCCTGCAAACTAAGCATTAATTGCTCCTCTAAATCTGAAAAGGAACATCAGGGTTTCAGCAGAGGTGTTTGCAGACTTAATGTGTTTTAGAGAAAGGGCTATAGAAAGGAAAAAAAAACACTCTTTACATAGTTCAAAATTAGCTTTAGAGAAAGAGTGTCATGAGATGGTTCAGTACGATGAAAGCTCAAATGCTGTCATCTGGATTTAAACAGAAATATCTGTTCACACCCTCTCCATCCCTGCTCTTCATGTTAGACACTAGCAGACTGTTATTATGCTGCTCAGGTCTGCAGCAGACTGAGATCCAGCAAGGCAGCAGAGGCAGACCGCTTGAATTCCAAACATAAATCCTTCCTCCACAGAAAACATCTTCATCCCCACATTTAGGACGGAGGCAGAGGTTCTCAAGCCAAGACCAGCAGTCATGAGAAGTGATGATGGGATGGCTTTATCCTCGCCAGTGAGGAACAAGGAGGCTGAAGGGAATCAACAAACAAGAGTCATTTATAAAAACATTGCAGAACAAGCCGTGTTGTTAACGTTTGATTCCAGCGTCTGGATGTTCCTGCATGAATTCCAATCATCTAGCTCCTCTCTTCTCTCAGAATTCTTTTTCTCACAGCACAAGCCTCAGCAGTTACTGCTCATACGGCTTTCTGCTGTTATGGAATCAAGGATTATCTCTATTCTTCGTAGCCAGACACACAAGAGATCTGTGAAACTCAGATTAACAGACAATAAACAAGTGATTATTTCTTTCATACAACACTCTAACTTACCCCAGACCAATTGAAGAAAGTAAAAAACTCTTGTTCTGCCAGTCTGCTAACTCAGTTTTATGTTTAATGGTTTTAAAAACCAAAGACTTGATTTTAATATCAATTGAAAAACATATTTTTTTAACTTTTAAAGCCAGAAGCTCTGGAATATGATTTTTGTGGAAAAATTGAAAGTGGATTTATCGATATAATAGGGTGTAAGAAAACATGGTTAGACACCTATCATTATTGATGACAGTCGTTTATCATCATTCATTTCATCGAGTACTATATGAAATGAGTGTTCAAGAGCGTTTCAGTGTTAGGCAGAGTGAAAAAATGAAACACTTTTTCTTGAGTCAGGTTGAATTGAGTTTCTCCCTAACAAATGTATTTCTTTTTTCCATCCATCAGCATGCTAGTCCGTTTGTCCTTCCATCCATCCATCCACTCGTGACCTCGAAGAGAATTTTACATAAGTCTTGCAGGAAATAATTTTGATTGTTTGTTTAGTGGCTGTGCTTTCGCTCCTCCCAGATGGTCCCAGCCCTTTTCTGTGGATACTGTGAGTCAGTTACAGCTGCCTGCTTAGACATTAATATCAGCAATCGAGCAGCTGATGGGTTGTCCAGACCTGTGAAGGGTTATGGAGGTGATCTTTTTTTTTTTTTTACTTGTCCTGTCCAACAGCTGAGCAAACAGATACGAGCTGAGAGCCTCTTGTGTTGGACAGATTTTAATGTCCCAACAGGAGTTTATGAAGTATAACCACAGTCTGAGTGGGGTGTTAAGAACAGAGGCATCTTCTCAATAGAGCAATTACTTTATACAGTTTTTCATTCAGAAGGTTGCTAACATCAGATGTTATTTTTTTGGGCAATGAAAGTGGCACTGGGAGGGGCTTGATTGGTAGGAATTGCCTCCCTGACCTGAACCCGAGCTGTGTTTTGCTGTTGGACCTCTGTAGTCGTTTCAGGCAACATTTGGCTGTGTGACTTGGACACTTGAGTAAAGATAGGGGCAGATCTGTCCACTGATTGCTACCTGGTGATGAGTTAGATTTGCTGTCAGGGGAGGAGGCCAGAAAGACTTGACAGGCCTAAGTGTACTGTTAGGGTCTGCTGGGAACGTCTGGCCAAGCCCACTGTCAAGGAGGCCTTTAACTCCCACACCCGGGAGCACTTAAACAGGTATCGAGGGAGGTTGGTAACATTGAGTCAGAGTGGACTATGTTCTCCACCTCCATTGTGTATGCTCCTTTCTGGAGCTGCGGTCGTAAGGTCTCTGGTGCCTGTCGTGGGGGTAATCCCCGAACGCGGTGGTGGACACTGGAGGTAAGGGATGCTGTCAAGCTGAAGGAGTCCTATCAGGCCTGGTTGGCTTGTGGGACTCCAGAGGCAGCTGACGGGTACAGGCAGTCTAAACGAGCTGCAGCCTGGGCTGTTTTGGAGGCAAAAACTCGGTCCTGGGAAGAGTTTGGTGAGGCCGTGGAGAAGGACTTAGTCCTTCTCTATAGTTTTCTGCAGGCACTGTTTTCAGTGCAGGTGGAGATCTGCTGATTTCAACTGGGAACATTGCGGGGCGGTGGAAGGAATACTTTGAGGATCTCCTTAACCCTGCAGACACACCTTACCTTGAGGAAGCAGCAGGGTGGAACTGTCCTTCACCCAAGGTGAGGTGATTAAGGTAGTCGATGAGCTCCTCTGTGGGAAGGCTCCAGGGGTGGATGATATTCGCCCCGAGTACCTCAAGCCTCTGGATGCTGTGGGAGTGTCTTGGTTGAGACGTCTCTGCAGCATTGCGTGGCAGACAAGAACCGTACCACTGGACTGGCCGACAGGGTTAGTGGTTCCCCTTTTCAAGAGAGGACAGGTGGGTGTGTTCCAACTACCGGGGAATCACGTTACTCAGCCTCCCTGGGAAATTATTTGTCCGCCTGATGGTCGAACCTCAGATCAAAGATCCACAGTGCAGTTTCCGTCCTGGTCATGGAACTGTGGACCAGCTCTACACCGTCTTCAGGGAGCTGGAGGGTTAGTGGGAGTTTGCTCAACCACTCATATGTGTGTAGTGGATTTGGAGTAGACGTTTGACCACATTCCATGGGGAGTCCTGTGGAGGGTGATCTGGGAGTACAAGGTCCAGGGAGTCTTACTGAGGGCTGATGGTCTCTGCATGACCTGAACATGAGCTTGGTTCACATAGCCAGGATTCTGCCTTTAACACCAGTTCTGTTCATAGTCTTTTTCAGGGGTTCCCAAACAGCGGCCCGCGGGCCGATTTGGCTCAGCCCCTGAGCACTATCACCTGGAGAGGTGATGGAGGGGTGCTAAACAAAATGGGAAAATATTAAAGCAGAGCCAACCGGCACTGAGCAATATGATATAACTATGAGAAGCATTTACTTGCCAGACCACAAGTATCAGTAATTTACATGTCCTGTCAAGGCCCTACTCACCAATTTTAACTGCACCCTTTAGTGCACACACCTCTAACACCTCAAAATATACACTCTAACAAACAAACAAGTATGCATCACACACGGAAGATGGGACCGTCAACCCTCTGTCCCAGCCATCCCTTGCGGGGGGTTGGGGGGAACCCTTGGCTTGGTGGTCTTGTCTCTTGGGTGCCGGTCTCCTGGGCTCGGCGGCCTCCTCACCACGCTGGGAGAGGGATTCCCGAGATTTAACAGGGGATCAAACTACATCGGAGCCATGGGGTGTCCAGGTCTCGGTGGTTCGGGTTCCGGTCCCTGCTCTTGAGAAATGGGCCTCTCCATGACTCCATCAGTGGGTGTGCCTGGTCAGGCCTTGTTAACATCATTCCTCTGGGACCCTCGTTCCTCTTGGGTGTCTCTCTGCTGGGCAGGGGTGGGCGGCCCCTTCCTGGCTCCCCCCTGGACCTCCTGCGGTGGGCGCGGGTGGACATCTGGAGCATAGTACGACCAAGATGGCGGCGCGTGAACAACGCGAGGCTCAGCGTCTCTCCAGAATCTGCTACTTAGCGGTTTTCTACCTACTCCTGACCGGATTACTTGGCCGAAACTGCTCTGCGTTGCTGTCCTACAGCAAACAGGAGCTCCTGGATTTATGGACAAATAACTTCGACAGCCGTATCAACATCCACACCGCCGATCTTCAGCTGACTCCCGAGATCCAGAACACCGGAGGCTGCCCACTCCTCCCGGCCGGGCGGAAGTGCACGCAGACGGCGCCGAGAACGTAAACAAAGGCGGGGTAAACGCGGAGGCCGACGAGCTAAGCTAAAGCTAACACCGCACCGGCTCCCACTACCGAGCATTTTCCTCGCCAATGTCCGTTCTTTGGCGAACAAAATGGATGAAATACGGCTTTCCATCACCAACAACAGACGGATAATGGATACAAATGTCATGGTTTTTACAGAAACATGGCTTAACGACAGTCACCCAGACAATGCTATTGAGCTAGCAGGCCGTCATCTACACCGAGCCGACAGGACAGCAGACGACTCCGGCAAGACCAGAGGTGGAGGTTTGTGCATTTATGTTAACAAAACGTGGTGCATGGACTCTACTACTACCGAGAGACACTGTTCATCCAACGTGGAGTTTTTAATGGTCAAATGCAGACCTTATTACCTCCCTAGGGAATTCACCTCCATTATAATCACTGCAGTCTATACCCCCCCCGGATGCTAATGCTAAGCTGGCTATGAAAGAACTTCATGCTGCTGTTAGCAAACATCAGAAGAATCATCCTGAAGCTGTTTTTATTATTGCTGGTGACTTCAACCATTCCAACTTGAAGTCAGTCCTCCCCAGATTCCACCAACATGTGTCATGTAACACCAGAGGGGACAAGATTTTGGACCATGTCTACTCCAACGTGTCGGAGCATACAATACAAACACCCCTCCCCCACATTGGACAATCGGACCATCTCTCCCTGTTCCTCACACCTCTGTATTCACCACTCATCCACCGTGTGAAACCCACTGTGAGACTATAAAAGTGTGGCCAGAGGGGACAGATGCTGTGCTTCAGGACCGGTTCAAGAACACAGATTGGGCCAGATTCAACCACACAGACCTGAACCAGTATGCTTCATCTGTGCTGGACCACATCTCCACCACCGTAGACAGTGTGACCAGCCACAAACAGATCACCATGTACCCCAACCAGAAGCCATGGATGACCCGGGACGTCCGTCTTCTGCTTAAAGCTCGGAATACCGCCTTTAGGTCAGGAGATGCGCAGGCCTACAGCGCAGCGAGGGCTGAGCTGAAAAGGGGAATCAAGAAGGCCAAGCAGGCATACAAAAGGAAGATAGAGGAACACTTCTCCAACTCCAACCCCGACGTATGTGGCAAGGACTACAGATCATCACTGACTACAGGACCATCAACCCCTCCCCCACCTCGTCTGACACCTCCTTCCTCAACGAGCTCAACAACTTCTATGCTCGCTTTGAGAGAGGGAATGTGACTACTGCAACCAAAGCAGCTGTGACTCCAGACCACCAACCACTGACTCTTTCGCCGGCAGATGTAGGAGCAGTGTTGAGCAGGATTACAGTTCACAAGGCTGCTGGTCCTGATGGGATCCCCGGACGTGTTCTAAGAGCATGTTCTGGAGAACTAGCAGGAGTACTGACGGACATATTCAACCTGTCCTTGGCCTGTGCTGTGGTACCGACCTGCTTCAAATCCACCACCATTGTCCCACTACCAAAGACCTCCAGCCCAACAAATCTCAATGACTACCGCCCGATAGCCCTCACCCCCATCATCACAAAGTGCTTTGAGCGGCTGGTCTTAACACACCTCAAGTCATGCCTCCCCCCACCTTGGACCCCACCAATTTGCATACCGCAGAACAGGAGCACAGAGGATGCAGTATCCATAGCACTGCACTCTGTCCTCTCTCACCTGGACAACAGAAACACGTACGCCAGAATGCTGTTCCTGGACTTCAGTTCAGCCTTCAACACAGTCATCCCTTCACAACTAATGGCAAAACTCACAGACCTTGGAATTGGCTCCCTCATGTGCAACTGGTTACTGGACTTCCTGACCAGCCGCCCCCAGCATGTCCGACTGGATAACCGCTGTTCATCCACAATCACCATAAATACCGGCGTACCCCAAGGCTGCGTGATGAGCCCCTTCCTCTACTCCCTCCTCACCCACGACTGCAAACCTGTCAACAGCTCCAACACCATCATAAAGTTTGCAGATGACACCACGGTGATCGGCCTCATCAAGGACAATGATGAGGCTGCCTACAGGGAGGAAGTGGATCGTCTGGCAGATTGGTGTGACACCAACAATCTGCTGCTCAATACAGAGAAGACCAAGGAGCTCATCGTGGACTTCAGGAAGAACGCTGACCCACACGCATCCATCCACATCAAAGGGAAGGTGGTGGAGCGTGTGGACAGCTTTAAGTTTCTTGGAGTCCACATCTCTGAGGACCTCTCCTGGACAACGGCATGCTCCAAGGTGGTAAAGAAAGCTCACCAACGCCTCTTCTTCCTGAGGACTCTGAGGAGGAACCACCTGTCCAGCAACATCCTGGTGAACTTTTACCGCTGCACCATCGAGAGCATCCTAACCAACTGTATTACAGTTTGGTACGGGTGCTGCTCTGCTGCTGACCGGAAGGCACTGCAGAGGGTGGTGAAAATTGCCCAGCATGTCACTGGAGCACCACTTCCTGCCATAAAGGACATCTACAAGAAGCGATGTCTGAAAAGGGCAGGAAAAATCATAAAGGACTCCAACCACCAGCACACAGACTCTTCACTCCTCTGCCCTCTGGCAGGCGTTACAGGAGTCTGCGGACTAAAACCACCAGGTTCCGGAACAGCTTCTTCCCAACTGCTACCACACTCCTGAACTCTGCCTCCTGACAACTTAGCCACAACACCACTCTGTATCTTTTTCTAAATCACTCACAATAACACATGGACTGAATCACCACTACCTGCATACTACCTGCACTTTATATGTTGAATAATTCACCTGTACTGTTTACATACTGTAAATACTTGTTTATACCCTCTCACTGCTATTTATTCCACTTTGCACATTGTAGATACATATTTATACCTGCTAAAGCACTCTGGATGGATGCAAACTGCATTTCGTTGCTGTGTACCTGTGACATGTGCAATGACAATAAAGTTGAATTCTATTCTATTCTATTCTATTCTAGAAGCTGGGGGCTGCTCGGTGCTGCTGGGTGGTGGTAGTGGGCTGGGCTGTTCCTCTGGGGTTGGGGGGCTCTCCGGGGGTGGTTGCTGCTCTGGCTGGGTTGGGGTCCGCGCTCTCTGTGCTCCCTTGCCTTCCGGCTCTCGGGCGTGGGGGGCCCCTGTGGCGGTCCCGCTTGCCCTGGTCTGGGTGTCTGGCGGGATTGCTCGGCGGACGGATTCTCTCCGTGGCTCCATGGCGGGTGTTGGGGGGTCCAGACTGTTACTGCTGTTACTCCGGTGGGGGGCCGTGGCGTGGGGATGGCTGGGCTCTCTCTCCTTCTATACATTCCAACAACATTCACATCAGCAAAACATAAACACTCACCTGAGCACAGGTGTCAGCTCACCTCGCACTAACAGAATGTGTGATGGAATGAAAGGCTTTATTTGTGTCAGCTTCTATGATTGTGTGTGAGCTGCAGTGGTATTGTGTACATTTTTGACAACTTTAAAGGTAAAGATTATTCTAGCCAAAAGGTATGTGTGTAACTGAGTGTGTGTGTAGACAGGCCCCGCCCATTCCAGATTGCTATTTAGACCTGGTTGTTATAGGATGTTACTACCCTCTGTTATCATCTTCCTTTTTCTCTCTAAACCCCCCTCTTTTATTCCCCCTTTTTTATAAAATACAACACGGGTTTATACTTAATAAAATCTTTACAGTAAAATCTGTCCAACACAAGAGGCTCTCAGCCCGTATCTGTTTGCTCAGCTGTTGGACAGGACAAGTTAAAAAAAAAAAAAAAAAGGAAAAAAAAAATGAAACTGAAAAAATATCAGACCTTAAACTCTCAGCAGATCCATTACTATTTGTTTTGCATATTGGGATTGAAAAGAAATGTGACCAAGATCAACAATACATACTACTCATTCTTTTGCTCATTGCACAGAAGTTATAACTGGTTGATGGAGGAAACCTATTTGTCCAGTGAGCACAGAATGGATACAAAGACTGAAACAAGTTTATATACAGCTAAATGCTATACACTAATTATGAAAATTGACTTATTTACACAAAGATGGACTCATGTAACCCTGTACTCAGGAAACAACTAATCCATCAACCCTTTGTCAAGGAATGTATGATTTTTGTTTTTATTGTTGTAATACACTGAATCATCTGACACAATAATTTAAAGTAAAAAAAAAAATGCACATTGTTAATATGATCGTTTTGATATCATAGGTTAAACGAGCAGTCCACAACTTTGGTACTGCATGTCAGCCACCTGGCACAGGAGATACCTGGCACAGGTTCACCCTTTTTTCACCAGCAGACCGCCTGTAAAGACAGTTGTGACTAAGGTATTAGGGAGCGCCCAGCCACCCAGCAGAGGTAACTCAATTCAGCAACTTGTTTACAGGATCTTATTCTTCTGGTCATGACCCAAAGCTCCTGACCATAAGTGAGGACAGGAACAAGAGAAGGACCAGTAAATGGAGAGCTTTGCCTCTTAGTAGAGTTCCCTCTTTATTACAACAAATCAATCGAGCAGCCACTCTACTGCAGTCGCTATATCTATCCACCTGTCAATCTCACACTCCATCCACCCTCCCTTATGAGTAAAACCCCAAGATCCCACTTGTTTTGGTAGGGACAAAAACACATATACTAAAGATTTAAAAACAGTCCATTTGATACTGGGACTAACGACTTAGTGCCGGCAGCTGTGCCTGCCCCAAAATGAACCACGTAAGGGGCTGGGATCCATCGGTCAGGAGTCACAGTCAACCTGCACAGAAACCAATCCAGACAACAAAATGAAGAATCTAAAACTAGACACCAGTCATGACAGACTTGCATCATTCAACCCTCCCAAAATGTTCACAATTCATTCAGAACCATAGATCTGTCAGAACACCATTTACTAGTAAATGATTTTGGATCTTTGCGGCTTAACCTTCATCCTGGGTAGTTTAAACTTGAATTAAACCTCTCTAACAGTCTTCTGGCGTATGGTACCATCATGGTAATTGTCGTCATGTCATTCATGGGTGATCTAATCGGTGGGAGTTGTTCCCTAAACTGACGTTTTTCTCCTCCTATAACCCAGTGTGAACTCCTTACACTAAATACCTCAGCCCTTTTAAAACCAGAAGAGAAATTGGAAAGCTTGTTGTGACCGTCACTTCCAACTTATTCTTTACATTCAGATGTAGTAAAACATAACTGAGTGTCTTGTAAATGATCTTTTACCAACCCACTTACTGTGCTTGGCATTTGATGCCAAGCTTGCATGTTCAAGTGAAAATGAAAAGTCAGAGAACTCAATTCTTCTAATGGTTTTATTAAAACATGTTTTGTTTCTAAGATTGACAGATATCTGTCAAGGTAATCTGCCAAAGAAAGAGTTTCAAAGAGTGTAGGAGTTAAAGAATTTAGGAGCTGCCTGCCCCTGCTGCTATATACGGTGGTCAGCTATGCATCCTGCTTGACACCCGCAGCTCTGAACCACTACAACCAATCCAGATCTAATTTTGATCCAAGTATTTCACAACTTTATAATAAATTGATATTTTTTTCTAAGCAAAGTTTTTGTATCTTACTTCCTCATCAACCAACTCAGGGAGTCAAGTGGAGGGCTACCTCAACACCTTCCACGCACAGACAAACCAACACCATGTGGACAACACGTGTTTATGCATTCCTAGAACTTTTCTTGGACTCTTTACAATCCCAGGGAGGATCTGGCAAATTGAGAGATGGAGGGATTCAAGTCCCCCTCTGGCATCAGCATCCATGAAGTGGACTGCTGCCTGAAGGAGAAGTCATAATGAGATTAGTGTGGTCTGCATGTCCACCCAACATCTACTGTCAGAGTTTTCCACTGGCATTGCTCTGCAGTGAACTCCTGAGTGTGAGTTAAGGAGAGGCTGCCAATTTAAGTATTGAGTTTGTTTGTGGCTTTTGTGGAAAGTAAGATGTCACTCACTGTTTATTTAGTTTGAGATTACAAACTATGACTGGACCTGATTGTTACTTGAAGTGATTATGGTGAGCCTGAAATTAAAGTACGATTGAAGCTCTCATGAATAAATGACAGACGGGTGTGTGAACTGCAGTTCTGCAGCAGTCTGGCTCCATGTCTGGATGGGTGCATCAGGACAGAGTGCGGTTCTTGCTGCCCCTTCATACATCTGGGGGGAGAGCGTGTCAGCAACCATCTTCACGTTCTTATCTTCCTCCCATACAGCCCCCACAGGCCAAGCTCAGCTCTGCTGTAATTGACTTTCTCCCACTGAGTTCAGTGGAGGCTTCAGGCTGCAGCTGCTCTGAGAAACCTATTACACACTGTTACACACCTACACACTGCAGACTGAAGGGGGAGGTGGGGGGTATGTCTGAATTCATCTGGAGGATTCACAGCCTGTCTGTAGATTCAAATCCAGCTGGATGCAGTCACAAAAATCAAAATGTGACAAAAAAAGTGTTGGTGTGTGAGTAAATGTGAGAGTTCGAGTCCGGCATTGTGTATGTGAGTTAATGAGTCAGTGTTTGTGACTAGAAGACCCAATCCCAATTCTTCCCTTCTCCCTCCCCTCCATTTGAAGTGGCAGTTTAAGTGCATGTCATGCCTGGAAACTTATTTTTTAAATTTTACCCTCCAAACAGAGAGATACAAAGACCTCCATCTTGAGGCTGAACCGTGTCACTCTGAGAAGCGTTTTTCTTCATGTGGGTGTTCTCTAAAGCACAGAAGTTTACATTCAAAGGAGCCCTACCATGAAAATCTACTTTTTCAAGTTTTAAATGCATTTTATTGTTCATTTCTCACTATAAAGAACCTCAAAGTAGTATTTTGATCCGTTCATGCATTTAAGAGTCATCCTACACTCAACAAAATATAAACACAACACTTTGTTTCTGCTCCCGTTTTTCATGAGATGAACTTAAACATCTAAAATTCATTCCAGACACATACTATTACCATTTCTCTCAATCATTGTTCACAATCTGTCTAAATGTGTGATAGTGAGAACTTCTGCTTTGGTGAGATCATCCATCCCACCTCACAGGTGTGCCACATCAAGATGCTGATCTGACATCAGGATGAGTGCACAGGTGTGCCTCAGACCAGGGGTGAAAGTAGATTTTTTGTTATGCCGGTACTATGCCCCCCCCCACACACACACACACAAACACAAACACACACCCACACAAGTCCCCATATGGTAATTTTTACTTTTATTTTTAAAAAAAAGTTCTCAGTAGTGTTTTATTTATGTTTATGTTGTTTTTAAGCAAAATCCCAGACCCTTAATGTCTTAAAAAGTCATTTTTTAATGTTGGTCTGTGAAAACTCCTCTGTGGGGGCGTGGCTTCTGGAGCTGAGCGAAGCTGACCTGCTCATCTTGGACCCTCTCCTGTCTGATTATGGTGGCTCTGAGTCTTCCCCGCTGCACCACAAAAATGTCTAGCAGTTTTGTTTGGAGCTTGATATCAGTTCGGACAAGGAAGAACTTCATGGACCGAACTTTTGAAGGGATTTGTACTTGGACCCCAATAAACACAGGCACGGAGTAAGTATTTAAAGTGTTTATTCGGCTCAGGCAGGACCAGGAACTCGGGAGAGACAGCCTTCAGTCAGCGGGGGGGGGGTGCTCAGGCATTGGTGGTGAAAACTCATGAACGAAGATCCACAGAGGGGGCCAAGGAGGAGATGGAGGGAGTGCACGGCAGAGGGCTGACGTTGAGGGTGGTGCAGGAGGATGTCCTTCAGGCTGTCCAGGTAGGAAGAGGAAACGGCAGGAGGTACAGGTGCTGGGGCAAGACTCGTAGTTTAAAAAGTTCCAGTGCAGTGCAGGGGTCTTTTAGAATCAGATTCACAGGTCAGCAAACAGGGTTCACATGAACAAGGTTGTTGCTCCATGAAAGGCTTGTGACAAACTGACAGAGACTTGAGGGCAGCAGCTCCTAATAAAGGGAGGTAAACAGGTGTCCCTAATCACCTGATTAGCTCCCAACAGCCTGGGGATGAGGAAGGAGTGCAGCCATGACAACTTTCACAGATCTTTTACAGCTGTGGTCAAATGAGCCGCCGTTCACATTTCCGTGGTCACATCAAGAAGCTCCGTGGAGTCTGTTGGAGATTTTCCAGCGTTCTCAGACCTGCTACCGTAAGTATTGGACGAAAGTCAAACCAAAACTCCAGTGATGCTGATTGGACCACAGAAATGTGAACGGCGGCTCATTTGACTGCAGTCAATGTGAAGATAGGATCTTCTCTTCTCAAGAACCTGAACTAGACACGCTAGCCGGACCAGATGAAGGTTTAGTGCATGTGCAGCAGAACTGTTATGATGGAAAGAACATCATTCATTCACACTGAGTCTGTCTGTGACAGTTTGATTAACAGAGATGAAAAGGAAATGCAAAAACAAAATGATTACATTTGTTCTCTTTCAGAAGAAAAATGACACACAGGCATGTTAAAAACTCAAAAAATATTTTTTCTTTTTTTTGGAAGGGGACTTTAAACGGATCATATTGTCAGTTGTCCAGATTGAAGAATAATCTGGCAACATAGAAAATTAATCTGTGATTGATGGACCTGGTGTCTCAATGGCATTTGCCATTCAACTTCCATCTCTCCTTTTCTCTTCTTCATCCTCTCCTTTAGAAGATTTGTTCTGCACATCGTCATCCTCACTTTTGGATCGTCCTCTTAAAAATCTGATTCACTTTTCTCTGCATCTTTTTTGTGTACTTTTTCATTTAAATAATTTAATTATTTATTATTAGTATCATCAGCTGCAGTTCTCTGGTGCGCCTGCTGTTCAGAAAGTCGGGGGTCCGCAGCGCTCGGGACGCGCAAGCCAGACTTGGCGCACGCAAGAGAGCGCAGACCAGGAGAGAGAGAGAGAGAGAGAGAGAGAGAGAGAGAGGGGGGGGGTAATAACTGTCTGATGCGCCGCAAAAACAATGCAAACGTCCAAATAAAGCGCTGTCTGCTCTCAGCTCGAATGTCAATTTTCTTATTTTTCTTCCATAAGAGCGACCGCGGCTTCTGTCATGTGTTATATAGTGAAAGACTGGCCGCACAGCTGATCTCTCCAGCCGGAACGGCGTTCCGTCTTCAAATCATTTACCGGAACGCCGCTCCGGACCGTTCCGGCTTACTTTCACCCCTGCCTCAGACTGCCCACAATAAAAGGCCACCCTGAAATGTGACAGGTTTTTTTGCTTTATTGGGGGTCTGGGGACCCAGAACCAGTCAGTATCTGGTGTGACCACCATTTGCCTCATCTGTCTGCACTGACAGCTCTGCCCCCAGACTGACACAACTCTCAGTTTCTCCCCAGAACCAGGGATTATCAGCAAAGTACTTTCATTTTAGATGCAGAACTACATATTTTTTTAAATTGTGTCCTGTCTACAATAAATTCCAGCTAAAGGTGTTTGTTACTTTAGTCGCGATGCTCCTATAAGACACCCCCCCCCCCCCCACCCCCGGTCCTGCACAGCCGTGCAGAAGCCTCGTGTGTGCTGTGAACAGCATAATGATGGCCATGCTTACTGAGGGCAAATATATCATATGTGCATCAATCTTTGAGGAAGTTTGGACAGGATGCAGCTGTGGGACCACGTCATGAAGTGGACTTCAGCGGCAGTGCAGCCACACGCAGCGGTAGGCGGAGCTTCAGGGATCAAGTCGTTTTACTTCCGGATAGGGAAAAACTCACAAAATATAACAAATATTCCATAAATGATTTGTTTCTTTGTGGTCCAAAGGTAATACATGGTCATATATATGCTGTAGATCACTCTGACAGGGTGAAGAAAATCATGGTAGGGCCTCTTTAAATGTAAGTAATGACTTTTTGTTGTGGCAGGACCTTTTTAAAGTTATAAAACCGCTGTTATGTATATTCAAGCACTGAGAGCTCCACGCTAAAGCTAGCGCACTGGAGATTAATAGTGATGTCATCCAATGAAAGTATAAGACACTATTTTTTCATAACTCTCTGTCTGGAGGGATAAATGAAGGGAGAAGGGACGAATTCGGATTGGGCCTAAGTGTGTGTCAGTGGATGTTGTGTGTGTATACATGAGTACAAGAGCATGTGTGTGTGCGTTTTGAGTGTTTGTGTGTGATAGAACGTGTAGGGGGGGGGGGGTGTGTGCGTGTGTGTGTGTGCAAGTGTGTAGGTGTGCATGTATTTGTGTATAAAATGATTGAGTGTTTAAATGTGCGAGAGTGTGTGAACTGGTGTATGTTTGTGTGTTTTTGTGAGTGTTTGAGTGAGTTTTTATATGTGTGTGTTACATAGTAAGAATTTACCATTGATCATTTATTTTGCTACGTAAGGGAAGTAGCAATGCCTGTTGGTGAAGAAGTTATTAAAACTTCAGAAAATAAAGATGAACATGGGATGACTGACATGTTCTGCTGGTTTTGTTCTTTGTTCTTTCCCTTGTTTTGGTCCAGGTCTGCTGTGGCTCCTCCTTGCTGCTCCGCCCCCTTCCCTGTGCTTCCTGCTGGAGTTCACAGCTGCACCTTATCAGTTCATTCAGGTGTTTGCCTATTTAAGTTTCCGTTTCATCTCTCTGAGCGTTTTGCAGGTTTCTTGTCATGTTACTCACTAGTTTTTCTTTTACCAGCTGTCTCCTTTTTTCCCCCATTGAGGATGGTTATTATTATTATTATTATTATTATTATTTTAATGCCATTAAATAAGTACCGACTTGTCTTTCTGCCTCTCTGCATTTAGGTTCTTTAACTCTAGTTGTGACAAAAACTGTGATTTTTGAAATTTACCTGTAGATTCTAATCATTGTACAAGCCAGGTGTGTGTTTTACTTTTTTCATAATGTGTTCCTTTCAGGAGTCACAAAGTGGATTATCCAAAGCCTCATCTGTGGAGTCATTTCTCTGTCTGTGGCTACTGCCTGATCGTGTTATCTGCCTCTTTCCTTCACCATTTTCCATATTCACAGCCATCATTCAAACCTGGACCTTTCGGCTAAAGTACAGGTGGAGACAATCTGTGCTTCTGTTCTCAGTCTTGATGTTTTATTGAGGTGGAGAGAGTATAACTAGGTCAGCATGATCAAACACAGAAACTGTGCTCCTCTACCTCCACCAGTTCACTCTGGCCAGCTATCAGAGGTAGAATCAGGTTTCCTACCACTTGGTCTGTCCACAGGGATACAGAATCAAGCACTAGTGCATGCAGACTGTTTTTACAAACATCTGTGAAAGAATGCTCCACCCTCAGGATATCAGTGAATTCCAGTGTGAACTGTCATGGGATGCCACCTGTAGGAGCCAAAATGAAGTTTCTTTCCATATTTCTTCAATTTAGTAGTTTTTCATGTATCACCCTGTCACCTTGTTTGATTTGTTGATTAGCCACACCCAGGTAAAGGTTAGATAAGCACCTGGGGTCCGTTTCAAGAATTTTCTGGATGTTGTTAGAACCAGAATCAGGCGTGAGCATCTGCAGAGTTAATGCGTACGTTATTTCAATTCAGGATAAAACTAAATAATGTCAGAAATATCATTTTTGTATCTTGTTGAGTAAGGAATGGTTTTTGACCTGTTAATAATGAATGACCGTTTTCCGTAACCCCCACCCCCACATACATGCACGGATGTCACTGCATGCTAAAAAGAAACACCAGCTGCCTGGAATATTTTAAAATAAGAATGTATTTAAATTTAATTTTCAAGACTTAAAAAATATTCACTGAAAAGGTTTTTTTTTAGCATAAACCCATTTCCCATAGCTGGGACTCAAACACGACCTTCCGCAGCAGAAGGCAGCTTTGCTGATAACCAAGCTAATTTGTTACATCTCAGTCAGCGTGGTAGATGACTTCACAGCTATTTCTAGTGTTTGAAATTTTACGATGTCTGTTGTTAAAGGGGCCCCTCCATGAAAATTCTACTTTTTGAGGTTTTAAATGCATTTTACTGTTCATTCCTCACTATAAAGAACCCCAAAACGGCATTTTGATCCATTCATACATTTAAGAGTAATCCCCTAAAAACCTGCACTGTCTGCAGCAGCCCCTCCCATACCCACAAAAATGAGTGGGGGGAAACGTGCTGGCGTAAGATCGATGCCAACAGCTCCCTCCAGGAAGAGTCTGTGCTGCAAGCTCCGCCCCCAGACTAATTCAACCCTTAATTTATCCCCTTACCAGCAAGAAAAATCATTTTAGATGCAGAATACCATATATCAGAGCTGCTCATTCCAGATCTACCCCTCTGATTGTTTTCTAGATCTCCAAGCCCTGCCAGCTGCTGATTGGCTCAGTCACATGTCTCCACAATCTGATTGAAAGAACACACTTGGTCCAGGTAATCAGCAGCAAGCAGTACACGGAGAGCTGGAAAACAGGCTGGGAGGTAGATCTGGAGGACCAGGAATGAGCAGTATATCTTCCAGTTGTGTCCTGTCTTCAATAAATTCCATCTTAAACAGGTGTTTTGCTCCTTTAAGACACCCCCCAACCCCCACTCCGGACCGGCACAGCCTTGAAGGAACTGCGTGTGCTGTGGAGCAGTATAGTGATGGCCAGGTCCACTAAAGGAAGATTTATGGCATGTGCATTCATTTTTGAAGAAGTTTGGATTATTTTCATGGGAGAAATACAGACATGCTGCCACAACTTGAGGATGACGTCATGAAGCAGTTAGCACCAGCACGCAGCGGTAGGCGGAGCTTCAGAAATCGAGCCGTTTTACTTCCAGGTTTAAAAACATTCAAGAAATATATCTAATATCTCATAAATAATTTGTTTTTTAGTGTTCACAGAATAATAATACACAGAAAACTGTGTATTATTAATAGCGAGTCCCTGGAATAACTCACTATTTATAATGTCACTCAAATAAAAATGAATCGTAGAAACTGCATCAATAGACTCGTGTCCTCAAATCCTCTTCCGACATAAATATCATTTCCTCTGGATTAATCCAGCCTCCTCTCTACATGATCCTCTATGAATGAACATGTCATTTTGGTTTCTGCTGGTGGAAACGTGACATCTCTAATGTGAATGTTCTCTAAATGTTAATGAAGAACTCAGATTTGAACATCTCTCACTTTAAAAAGGGGCGGAGACCGCAGAGAAGTTTCCTGAAGAAAACCTGCTCCAGACCAGGTTTCGTTCACAGACTCAGTTGCCACAGTGATTGATTCTGAGTTCAGCTTAACCTGCTTCTTGAAACGGGCTTGGTTTAACCCACTTTCACGGGTTTGAGTTATCTCTCTTTCTGAAACCGAAAACTCAGAGTTTTGCTGAATTTGGAGTTCATGAACTCAGAGTTCCAACAAAACCTGCTTCTTGAAACGGGCCGCTGCTCTCCTGCACTCTGGAAGGAGGAAGAGAGGAGTGCTTGTGCTCTTTATTTCTGTTGACCGCTTTTCATTATTTTATTTACGCCACCACTTTATTAGTTGATCTCATTTCATTCAGTTATTTTTCTTCCTCTGATTAATTCTTCAAATAAAAATAAATAACACAACACAAAGTAACAGACTGTGGCATATTTATAAGACCGAAGCGCGTCAGACACAAACTGAACCCATCGGCTCCTCAGAAAGGCTTTAACTGGAAAATCGCCTCTACACCACCTGTACAACAAAGCCAGGCCTGAGATTTCCTAAATCTTCTACAGCCAACTGTCAGCTCTCATAACAACATGGAAGAGTTTGGGAACAACAGCAACTCAGCTAGCAGGTGGTAGGCCACTGATGGAGAGAGGTCAGAGGATGCTGAAGGTCAAACAGGTCACTGACTGTCTTCACAGTCAATCTCTACAGAGCTCTGACCTTCATGTGACCTTCAGATCAGTCCAAGTATACAGAGAGCTTCATGGATGGGTTTCCATGGCAGCAGCTGCATCAAGACACACGTCACCAAGTCCAAAGCGTGGATGCAGTGGTGAAAAACACGCCGTCACTGGACTCTAGAGCAGTGGAGACGTCTTCTCTGGAGGAAGAATCACACTCTAACATCTGGAAATCTGATGGATCAGTCTGGGTTTGGAGGTTTCAGGAGAACGGGACATTTCAGACTTCACTGGTGGTGTGGGCTTGTTCTTCAGGCCCCTTAGTTCCAGTGAAAGGAACTCTGAATGCTTCAGGATACCAAAACATTCTGGATAACTCCATGCTCCAACCTTGTTGGAAGAGTTTGGAGCGGTCCTTCCTCTTCCAACATGACTGTTCACCAGAACACAAAGACATGGAGGACAGAGTCTGACCTGGACAGAGTCCTGACCTGGACAGAGTCCTGACCTGAACCCCCTAGAACACCTTTGGGATGAATTAGAACAGAGACTGAGATCCAGACCTTCTCCACCAACATCAGTGTGTGACCTGACCCATGAACTTCTGGAAGAATGCTCCAGAACTCTAGAAACTCTCCTCTACCTGTGGCAGTCTTCCAGAAGAGTTGAAGCTGGAATAGCAGCAAAAAGTGTACTGACATCATATTGAACTCTATAGGAACGAGATGACACTTCAGTCCATATGTGAGTCAAAGCAGGTGAGACATTCCTTTTGGTAATATACTGTATATTTTAGATGGTACATAGTTTATTTCTAATACTGTATTTCCAACAATTTCGTATTTGAAAGAAGTATGAATGAAAAACAAAGAAAAGAAAAGCTAAAATATAACTTTAAAATGAAGTCTAGTATAATTCATAGTGAACAGATCTCCAGTGGCAGGGCCACACTATCACATGCACAACTAGAGGTCATTTAGAATCAACAAGTAACTTATGAGGTATGTTTGGGACTGTGGAAGGAATCTGGAGAAAACGCACAGGAACAACATTCAAAATCCATACAGAAAGGTTCTAGCTGTGATCTGAATCAGGACAGAATATATATTATAAGAATATAACATATTTGAAAACTCGTCTGTAAAATCCCAGTGGTGCAGTGGTTAGCGCTCTTGCCTCACAGCAAGAAGAGTTCGGTTCAATTCCCAACCGGAGGATCTGAAACAGAACCACCAACTGTTCTGTGTGGAGTTTGCGTGTTCTCCCTGCTCATGTGTGGGTTTTCTCTGGGGACTCCAGGTTCCTCCCACATCCAAAAACATGCTTCATTGGTTATTCAAATGCGAGTGTGTACAGGTGCGAGAATGTGGCCCCGCAACAGACTGGCGACCTATCAATAGTCTGTCCTTTTTTCGCCCAGAAGTGGGCAGGTTAGGCTCTGGCAGCCTTGTGACCCCGAAAGGGAAAAAACAGTTTAGAAAATGGATGTATGGATCTGAAAAATCTGTTAAGACAAAATCGTTCTGCTATTAAAATGAACCATGAGAGCTGGAAGGACAAATACAAACATCAAATCATTGGAACATCAGCGACATTGTGACTGCTGTAACCACACAGCATAGGATGGTGGTGGGAGAATGACTCTGGTCAAGAAAATGAAGACGACAAGGGCAGAGCAAAAGACCAAGATGTAAAAGGAAAAGTGCTGTACAGTTTTTAGGGAGGCTGTGAAACAGGTTTAGAGAGGTTCTTCAGAGGACTGGACATCTACAGCTGAAGGATCAGAGAGGCTGAGAGGAACGTTCCTAGAGTTTGATCTAATGAAGACAGAACATCACGAGACTTGGAGGTGAAATGAAGAAGATCAGGAATGTGTTACGAGGTTAGATTAAAAAAAGAACACTGAGAGGACAGAAGGATGAAGCACCAGGTGGAGGTGGTAAAGGTCAAATAAAGGTCATATGAGGACTTAATGCCAGTTGGACACAAGAGGGAGGAAAGGATCTGTACAGGTGAGACAGAAGCAGAGATGGAGGATGAACAGCAGGTTGGTGATGAAGGACGGAGCTGTTAATAAGATCTTGGAGAGAGAGAGGATGATGAGGAATGGAGGAGGAATGTCCTGGTTTCATTTGAAGAAGGGAGACAGAGAAAATACAGAGGAACAAAACTAATGAGTTTCAGTGAACGCTTTTCTTGTTTGCTGTGGTGAGAGCAGCCATGTTGATGGTTTAGAGACTCTGATGCAGAGACAGGAAGCAGAGCTGGAGGTGATGAGGTTCTCTTTGGGAGAGATCAGGATGGATCAGGAATGAATCCATCAGAGGATCAGATCATGGTAGATGGAGATCAATGCAGGGAAGAAGATGGAGATGTTTGGACACGATGAGAGGAGGAACTGTGATGATGATGATGCTGAATGGATGCTGAGGTTGGAGCTACAGGAAAGAGAAGGAGAACAAAGAGGAGGTTCATGGATGTAGTGAGTCAAAAGATTCTCAGAACTCTCAACAGGCTCATCTTGGTTGTGCATGTGCAAGTTCTCCTGGAGCTCATAGTTCACAACTTACCAAAGCACTGAAATGTGTCTGGACACAAGTGAGACGATCCTGCATGATTCTGAAACTCACTGCAAATGTCTGAAATGAAGGTTTCTTCAAAAAATTGGTTCTGATATAAAGTTTTGATTATCCCTGTCCCCCTGGCTTTGATCAGAAAGGTTTTACATACACTCTATTAAGACCCGAGCAACAAAACATTTAGGTTCTAAATAAAACGAAATTGGCCTTTGGGTTTGCTAATCTTGCTTTTTCTCTCAAAGAGCTAAATAAACATTTCATAATTAAAAGACAGAACTTGAGAAAACACTCAGTTGTGCTGATATTGGTTCTGTCAGGTTGGGACTGCCCCATCTGGCATGACCTGAACTGCTCTGACAGAGCTGTCATGGGTTCCCGCCCTCTTGGCATGAAGGCAGGTGGAGGAGTGGAACCACTAAATACACTCAAACACTATATTGAAACCTCAACTGCTCCAGTGTGGGGTTTTCCAGAATTTGTTTGTGTCTCAACTTGAGAATGAGACCTGACTCTGTCTGCCAGGACGTCCCATGAAGTTCACAGACTCTGGTCTCAGTTCATCAGTCTGGTGGCAATTTGACACTTGATAATAAGTCGATCATTGATATGGGTGGGGCTCCTCCCATGAGGAGTTAGAACCCCTTGGACATTTTCAAGAGAAGGAATGATCAGCACCTCTCATTGTGAGACGAGACTTATCTGGATCAGAACACAGAGAGTCTGAATAAACAATCTCAAAGTGGGCTTAGAAATCCCATGATTGGTTGGTCTTCACAAAGGCCTTAGTCACATGCATGTACGGGTCAACCACTGTTGGGTGCTGCGGGGTTTTGGGTTGTCCGGGCTCAGGGAGGCTCGTAGAGAGGAGAGGCTGCATCCTAGATGAGTACAGGTGTGTGGCAGTTCCATTGAAGCTCCTACAGCAACCTCATAAACATAAAGCTCATCACTGTGGTGCATGCGATGAGTGTTGGATAATGTAGGTTACATGCTCTCATGATGTATGGGTGATGTCCTCCAAAGCCCTTTACACAGCACTGCAGTTGCTAGTAAGGTGTTCATACTGGTTCCTGACTGACCAGACAATGCTTCACCCACTGGACAAGCAGGTGATTCTTAAGCGCTCGTAAGACATTTCAAACAGTCAGGGTGCATACATGGAATGCGCAAGGGGGACACATATTCAGGCTACCACTTGAACAGTAGTACTACTGTACAGGATTCAGGGGTCAAAAAAGATACCAGATCTGAATGACGTGGCTGTGTCTCACCTACCTCTTTCAAACCTGTAACTGACGTGTTCACTACAACCTGTTGCCTGCAGCTTCCCTGAAGAATAACATGGGATTGTATTATGGGCTCACCAGGTAATCTACAGATGTTTTTAAACTTTTGCAGGGTCCACCTGCCTCACACACAGACAGCCCCATTCCAGCTGGAGGGGCAGTTGTGACTGAGACATGCAAACGGAACATGGAGTTATCTGAACCGAGGATCGATTTAGATCCAAAACTTTTTTTTTAAATTATTTTTCTATTAATCAGAATTTTGTAAATTAAAAAACCAAATTTTATTCTGTCTGAATTCCAAATTCATTAATTGAAAACATTATTTTTTTTTTTTTTTTATAAAAAAACAAACCCATTTTAAAAAGGAAATGTAAGTAAACGAGTGAAGCAAGGTTTAAAGGAGTCGTGGACTTGATGTGCTTTGCTCCTCCGGTGAAACAAACATACAACAATCATGGAAGGCCCCACACATGCACAACACACAACATAACCACACAATTCACAACACAAGCTGCACCATCTGAACAAAGAGAGCGCGCACGCGCGCATCCACGCACCTGCAGCGCTAATGAAGAAGCTGCTTAGATTTTCTGCCCTGCAGCCGCGCGCGTCACACGCGCTGTCTGCACACTTTGAATTAATAAAAAGGGAGTGGGAGGGAGAGAGTGAGGGAGGGGGGACTCGATAAATGGGTTGCCATTTTTTGAGCCTGCACATGCACGCGCCTCGCTTCTTCTCCATCAGGCGCGCCACCGGAGCCACGCGCGTTCCTGAGAAATAAGGAGAAAAGGAGGTGAAGCCGCCGTCTTCTTCGTTGCTGCTGCACCATCTTCACCCCCCCCGTTCTCCCCCTCCCCCTCAGTGAAGGCATGAGCAGTTATACCAGCGACAAAAGAGAGAGAGTGTGGTAGAGAGACCTTGAGGCGCGCAGAGGGACAAAGAGGGAGAGGACTGGGCTGCAGAGCTCCAGAGCGGAGAAGAAGAGGAGGAAGAGGAGACGGCGGCGCCTCCATCACAACGCTCTCCGTAAGCATTCTCCTCCGTGCATGTGACAGCGAGGCTGCGGTAATCCTCATCTGCTCTCGCTGACAGTACGCGTGCATGAGCCTCCGCGCGCACCTCGCTGTGTTCGTGTTGTCATGCTGCGCATGTCTGCTGCCTCCGCGTCTCTGTGCAGCTTTTGTGTTTAGTCCAACATTTCCGCTGCATCAAACTTCAGACAGATGTCTGCGCAGACTCGTGACCTGACGGCAGCTTCCGGTGGCTTCTCCGTCCTGGATGATGCTCCTCTGACCGCTGTGGGTGTCACACTCAGCCTCCAAGGAGCGTTTCAACAGGGTGTCATGCAGCTCGTCTGCGCCGAGCGGGATTCTAGATCAGACTGAGAGAAGTCAGGCTGTCAGGACAGACTATAGACGATTCAGACGGAAACAGCTGGCTGGCCTTCCCTAACGCAGCTGTGGGGATGCCCGGGCTCTGGTGGGCTGAGACCTGCAGCGTTCCTCTCATGTTCTCATCAGGAGGATCATCAGGTCTACCTGGCGTGGCTGGAACAGTCTGTCCATCGGAATAAAGAAGACCGAGGGACACATCCAAAACAGTCATTTGATCATTTGGTCATTTCTTTTTATTATGTTGTTATATCTTTTTACATAACGTCCTCCCCTAACATATTTTCCTTGTGCCATATTTAATCTAAAGGAACTATGCAGGAATTCATCTGACTGAAAACAGGATTCCTTCTTCTGGTGTTTTTCTGTGAGCACAGCAGAATGCCGCAGCTCCTTGTTGGAACCAGAAATACAAAAATAAGAATATCTGGAACTCAAGTCCAGAAGACAAACGTCAAACTTCTCAACTAAAATGTTGTGCTTAACTTGTAGGTAAATGATTCATTTGAACAACTCTCATAATTCATGTTTGCTGACAGGATTCATAGTGGATTTGGTTCATTTTGAACGATCTGATTCAAAGACCTAAAATGGATCCAGAACATCTTAATCCAAAACTTCCATCAGTGTGACTCAAGAATAAATAGCTGGTTCTGAGCCGTGCAGGTGAGGTTTTTCAGATTTCTGGTATTTATTCAAGATTAAAAAAATCAATATGTGTACAAATAAACAAGTAAACAAGAATGAATGTCAAATCCATCCACATTTTAGTTTGATCAAGTTGTTTTTGCACATCAGAATAATCATTAGAACATTCTAGACACTGTATGGTCACATGACTTTGATCAATTCAGAGACTGAATGATGGTTGATCAGTTTCTGCTGCATCACGTTGTCTGCTGGGATGGAACATGGTCACTTTCATGTTATAGAAGAATAAACCCCTGTCTCAATTCAAATGGTATTTTCCACAATTGATTAAAGATAGATACATTTTATTCTAAAACAATTGTAAAAAGGTATAGGTTGAATCAATCCGATTTTATTAACAACTTTCCCCAGACAGATTGTTCTGGTTAGATAAATCGATTAATCGCTACACCCTTATTAGCTTCTGAAGAGTGTGTTAAAAGAAAAATAGTAATAATAAAAGTTTACATTTGTTGCTTCATGCGTTCAAGAATGAAGTGATTTATTTTAAACTGTCTTTCATCATCTTCTGATCCCAGTTATGCATCATCTCTGAACACAGAAAGACATTGTTGGTTAACTTGTTTAAGAGCCTTATTTTAATCCCCAAAGTTTAATTTATTAATCTCTAATAATGCCTGAAGCTTTTCTATGACACCTGACTAATCTTAGCATTGGAAACAGTTTGAATTCCAGGCTTGTAAAAATATTTTCTGCATTAGACTTTAACTTTCATTTTAGGCAAATGTTCTCCAGTCTGTAAAGTTCTGTTGCTGAGGCCAAAGAGGTTAAGCTTCAAGCCTACATGTCTACTAATAGAGATGAACGGGACACCCATGCTTATGAGTTATTTTGACTTACAGACAGAATTTAAAATGTTCTGAAATTGTTTGTGAACGTTCATGATGCACCACATCTAGACCTGTCAGAAATGTAAGCATTCAAATGAAAGTAGCGTCTCTGGAACCTGGATCAGTCCTGGACCAAATCTAGATCAAACCTGTACCAAAGCAGCCGTCAGGATCAGGGCATGCACACAAACGCAGGACACAGAATGGTTCCAGAACAGTCTGTGTTTACTATAGCTCTAAAAGAATCTGAAGGCTAGAGGGACACTAGGAAAGCTCAAAGACGATCTGCCAACGGGTGGCAGTAGAAAGGGGAACTAATAGGAGGGCGGGACAATCCAGCACAGGTGCACCAGTTAAGAAGAAGGAGAAAAGGTGGGAGAAAGAAAGAGAGGGCCGAAAGGTAAACCCAACTACAGGCCTGATCCCGATCCCCACTAAGAGTGATGAGCTGTTAGTCATTGGAACACGCCGTTCATTTGTCATACTTTTCTTGAGGCTGGCTCTGCTACGAGACGTTTGAAATCTCAAAAAATTCAAACATTTTATTCTTGACAAAATCTTTAAGATTTGTGATGTGCTGTGACACAAGATTAGCAAAACCACAGCAAGCTCTGTGACTGCTGTTTGATTGTGACTCACTTTTCATGATAAAGTCATCAGGAAAGTCTTACATTTTTATCACATTTTTGTGAATCTGAAAAGTTGCTAATTTATTGATGCCATCTGAGTTTTGGCAAATGTATATACATATATAGTGTATATCACTTTTACAAATTAATCTAATACATTGAAATATTTACAATAATTATCATCCATAGTACGCTTGCAGGTGACGTACTGCCATGCTCGCTTTTCCTGGCGATTTTTGATCCTTCTGGCTTGCCCAACTGCCCTGCCCTGATGCCATGTCCCTGATGCAGGACGACTGCTGCTCTTCACTGGGAGTTCTGAACCCAGACGTGTACCAATGCTTTTATTTAGCTCTTTAAAATAATTAAACCTGATCTCAGTATCCGCGTCCTCCGTGACGTGTTTGAGAAAAGTTTTTGACAGGAGCTCCTCCCACATGCGACAGGAGCTTCAGGTTAGCAAACGTTTGGAAAACCCTCAAGAAGCAACTTTAACACTTGTTAAATCAAAGACGGTGAACAATACATGAACTTGACAGAAATTGCATTCGGTGTGGAAAGAGAATTGATTTTAATAATGCACGTGCGAGGTACGCAGCAGCGGCGGTGTCACAAACGGGCAGACAGCTGGTTCCACGTGCAACAGGTTTATTAGTTAAGGCAGGAGCTAAGAACAGCTTAAAATCTACAAAGCTAAACCAGGATCAGGCAGGCAGAGGTCATCAACGAGCATGGAGGCATCAGAGAAGAGACTAGAGTCGTCAGAGTCCAGGCGAGGGTCAGGGCAGGCGGCAGGCAAACGGAGATGAAGCATGGTCGGGTACACTGAAGATCAGGTCCAGGATGAAACACTCAGTAAGGGAAGCAGGGTGGCACAAACAATACTTCACAGTGAGTGTGGCTCTGTGTGCTGCTCAAGAAGCAGCTGGGTGATTGTCTGATTGGAGACAGCTGAGCAGGATCCAGGAACAGTGGGCTGGGGCTGCTGGGAGATGAAGTGCAGTCAGTACTCTGGTAACTGCTGCCTCTGGTGACCAGAGAGGGAATCAGAGCTCTGACTCATGACGGGCGGGGGGAGGGTGGTGGTGGCCCGTGGTACACGTGTGGGCTGAATTGTGGCCAGTGATCCATTCGGATTATACCCGTACCGCCACCAACAAGAAGCTTGAAGAAAGCATGAAGTGGTGAATGTCTGCTCCAGGCTTTTTCCACAGCTCTGTTTTGATATGTGACTGATGTGGTATCATATAAATCACAAACTGCAATAATTCATTCTCTTGCATGATCAATGTTCAAACGGCACTTCCATGAATTAAAATGAACGTCATCCAAACGGAATCCTTGATTGATCAAAGTTCAACCTGGTTCAACTTTCAATGCATGTATTTTGTTAGAGCCTTAGAATGGACATACAAACTTGTGATGCAATGCTTGAATGCAAAGGTTTTTAGCACAGAAGCCTGAAACACGGATTTATAGGCGATTACGTGGACTTTTCATTGGAAGCGGTCACTTAAATGCAAGTTACTGTGGCCTGGTGAATGGAGCTTCAGAGAGACGTTCACTGTCATCACATTTGTCATACTTGTTGACATGAAAAGGACAAATCCAATCAAAACTGGATTTGTTTTCATCTCCACCCGAGCTCAATTATCTCTGCAACAGACTCCAAAAAGTCTTTAATCGTCCCACTCCTTCCAGGTTTCTTACTTGAGAAATAAACAAATGGTTTTACATTTACATGTTTCTTTTCTGCACACAGTTGGTCAGACAGGAGGAGCTGCTTCTCGTTCCAGATGGTTAAAGATTCCACACATCATCCTGTCAGTCACCCTGACCCCCTTCAGTTCCCGTGGGATAGAGTTATGCCGTGAAGGGACTAGACTGTTTGATTAAAACTGGGAACTGGTCTTTAAACGCTCTAATTAGAACAGTAATTCAATTATTTTAAAGTACACTTTGTTTAAGGGAAGTTCCCTTTTTCTGCATGTAAAATCTGATAAACACAATGAAAAAAACCCTTAAAACTACACACCAAGCTTACATTTGTTAAGCTCCGGACATTTACTGTATCAGAGGACTGGACTGAGCGAATGTGATGTCATCCGTAAAAAAGATCTTACCTCCAGTTCCAAACAAGTCAAGTCAAACCAAACACCATTCTACGATAGGGACGTTGACATTTTGGAGCCAGACAGTGTCAGTAAGCAGTGATTGGTCCAATTAGGTCTGAGTAAACATTTCCATGACAACCACTCTCACCAATCAGGAGTGAGCTTTTTTGAAGTCCCCACCCCTTCCATCTAAGGGGCTGGCGAGAAACTGTCAACATTTGGAGGCCAATCATAAGCCTAGAGCTTATCCAATCAAAACAATAGGATTTAAAGGGGCCCTGCCATGATTTTCTTAAACCTTTCAGAGTGAACTATGTCCATATATAAGATCATATATTACCTTTGGAACACTAAAAAAGGAATTTTTTTTATGAAATATTAGTTATTTTCCGTGAGTGTTTTCATACCCAGAAGTAAAACTTCTTCAAAGATGGATGCACTACAATATATCTGCCTTTAGTAGGCCTGACCATTGCTTCACAACACACGCAGCTCCTTCACTGCTGTACCGGATAAGGGGGGGTGGGGGGTGGGGTGTCTTAAAAGAGCGCCCTGTGTCTAAAGTAGCACTCACCTATTTGAGCTGGAATTTATTGAAGAAAGGACACAACTGTAATATATACAGTCTTCCGCATCTAAAATGAAAGTCTTTTTACTGAAAATCCCTGGTTAGGGGATAAATGAAGTGTTGGTGTTAGTCTGGGGGCGGAGCTTGCAGCACAGACTCCTCCAGGAGAGAGCTTTTGGCATCATTCTTATGTCAGCACGTTTCCAACTGCTCTTTTTCAAAGGTGTGGGAGGGGCTGTCTGCAGCAGCCCCTCCCACACCTTTAAGAGGATTACTCTTAAATGCATGAACAGATCAAAATGCTGCTTTGGGGTTCTTTATAGTGAGGAATGGACAGTAGAATGCATTTAAAACCTCAAAAAGTAGAATTTTCATGGTAGGCTCCTTTAAATCCAGACTTTGATTTGGCCACTCCTAAACCTGCATTTTGTTTTTTTGAACCAATCCGAGGTGGACTTGCTGGTGTGCTTTGGATCACTGTCCTGCTGCATTATCCAAGAGTACCTGAGTTTGAGGGCAGGAACTGATGGCTGGACGTTCTCCTTCAGGGTCTTCTGGTAGACGGCAGCATTCATTCTTCCATCAATCACAACAAGTTGTCCTGGTCCTGAGGCAGCAAAGCAGCCCCTGATCATCACACTACCACCACCATGTTTCACTGCTGGCATAGCGTTCTTTTTATCAGACACAGTGCCATTTTTATTCCAGGTGTAACAGGTCGCACACCTTCTAAAAAGTTCAGTTTTCACTCACCAGTCCACAGAAAGTCTCTCCAAAAGTCTGGAGAATCATCAAGATAGTTTTAGCAAAACTCAGACAGCAGGGGAACTCTCCCCTGATGCTGTTTTTGTCCAGTGTCTTTTCATAAAGCTTTATTTTATGATGCCTAAATAAATAATTGCATAAATAAATTGGAAAGCGACGTGGTGAATTGAATGTTTTCTCCAACACGCGTTTGTTCTTCACATTGAGGGGAGCAGGTCTCCGTGGGACTGTCAGGCGGTTTGACATGGATGACATCTGGGTTCTGTTGTCGATAAAAACAAAAGTTGTTTTTACCGTAGTGAACAGACCAGACTAGACCTCAGCTCTTCACATCAACAAATGTCTGACATGGTGCTGTCACACCGAACACGATTCTCGCGACCATCTCCAATGTTAATCAACACGAGCGCGCTCTGAGGTGAACTCAAGCTCCGTGGCGCCCAGCGCAGCGCACAGGTCTCCCAGCAGCTCGATTTGAGCGGCGAGGCGTGAATTGGGCGGCACGGCCAAAATGTAAATACCTGAAGTGACAAGTTGCTGTGTCGCATCAGCCAATCAGGGACTCAGCTTTGAGCACGTGATGTTTCCAGGGATCAGATCAGAAAACTAGAACACTAATCCAGTACGACTTTCTGTTGCAGCGCGGCGGCTCTCTGGCTGCAGCCAGCCCCATGCTCAACCGCTACCGCAGGATCACATTTTTGACAGGAGGGGGGCAGGGGATTTGCTGCAGAGGGGCGGGGCACGCCAATTTGTTGCGTGAATCGCAGCTTCATGGCTCCTCCTCCACCCAGCTGACTGGAGGAATGAATGAATGAGCGAGCGAGGCGCTGGACAGCCGGCCGATGTCCCACCCTCCAGAGCCATATACCTCTCCGTGATTGGTTCATTCAGTTGGTGTCATTCATTTCAATCTCGCGCGCTGCACTACCATTAATCTTTAATATCAAGACGGGGGCCACAAATTATCATTCCGGGGGCCGCAGATGGCCCGCGGGCCGCGAGTTGGAGTCCACTGACTTAAAGCAAGGTAGACACGTACCATTTACCATTATTATAAATATGTAATATTTCATTTGTTTTTGTTCTGATCATTTTGTTGCATTTTTGTTTATGTTTCATTTTGTTTTAGTCTACTATAAAAACCCATTTAAAAGAAAATCCTGTTTTTTTTAATATGTTCTTGTTGCATTTTTTTTCTCATGATGGAAAATAATTTGGGATTGAAAATACATTTCTATTTATTAAAATTTGGATAAATTAGGAGCAGATGGAAATAATGCTGTTTGAAAAAGCTCTGTCTGATGCATGAAGTGAAATGGGCAGGCCAATGTCTCCCTGCTCCACTCTATTCTGATGCATCCACTTGTAGACTGACAGATCCATGAACGTCTTTGTTTTACCTGGAATCAGGATCTAAACTGTACATCTGGATAGCTCCAGTATTTTCTCTACTTTTCTGTATAACGAGGTTCCTCTCACATGAAGACAGACCTGCCTGATCCAGAAGGCAGGATCACGCAGTAACTGACTCACTGCTTGCAGTACAAGGGTCAATGTTAGACTCCTGGACTTTTGTGACCGCTAACTCTCTGAGCTTTTTTTTTCAGCTCTTTGATTATGACAGAAGCAAACACTGGTGTCTGAACCCAAAAATATATATCTAAAACAAAGAAACATAAAACAAAAACTGATTTGCTGCTTGAATGAGTCTAGCTAAGTAATTGCTTCAATAGTTAGAAATCATCTAACATAATTTGTAAACTTAATATATGATTGATTTCAACAGTTTCAGGAGGTCAGCACAACACTGCTGATTGGACAATCCACCTCTGCATTTAATTTCTGGTTCCAAACCAACATCAAGTTCATTTTCAACACAGAAACATGATTTGTAATTTACAGGAATCTGTTCTGAACCAGGAGCAACAGTTTGAGTCTTCATGATCTACATGCTCCTCATCTTTTCAGGGGCTGGAGTTCCATCATAGTCCGAATGAACAAAACGTTGTTTTCACCAAAAGTTTAAGCATCAAATTAGATGTTAACAAACATGGTGCAGAAAGGCTTCATGTTGTCAACAGAAGTTTACTTCTGACCTCCTGCTCTGCACTGAGATTCAGGCATCTCTGTGGTCAGACTTCTTGTAAATCATCCGATCAGAGTCATTGATGGAGCTCGTGTTAGGTGAGCCACGCCCACAGCGGTGAGTGTGGAGACAAAGTTAAAGCTCCAGATGCTCCTCAGTCTCTGTGGCTGATTTTTGGGCGTCGGCCCTCATGTCTCCATGAAGCTGCAGTCAGATCTGTTGTTTGCTGCTCTTCGATTATTCAGAACTTAATTGATGTGCAAAATTTCCATGGCAACCAGTGATTGTGGTAGTGCACGAGAGGGGCTCAAGGCCTTCTCAGCGCTGACATGTTCATGAGGAATGTGTTTGCATCGTACAGTTCACCTGTTCACCTGAAGCTCACGTGATGCGGGAGCAGCTGTCTGCAGCAGTCATTCACTGATCAGGGACCAAAAGGCCTTTTTTTCACACCAATAATATTTACCTGATATAAAATGTGTTTACACGCAGTGTAATGAAGCATCAAACATCATTTTCAAATGCTAATTGATGCTTAAATCTTTTTACACTCAGATCAGTGAAGAAAAGTTGATATAATACAAAAATTACCATTTTTTTAACACACTTTTAAAATAATCCACCAGAGATGTGGCAGCATTTCTGTTGGACCACCACAAGTCGGATCTGGAACCAGAATCTTAATCTTTTCTTTTCAGTTTTATGTCTGCAAACAGACTCCACGCACTGGTGTTGTTCAGGTTGTGTATTCCACACCTCCCCGGTCTGGATGAGCCTGTCTAAACTCATGAACATTCGTCCATGTTTAGAAGAGTGTGGATCAGGGGCTGATCATGGACAACCTGATGAAACATTCTAGATGAAGGGGGACTCCTCCTCCAACACTTTAGTTTTTTAGAACAACAAACCAAGATCTTATTGGTCCCATTTGCTAACTCTCCCGGTGTTGTTCATGGAATCCTTTCGGCTAGATTAGAATTTTCCCTCACCGGTCAATCCGTTGCATTGTGCTGCTGGTCCAGCTTCTTCCTGTCCAGGCTAACATTGCATGAGTGCAGATGTTTTCCCCTTTACAGTAGGTGGCAGTATGGGCTCTTTTCATTGGTTTACCATTCTCCAATTAATAGAAAAGAACAACAAAGAATTCATTTTAAGCTATAGATGTATTTTTGAACTGCCTTTAGAGAACGATGTTATTTGCATTTTGGTTTACGCTATGGTTCTACAAACAGACTTTTTCAACATGGATCAGAGCCCTCTGAACCGTGCTCCAGACTACCTCTGCAAGCACGGCCCAGCATAGTTCAATGTGTCTGAGCGACCCCGGGGGTGGGGGGGTGTATAAACAGACCCGCTCTGTGTAATCTGTGCTCAGTCCAAGTTCCCATCACTGCCCTGTGTCTGAAAACCAACAGAGGAAACGGTTAGGGAATGAGTTCATTTCAGTCATTTCTCCCACTAAGACAGCACAAGAGAAGACTTCAGGTATGTAGATAGAAAATAAATTGAAAGATTTTTTTCTTAAATGTGCCGTTCACGTCCTCCGGTTCAAGTCTAAGCTTTCAGATCTTCAGCTTGCAGCCTTCCAGCTGTCCTCTGCCGTCGAATGACAACCTAAACTAGAGAATATTTTAGTGACTGGGGCTGACTTGACTTTGACCTACATGAACCGCTGCTGCTGCAACAAACAGTAAAGTAAGCTCAAAAAGTGAACGTTTTTACACCTGCGCTGCAAAGTGTGTCCAGTTGTGATGCTTCTGCTGCATTTGTGTGCAGTTGTACTCATGGCTGTTTTGTGATTGTGCTCAGCCACAAGCTTGTGAGTGTGCTGCAGTGTGTTTTTGTACAGGAGAGTTCTGCATCATATTGAGGCAGACAGGCAGAGAGTGGGACTGAATACTAAAAAGCAGGAAGCTCCTCTTCACACGTTGCTCAGCCAGCTGTGCAGGACCCAGTCTCCCACTCACAGACATATGCACACAGACACTCACCGACAGGCAGTCACACACATGAGCACACGCACTCCCACACACACACGCATGCACACATTTATATGCACACAGACAACGAGAAGCTTGCTGCTTGTCAAACCAGTGACAGAAAGTCTTCGATTGCACAAATTGTACCAAAAAAGATATTTGAGTTATTTGTCTGAAGTTAGAGTGGAAGCTGTTCAGGTTCTTCTCTGCACTATGAAGCTAAATTCTGAAGAAAGTATTACATTACATTGCTGTATCAAACATATTTAGCAGAAAGTCTGTACTCTTCTTGATTACTTTTTCAATAAAAAGAAGGATGCACGTGTTGATGAGAATACTTTTTGTGCATATAGATCTGCATGTTGTATGTAGGCTATCCACAAAGATGCTTTTACCATCAGTGTACCTGAAGGATGTTGTAGCAGTCACCTGAGTGGACCATGAAGGATATTGGCTCCCCAACATTAGAAGAATCCATCTTTGGCTGGGATCACTCCCTCTCTGGCTCTGGGGCGGGGTGGGGTCACCCCCTTGGGGCCCGCTGTTGCTCTGGGCGGCACCCGGGGTCTTGGGGTGGGCAGGGGGTGGGCCGGTTGTCCTTGACTGGTGGGGGGGCTATCCATGGGGAGCGGGGGTCCCATTAGGTACATCCTTGTGGGTTTTTGGTGTTTTTAATCCCTGTTGTGACAGTAAAATCTGTCCAACACTAGAAGCTCTCAGGCCATATCCATTTGCTCAGTGTTGGACAGGACAAGTTAAAAAAAAAAAAAAAATCCACCTTTCCTAATGCAGGGGTTGTTTGTTCATTAGTTTTATGATTACATGTATTTAGTTAGTTTACAAAACAATTATTTTCTTAAAGACCCACGCCAATGAAATCATGTTATTTTTGTTGCATTTTCTGTTGATGGACGGCATATATAAAGAAATTGTGTTAGATTGGGTAAAAAGCTAAAACTTCTTTGAGTATTTTTGTATTCTAATCATTGTGAATCAGGAGCAGATGAAAAAAGGCTTTTTGTAAAAGCTTTTTATTGTACAATCGGCAGGTCACACGCTCCCTGTTCTGATCATCCACATGCAGATAAGTAGATCCATGAACGTCTTTGCTTCCCTCGTCTGAGCTGGAATCTGGATGTAAACTGTACGGCTGGATAGAAATGCTCGCCATTTATGTGTCACCGCTAATGTTAGCTTGGGGTTGAGAGGTTGTAAGCTAGCAGGAGAGAGTAAACAGATGGATGATGGGAAATGAAGGCATATTAACAGTCTCATCCACAACTCAGAGGCAAGTTTCTGATGAGCTCCTGCTGCTCTATAGAAAATATGTCCTAGAAAACGACAGGTTTGTGCCCATTCCACACCAGTGCATGCAGCTGATTGGTAGACATGAGGAAATTTGACAGTGAGTGTGTAGGTTGTGTGGACATCCTATGGATGTTCTACGTGCCTGTGTGTCACGTGCACACACCATGCATGCAGCATTTGCATGCAGTCAGTAGCCAGTGGGTGCTCTGTAAAACCAACTGGAATGCTGGGTAAATGTCACAGAACGACAGCATCACCCATATGTCATAAGTGCTTGGAACTTCTATTATCCTCACAAATACTTCTTGATACACATATCACAAGCACGCCAGTGGTACATTCCATTGTCACTATGTACCTTAAGAAACTAGCCTCATGATTATCTGCAAGACACACCTGCAAGACACACCTGCCAGACACACCTGCCAGACACCTGCCAGACACCTGCCAGACACACCTGCAAGACACACCTGCAAGACACACCTGCCAGACACACCTGCCAGACACCTGCCAGACACCTGCCAGACACACCTGCAAGACACACCTGCAAGACACACCTGCCAGACACCTGCCAGACACACCTGCCAGACACACCTGCATTCCCCGTAAGATGCCGCTCTTCTCTAAAGCAGGCCACACTGGCTTCAGCTGCCTGAATCAGACCACAAGACTGAGTGGAAAATGGGGAGAGAAGGTGGCAGCTGACCGTCCCCTCTGACACAGTGTTGTCTTTTTCTGCAGAAAATGACTGAAGAACATCTCTGAAGCTGTGTCACCGTGAAGAGCCTTCAGCTTCAGACCTGCAGCTCTCTGAGTGGGGAACACATGAGCTGCTGTCAGGTAAAGAACAATACCTGCAGATAAAACGCTGTTTCTGCATTCATGCAGCTCTTCGTTTTGATGCTCTTCGTTGTGTATCACTAATGACAGATCAGCAAACCTCGGACTCTGTGGGACTTGTTGAAGCTGCGCTAATCTGAACTTCTCCTCCGAGTCTTTCTACTGAGGGGCTTTCAGACGGCACTGCTACCCTGTGTGGCCTATTGGTGCTTTGGAAAAGCAGACTGTACATTTAGAGCTATCAACATTTTGTGGCAAAATTGCACAACCATTGCAATGAGGTTGTTTATCATTGACACTTCAAACATACACTAGAGCAAGAGGGTCAGACTCAATCACACAGGGCTCCAAAATCAATTTATCCATTTTGTAAACACTAAAACTACATTTTTAAAACTTGAAAAACATAATTTTGTAAACATTAATATGACTAAAAACAGGAAGGTATATTATTCCAGAATAAATCAACTTAAACTTTAAAGTCCCCTCCGATTCAAATCATGTGTTTAGAGTTTTTATCATGTCCGTGTGGCATTTTTCTTATTAAAGAGAACAAATGCAAGAAGAATTCCTTTCCTTTTTTGCATTTCCGAGTTTTTCTCCTTTTAAATCTCTGTCAATCCAACGGTCTCAGAAAATCTCTGAATTCCTCAGCAGTTAATCCGTCACGATTGCTCTGCTGAACATGCTCAAACCTCATCTGTCCCAGCTAGCGTGCCGAGCTCAGGTTCTGGAGAAGAGAAGATGATCTTCCTGTTGATTGTGGTGAAATGAGCCGCTGTTCACATTTCTGAGATCAAATCAGTCGTCACTGGATTATTTCTGTGAGTTTCATCCAATACTTATGGTAGCAGGGCTGAGAGAATGCTGGAAAGACACCACAGAGCTTCCTGATGACCTCTGAAATGCTAACGGCGGCTCATTTGACTGGAGTTGTGAAGGATCGTGGAAGTTCGGTCCATGAAGATCTCAACTTCCTCGTCCGAGCTGACAACCCGCTCAAAATGAAACTACTAGCAGCGGTGACGATTTACACCAGCAGGACACGGAGCCTCCATAATCAGACAATGGGGGGGTCCGGGACAAAGCAGCCACGCTCAGCTCCAAAAGCCACGCCCCCACAGAGGATATTTTTCTGATGGAAGCTTCAGATCAACATGAAAAATAGCTTTTTAAGACATTTAGGTTGTGGGATTTTGGTTGAAAACTTTAAAATCATAATTAAAACATTACAGAGAACTTTTTTTTTTAGATAAAAAAATTGTCATGGGGGACTTTATATAACTTTTATTATGTTACTCTCCATAAAATTATATTTTTTCAAAATTATACAGCCTAGAAATAACCACAAGATAACATCAGGCTGTTAAAAAAAAATTAAAATAAAATGATCTGGAGGGCCGGATATATTATCCAGAGGGCCGGATCCGGCCCCTGGGCCTTGACTTTGACACGAGTACTGGAGAGATGGTCAAATCGTTCCCTTTTGTTTTTCAGATGGAGGGAAATGTGACTGAAAAACGCCATCGAACAAGGTCCAAAGGGGTCAGAGGTGAAGAAATATACTTTTGTAAATATGACTATATTGATGTTTTTCACTGCAAAATAACCACCAAGTGAAAATGTGTGAATTCATTGTACTACAACTTTTGATTATTGCCATAAAAATGTAATGAAAAGAATTCCAATGCAAGAGACTGAAAAAGCTTTAATGTAAATAAAAATCACAACAACTTTGCTGAAATATTGTGTTAAATGAAGAAGAGTTGGCAGAAAAGGACAGGTGACCTAACAAAGACTGACTGAAGTCAGGTGACGGCTGAGGCTGGACGTGACACGGGGCCAGCAGGAGCAAAACCTGAATAAAGACAGCTTATGGTCCAGGTGGAGAGGCCTGCTCTTGTTTGTAAGTCTCACAACTAATGTTACTGAAAAAAGAGACTTTTTTGGGTCAAACTTGTGAGATCAGTTTTTCATCCTGAAAGTCTCAAGATGAGTTCCTTGAGCTGTCTCGCTCCTTCAAAGTCTAGCTGTCTTCTTGATTCTGTCATGTGGAACAGATCCTGATGTCTTTAGCTGTCCTGTGTCCAGACAACCTTCCAACTGTCCTCCCAGTCTGCACTGGGGGCGGGCACATGCTGGGACCCCTGTCCCGGCTGTGCGTCTGGATCCCAAACACTGAAGCAGTTCTTGGAAAGTCTGCACGAGTACAGATCAGTTCTTAGGATAAAGCTGGACACCTGAGGGACACTCCACTCCTAAAGTTTTATTACCATGGAGAAAACCTTCAGCAGATGTCGACTCCCCAGGAGTCGACAGAGCAGAGACGCTTCACATCCTGAACCTCATGAGAAGTAGAACTGGTCAAACTGGTTTTTGTTTGTTTTTTTGTAGCAGCAGATTTTTACAACAAACCTCAAGTCATGAAAAAACTAACAACTTTTCTAGTCGTCAACATCAGCTGATCCGGTCGTCCCACAGGATTTGATGTTTGGAGATTCCTGCTGTGGTGTCTCTCCTGGTGTTGATCACAGACCAGACTACTGCCCCCCCCAATGGCACTATTCTATTGAATCTCTGCAAAACAACGGCACTTTATATATTTTGAACATTTTGCAGAGCATGAACACTTTAACAATAGGCTATAAAAAAGTGTCAAATGTTCATGTCCTGAACAACAGGCTACATAGGCGACAGGGTGGTGTCCAGGGTGAACCCTGCCTTCACCCATCAAGCCAGGTTAGGCTCCAGTAACCCCAAAAGGGACAAAGCAGATGAGAAAATGATTGAATAACAGGCTACATGGACCTGATTTTGACTGAAATGTCTTTTTATACTTTGTCACTTAATGTTGATCTTTTTTACACTGACTATTCTTAGTCCTGTAATCATGCAGTACAATTTGTTCCATGTATATATATGTGACAAATAAAGTTTGAGTTTGAATTTGCCGCCATCTCTGTGCCTCTGCTTCCCTCTTTCTAACCCCGTCTCTACTTTCTCCACAGCTGCTGTGGAAGCAGTCACACAGGAGTTATTCAGGTAACACCCCCCCCCCCCCCCCCTCCCAGCTTCAATTTCTCAAACTCAACTGTAACAATTCTGTCCAGATGACTTTTTCATAAACTTTTGTGTTAAAAGAATTTGTGAGGTGTCCTCCATTGTGCAAAGGTTTCTCCAGAAGCGAGATTCATCAGTGCTTCAGTTCGTAAACTACCGACAAAAAATGTAAATGTTCTGCTTCAAGCATAGATCATCTATGTATCAGAAACAACTGGAATGCTTGGTAAAATAATGATTTTTCTTTCATTTGGAGTCCCAAAATACTTGTGCAGAACCAACAAAGAGGAGGACCTGAGCTGTAGAGCAGATGTGAGCTGTGTTTGAAGGCAACTAACATGTTCAAGCATGAATAGTTCAGGATTGCTTTGGAGAAGCGCAGAGACCTGCTCAGCTGATGTCATTCATCGATGACGTACTTCTATAAAACTCACCTCACCTTCTTCTCTTTTCAATTGAACTGCTCTGTTTCTGCTTTTGACCCTCATTTTTCTCTCTTCATTTCCCTCCACATCTTCATCTGTTTCCTCTGTTTTTTCTCTGTCTTTTCTTTTTCCACTGTGCTGATGCTTGGGCACTAAATCTGTTCCTTGCTCTTTCTGGTTTATTGCATTTGAAACCTTTCTGCTCTCATCTCTCTTAAAATATCCAACTCTGTCTTGGTGAATTTCTGATTTTAGAAGTGACAGTGAAGAAGAGTCTAAAGCTCATCCCAGCACCACTAACTCTATTTCCATCTTTGATAAGAAAGAAACAGCCATCTCTGTCTTCCTCCCTCACACATCTGTCTGCATGGATTTAAGTAGTGCTAACGTGTCCTGATGGTGTTTCACTGCCTTCACCAGCCGTCATTATTTTAGTTTATTCCTAGTAGGAGAGGATGTCCACCCAAAATGTATTGTTTTAGTGGAATCATCTGGTTAGTCAAATACAAGGAATGCAGAGTAAAGAAAATGTGTGTAGATGAAATGATGGATTGAGAAGCTCTTAGTTCCAGGAGAAGAAGGGAAGCGTGGAGGAGGCTGAGATTGTTTCCGGTGGAGCAGGCGCTCACGTTGTGTATTTTCTCATCAGCTGTCCAACCCTGGGCTGTGACGGCAGCGGCCATGTCAGCGGGAAGTATGCTCGACACCGCAGGTGAGTGTCCAGATGCTCTGGATCTGCTCTGGCTTGGGTCTTGAGTTTCTGTTCTGAAGTTCTCTGAATATGAGCTCTTAATTCAATTCAATTCAATTCAATTTTATTTCTATAGCACAAAATCACAAAGAAACTTTGCCTCATTGAGCTTCATGCAGGTAATTTTACAGATGCAGAAAATAGTCATGAAACATGAAAAAATGTCTAAAGACTAAACAGAATAAATAAACTGATTTTCCTGCTCTTAGACCCTCCCTATGGGTAAGGAAAAACTCCTAAAAAACCAGAGGGGAGTGAGAGAGAAGAACAACATGTGAATCAAACTGCACCAACGAAAGCATGGAGAACTAAGTACAAGAAATAATACAGAGGAGAAGAGAGGAGAAGAAATGAGAATAGAGGACAGAACCCCAGAGCTGATGTGGAGAATAATATGATAGAAAATCTAAAAATGACATTTAAACATTAAGTATTAATCTAGCCTCTCAAGAGCCACAGCAGAGGGAATATTTTCTGATTACTAGCTAACCTGGCAGAACGCTAACCTGTCTAAAGAGGACAGGAGCTGAGTTCTGGAGCTGACCTGGATGCAGTCTTTGGAGTAGCTCTGGATCTGATGGACATGTGTTCAGGGGCTGGCCTTGATCTGCTTCTGAGCTTCTGGAAATACAATAAACGTGTCTTGAATCGTATTTTTTGATTATCTGTTGGTTCTGCCTATTTTTGGAAACATTTTGAGTTTGAATGAAACAATTATTGTGCTGCCATCTCACCGTTGACATACTGTTCATTACCGTTTTTCTTTTCTTCGTAGAATTTAATTCTTCAGAATGTCTGTTGGCAGCCAAACGTAGCACAAAGTCTGGAGAAGCCCCTCAATGTTGGGCTTTGGTGTGTAGTTAGGACATAGCAGCAGGAGGCAGCTTCCAGTCTGATGAGAAAGTCAAAGCTATCCAGCAGCAGAAGAGCTGAAAGGTTTCTGTAACAGATAAAGGATCATTTATTTACACTACAAACACAGGAGGTTTTCCTGACTTTGCTGGTTTTTCTGGTTGGGTCCATCAGTTTTGCTTGACTGTGAGGAAAGAACAGCCAAAAGCAGAGAAAGAGAAGTGCTCTTATTTGAAGAAAACAGTCAAAATCTCAATTCTTCTTCTGCATTATTTCCTTTATGCCTTTAGAGAGTTTTCTTTAAAAAACTGATGCAGCTTTCTAGCTTTTTTTGTATTTTTTCCAACTTTGATGATTTTTAAAAATCAAACATTTTTACATAATTAATGAGTTATAACTCTTTCTAAATAATTCTTGAACCTGTAGCTGCAGCATTCACATGCACGTTTCCTTGTTTCATTTGTACAGCAGACACACATAAAGCATATTTAGTATAAATGAATGAATATTTGAATAATATGTAGTATTAAAGAAATACATTGCTGTAAAGTGAGCTTGACTCTGTTTGCAACCTAATCTATCTATACAAACTCTATAGATTCAATACACTTCTTTATAAAAATTCTATACTTTTGAATATTCAATGAAATTTTTTTTTATTAACTATTTAATTGATAAACAAATAGAGCTGCACAGTGGTGCAGTGGCTAGCTCTCTTGCCTTACAGCATGAAGGCCCTGGTTCAAGTTGGCAGCAGTATGAAGGGTCTTGTTTAAGGACCCTCACTGGATTTTAGCTCATTGCTGCCCTGGAAAGTGAATCTAGATCCTACACCCCTTCAGTCAGTGAAGTGGAGGGAATGAGTTTGGTGCTGTCAAAAGATCGTTAGCGGGTCAGCAGACGCAAAGAGGCTTTAGCTTCTATTAGACTAATAAAAAGATTTATAATATTTAGCAATAATTCAATTCTTGAGTTCGACACTCACAAGCCAGATTGAAACTTAGTGAGAATTCAGACTTTAGTCCAGAGTCTGCAACCATTGGCTCCAGATCCACATGTGTCTCTGTTATCTCTCCATTGTGGATCCTCCACCAAACATAAAATAATTCATAGAGACTGTTGATCCAGACATGTCGACCGTCTGAGTCAGCAGATCTCTGATAATGTCTGCTTAATCAAAACTACCTCAAGAAAACAAATAAACAAAGCCAGAAAACTAAGACTACCAAGATCCAACCCCAAACTAAAAGAACAAAACCCAGCAGTGGAAGACTGCTGAGGAGAAAGAGGAGAAAAGAATAAAAAACAATAAAAAAAATGAAATAACATTTGTTATATGTAAGGATTTAGATTAGTTATGTTTATAAATTGATGTCTGATGATAAACTCTGTAGGTTTTTCCATCTGTTGACCTGAAGACGTCTTGTTTGATCAACTCTACCTCCAGAATGAACAGATTTTATATGCAAAGATAAACTTTGGTAAAAAATATGATCTTTTATGAGTTAAAAACTCATATTATCTTCTGCTGAACAACATTGGTTACTAGCTGTTGAGAGCTACACTGAGATGATCCTGTTTGGCACAGAGCAGCTTTTATTTTGAAAATATATTTGAGCTTTTGTCACATGCAAAAAATAAAAAAAACATCACATATTTAAAGACGTTAAGTTCTTTTTATATGCCAAAAAATAGACATAAGTCATATATATTATTAAAAAAGAGGGTCATGAATGAAAATCTAAAATTCCTTCTGGGCTTCGATCATTAGAAAACGAGCCCAGATGACTCTTTTACTGTCAGAGGTGGCCGACACCTGCTTTAGGTGTTGGCTTTAGGATGCTTCCCCCAAAATTCCTGAGCAAATTTTCCATCTGAATGCATCCAAGCTGACCAGGAACTGCGCTCTGACCCATCTTTTAAGGTAGTCTTGGTTCTCCAATCAGACTGAGCTCTGGTTCCCTCTGAGTTTACTCAGTCTCCATGCTTGGAGGGAAAATACTGGATCAGAACAGCCACTATAGCTGGGCTTTATGGAATGTATTTTTGAGGCACAGTATGACGTTCATGCTGTTAATATTATATGATCATTGTTTTTTTGTTTGTTTTACAGTACTGACAGGCATATTAGTTTCCCCTGCTTCATATTCTATTTTCATGCATTTTCTTGGAGAAACAACACTTAGATCACATGCTCTGTGTACAGCTAGCATACACACCTGTTTAAACAATCCCGGTGCTAGACGTCTGACTCTGACGGTCAAACCCTGCTCACCTTTTCCTGACAATCTGCTGTGTTTTAGTGCTGTTTATTACTGGTGTTTCCAGTAACTTGCAGCTGAGATTTGGGCTACGATGACCCCAGACTCAAACCATGCCCCACCAAGAAAGACCCACTTCACAGTTCTGCTGCCCTTCACAGACACCAGTGTGAAATTCCTCCAGGAGAACAGACACAGGATGATGGAGACCCTGTCACGACGCTGAAACTGGCATCGGGTCAAATCTGGCTGCTTCCCTGCATTACTCAGAAGAAGATTGTTCCCACACACTCCAGGTTTCTCTGCTTGTTTTGATTCAGGGAGCGTGTCACTGAAACAAGGAGCATAGCCGTCACTCTGTACAGAGTTTGGCACCTGTATGTGATCTCCTGGATGGAGGGGGAACTGCGGCATTCCTACCCATTGTTCTGCTGGGATCTGAATCCTGCAGAGAGACACTTCTAAATCAGTTTGGGAGAAGACCCTCTTCTTCTTCACTCTCTTTCCTCCCTCTTGTACCTTTCTTTGTCTTTCTCTGTCTCTCACAACCCCCTGCCCCCCTTCTCACTGGAGTATGTCACCATGGCGACGGCACCGTGCTGCTACTGCAGTATGAGGACTAGGAGGGATGCAGCCTGTCTCCCATGGCAACTGGTAGTATAGAATATGAACATCGTGTCACCCACTTTGAGCAGCCCTCCCCCCACACCCTCTCATTCTTTAAAATATCCTCACCTTTGACACCAGTGTGTTGCTATGGTAACGCGTGTCTGCATCTTGTGTTGCTAAGGGCAGTAAGATCCTGTAATTGAGCCCGTCTACATGAAAATTCTGGCTTGTTCTCAGGTGTTCCGACCTACACATTCTGATGTCAGCACCTTGAGGTTTCTCTGACCACACAGACGACGAGCAGCTGTGCAGACGTCAGTCATGCTCTCATTTCACACCGGTTATAAACTCAGCTGCATTCAAATGCAGACAGCCACCATAGCAGAAGTTGTGCCTCAAATGTGTGCCTTGTAAAACAGCTTTCAGAACCCTCTCGCACAAACTTTAGTGTCTCCGTGTGCACAAGGCACACTCCAACCCCAGGTGACAGAGGTGTGCATGTGGGCTCGGTAACTTGTTCGCAGTGTTTTAGGCACACTCCAACATAGATTCTTGAGAAGTCATTGAACATATATTAAGCTTCTCAAATGTCTTCAGATGCTCATTTCTGGAGCTGTTTGCTCAGTTTTCAGGATTAACTCCAGCTCTCCAGCTCCTGAGAACCTGGACTGGTCCTGATAGCAGATGAAGCCCCTTTGTGAGCATCACCATTGAGGCTTGAGTGTGAAGCTTCATGATTTCAGGGATTGTCTAGTGTTCAAACCCTTTTCCCTTGTGCCGAGTCTTGATGATCTCCTGTTTTCATGGAGACAAACATTTCCTGGGTCTGTGCAGAGATCGCAGCAGTTACCATGCAGACACTTTCTTAACTAATGATTTTCAGAAAGAAAAATCTTCTCATGCTCCTCGATCTGAATGCCTCACAAATGAATGCAGAAAGAATCAGTCTTCTCCCTGGACCCCCCACCCCCCGTTATTCCACCAAAATCTGCTCCGTGGAACCATCCTGAGCTGAAAGTGTTGATTACTACCCACCAGGCACAGTATGTCTATTAGATACCTAACATAGATCTATTGTACAGTAGATGTTTGCTATATTGTTAGATGTCTATCAATAGTGTTCTGATAGATATCTGCATAAACAGGTCTAACACACGTCCACTTGTAATCTTGGGATACTTTCACTTGTCAAATAGAGTACTCGTTTAAAACATTTACTGGTTAAAGTTAATAAACACAGGGATTTCCCATGCATCCGTTGCTTTTCAGAACCCACTTAATCCCGTTTCTGTTCGTAGGTTTCAACCCAGGTACTGTTTAAGGTGGTAGAGTCACCAGGAGGGATGAAAGCAGATTCTGACAGCCAAGCATTCAGTTGTTGTCAAAGATCCATTTATTTTTGTCTTTAATTGGGATTTTTTTGTTCCTGATGGTCCTGCTGCATTTTCCATGCCACTTATCTCTGCTCTTCTTCATCCTCTTCTTTAGAAGATTTGAGCAGCACATCTTCATCCTCACTTTGAATCTTCCTCTTAAACATCTGATTCATTTTCTTCTGAATGGTTTTGTTTTATTTACTTTTTTTTGGAGAAACTTAAACTGACCAATCACAACAGCGATGTGAAGTTTATGAATCATTTGTTGTTGTTTTTGTCCCGTTGCATCAGGTCAAATTAGGATCAGCTTAAACTGAATGAAGAAGATTCAAATTTGAAGAAAAAAAGTGAAAATTTGAAAGCATTTTTAACTCCAAAATATATATTGAAAACTTGAAGTAATTAATAATAATTTGAAACCATAAAATTAAACATTTCAAAAAATAATATTGAAAACTTTAAAGAAATTTTGAAAATAAAAAAAATGAAACTTGAATAAAAAAACTTAAACTGTTATCAATTTAAAAAACAATTGTTTATTTGTACTTTCAACTTTTCGTTTTTTCGATTCTCCCTTTTATCTTTCAGTTCTCTGTTTTCTGTTACAATTCTGAATCTTCGAGTTTTCGCTGCTGAGCTTATCCCACACAGGGACGGGGCTTTGAGCTCATTGAGTACCGGGACATGAAGAGGGGACTCCTCATTACTGTTACGCCCCTCTGGGCAAAAGGTGCAACATATAAAAAAAAGAAACCAGGAGGGAATAAATAAGAGTGGCAGCTGAGCCGCTTATTACAACAGACTTAAGGAGGTCCCACCATGATTTTCTTCATCCTTTCAGAATAAACTATATCCATATATGTGATCATATATTTCCTTTGGAACACTAAAAAACAAATTATTTATGAAATATGAGTAATTTTTGTGGTCTGTTTTAATATCCGGAAGTAAAACGACTCGATTTCTGAGGCTCCACCTTTTGCACCTTGTCGGTCCCGCCCATTTCTCAACATCATCCTTGAACCCGCCTCTACAGCGTGAACAAAGTTTGTAGACAAAACTATAAGAAAATGATGCAGAATCTGTCTGGACTTTTCCTTTCAAACTTTGTATTTCTCTGATGGATTTTGATCGTCTGGATGAAACCAGATCCAGGAATCCTGCATGATGTTACTGGAGATACAGGAACACACGCTAAAAACACGTCTGTAGAATCAATGTGGATCATGTAAAAGTTGTTCCATTGAGCATGAATTCATCCACCACATTGAATGAGTTTCCGTGTCTCATCGTTGTGTTTTATGTTTTTTTAAGAGAATTCTGTTGAAACTACAATAGAGGTTTCACAGCAGCAGCCGGCGCCGCGTAGAAGACAGAAAAGAGAGTTCTACGTTTTTAGATAGTGTTAAAATAAACATTCTAACAAGTAAACGGTTGGAACAATTATTTCCTTTTGGATAACATGATAATCAATCCTCTACATTTGTCTCACCGATCACCTCATTTCTACTGTTTACATCACGTGACCGTCGGGTACGTTTTGGTTCAGTTGTTCCGCTTTCGGTTCGTTTCATACTCAGACTGAGGAATCTCAGAGTGAACAGAAGTTCAGTCCGTTTGGAAACAAAGCCAGACTACATTTAAAAATGGATCTGAGAGCGGTTTTGGTAGAGGAAGGTAGTTATCTCCTACCGTGAGACACATTCTGGCAGCAGGGGAGAACATTAGCACCACAGCTCTGTGGAGAAGGTGGGTGTGTGTTTGTTGTAGTCTGGGGGCGGAGCTTGCAGTACAGACTCTTCCTGGAGGGAGCTGTTGGCATTGATCTTATGTCAGCACGTTTCCAACTGCTTGTTTTGATGGGTGTGGGAGGGGCTGCTGCAGACTGTGCAGGTTTTTAGAGGATTTCTCTTAAATGGATCAAAGTGCCGTTTTGAGGTTGTTTATAGTGAGGAATGAACAGTAAAATGCATTTAAAACTTCATGGCAGGACCCCTTTAAACAAAACCCACTTAAAAACGTGCATTCTGTGCGCGGAGGCCAGGACATTTGCATTAACTTTTCATTGAAAGCGTCTGCTTGACGCCACTGCGGCTGGAGTGTAAGCATCTTCAGTCCTCCTACGCGTAGCGCTCATGTGCGCTTAGTGCAAACGATATAGCAGCAAGCCTGAGCTCCACTCACAATGAGCTGCCCTCATTGCTCATCTGCCTCACCTGTTCTGCCTGCTTCTTATACCTTAGCTCTCACATTTTGACTGTGGGCGGAGTCAGCCTCCAACTTGCCTGTTTGGTTACCCTTTAAAGTACAGACTTGCTTATAGATTTATAGATTAGGAAAATAGTGGACTCTACAGCAGGGGTCCCCAAACTTTTTCTCATAACTGTTTAATCTGAAAAAGCCAATGAACTGAATACCTATTTTAATAGGTTTGACATTTCATCTGCCACCACCTCTACTTCTAACACCAGCACGGTCTGCACTACACCCACCACTGCCCCTTCCCACTGCCTGTCCTCACCCCTCAGTCAGAGGAAGGTCCAGCTCCTCAGGCTGCTCCATCATTTGTCACCCATGATCCCTCTCTTCCTGTGTCCTCTCCGTGTGATCCACGCCCTCCACCTCAAGAATGTGTTTCCCACCACATCACAGACCATCAGGTGAGGAGGGAACTGCAGAGGCTGAACATCAGGAAAGCACCAGGTCCAGACAGAGTGTTCCCAGACTCCTGAAAACATGTGCAAACGAGCTGGGCTCCTCTTCAGCATCTGTTTAACCTGAGCCTGACTTGGGGCAGGTGCCATCTCTGTGGAAGACCTCATGCATCGTTCCTCCCCAAAGTCAAGCAGCCAAAGAGAACAAAGACTACGGCCTGTAGCTCTGACTTCACATGTGATGAAGATCTTTGAGAGGTTGGTGCTGCAGCAGCTGAAGCCACAGGTCCAACACGTCCAAGATCCACTGGGGGTGGAGGACGCTGTCCTCTACCTGCTACACCGTACCTACTCACACCTGGAGGAAGGAGGTGGTGCAGTGAGAATTCTGTTTTTGATTTCTCCTGTGCCTTTAACACCATTTCATCCTCACCTGCTGCAGAAAAGCTAACCAAGATGGCTGTCCAACCATCTCTGGTTTCTTGGATCATGGACTACCTCACTAACAGGCTGCAATACGTCCGCATGGGGGGATCTGTCTCCAGCACCCTCAGCTGCAGTGTGGGGGCACCATAGGAGACAGTGCCGTCTCCTCTTCTCTTCACGCTGTATACGTCTGACTTCCGCTACAACACCGCGACCTGCCACATGCAGAAGTTCTCAGACGATACAGCTATTGTGGCCTACATCAAAGGAGGAGAGGAGAGAGAGTACCGGCGGCTGGTGGAGGACTTTGTGGTCCGGTGTAGGGAGAACCAGCTGCAGCTGAATGTCCAGAAGACCAAAGAGATGGTTCTGGACTTCAGGAGGAAGGCTCCAACACCTCAGCCGGTGCACATAGAGGGAGACAGCGTGGAGAGGGTACAGACCTACAAGTACCTGGGGCTTGTGTTGGACCACAAGCTGGACTGGACCGCCAACACAGACCAGCTCTTCAAGAAGAGCCAGTCCAGGCTGTACTTTCTCCGGAGGCTGCGCTCATTTAACATCTGCACTAAGCTGCTGCACATGTTCTACCAGTCGGTGGTGGCGAGTGCTCTCCTCTATGCTGCTGTGTGCTGGAGCAGCACCAGCAAGAAGAACATCTCCCTGCTAAATAAAATCATTAAGAGGGCGAGCTCTGTGGTGGGACTGAAGCTGGCTCCTGTGGAAGAGGTGGCAGAACAGAGAACTCTGACCGTCTTCTGGTCCATCGTGAAGAATCCCTCACATCCCCTACATGAGGCCTTCACCAGAAGGAGGAGTACTTTCAGCAGCAGACTGCTGTCCCAGCGCTGCTCCACGGACAGAATGAAGAACTCTTTTGTTCCTCGTGCCATCAGGCAATACAACTCTTTGGCTGAACATCTTAGAAGCTTTTAATTATTTTAATCCATTAACTTTTAATCTATTTAATCCATTGACATTTAACTAATTTATTCCTGTAATTTTTTTATTTATCTTTTATTCTTTGAATTTTTTAACCCACTGACTCCTATTGTTTTATTGTGTTTTTATGTTTGTGTCGCGGCCAAAACTGAGTTGAGGGCCGCCGCGGGCTAAACTCTGGCTTCCTATGTCTGACGCGTGTTCCAGCAAAGAAACTCCGAAGCGTCCGTCTGCTGCGATGCGTTTATTGTCTTTATCTGCAGGTTTCCAGTCAGTCCAAACGAAAAACAAAAAAACAAACACTTCAGCTATGACAGACTTTTTCTATTCAAGTTAACGCGGTCAACAAATTATATGACAGCCACGGGTTCACCCCACTTCCTCATCCATCAAACTCCACAGGTGATTAGTGAGCACCTTTCACAACTCTGTGACGCGTGCACCGACAGTGACACACCCACAACAGGCAGGCGCCGCTAAGCTGCACCTGTGCCACTCATTATGGCTCCTACAGTGTGTATGGTTTTTATGAGTGTCAGCAGATGACCAATTTAAATTTCCTAAGGGATTATTAAATATTCTATCTATCTATCTCTGATGTGGGGTCAGGGTCTGTTTGTAGGCAAACAGAAAAAGTGTAGCAATCACTGGGTGTGTCTAATCGTATGCATTTATATTTTTCCAGAGTGCTACACAAAGCCAAATATGATTAATATCTTTCTGTAACCTGTACATAAAAAAACTATTACTAAAAAAATAAAAAAACTAAACCTATAAAAAGGTGGTCCCTTCCTTCTCTTTGAGACTTTGGATGGCTGCAGCTCCTCACACACCTCACAGTTTGTGTTAACTTCACAATAGTGATGGGAATTCTGGCTCTTCCTCGCCATCCAGAGCTTTCTGCTACCAAGAGACTCTTTAGGTCATTTTGTTGCTTTAATTATCAATAACAACATAAACTTATGTACAAAAGGAATAACTAATTTAAAAATGTTTTTATACTTTTAAGCATAAAATATGCGTATGCTTTTATTTTCCTTCCAGATAAAATGTACAAAATAAATGATAAAAGCAAAAAAAAGAAACAATTATTTACTATTCAACCTTTAAAGTGCAACAACCCAAAAACTGCAACTACAGCCCATAATACTAATTATAATGTGCAAAAACAAAAAAGGAACAAAGTAAGAAGGTTCGTCATCATGGTAAAAAGTTATCATTTAGGAAGAGGAAATATCTAATCTTTGTGAAGCTGATCTGGTTTCTTCTGTCAGTCATGATCTGTTCTGTTCAGGAGAAGATTGTTCTCTCATGCAGGTTGGAGGTCGATCGGTTCTGTTTGAAATTCTTTCCCGCTGGCTCTAAAGTCTGCTTTCAAGTTATCAGCTTTTAGTTATTTTTTCCAGTACTACTCATTTTTTTTAACCCTCGTGCTCTCTTATGAGGTCCAGATGACCCGACTCAAGATGACCCCACCCATATGTTGATGTGTGACCTCTCCCATGACAAAAGTCTCATGTCTGCCACAGACATCAGTGAAGATAAAAAATCCTTGAAACAATAGTTCAGCGTGGTGTCTTGTGGGGTCCAGATGACCTCAGTTTTAACGTAAACATGGAGAGGATAGCACAAGGGTTAATCATTTTTGTGGTGACGTTGTTGTACCTGCTGATAACTATCCCTCCCTGGTGTGTGCGTGGAACGGTAAAAAGCTTTGCATCCCCCAATCCTCCCCTCCCTCCCCGCTCAGAATTTAATATGTTTGATATCTCTGCGTAAACACAAACTGATTAGTCATGTGCGGCTTGAAGAGAGGATTTGGGACACTACTCAAATACAAATGAGCAGCAGCACTGTCCCGAACTTATAGGGGACAAAATAAAAATTCTTTTTGGCTCGTTTATTGAAGGAGTTATGTTCCAAAAATAAGTTATCAAAGTGAGAGCCACGAATTAGGATTACAGATGGTAAACTTTCACCACTTTTCTCAGACAAAAATGAACATTTTCACACTGTTTTCAACTATTAAAACTCTCAAAGTTCAAGCTTTTGTATAGAAATATGTCCAGAATTATAGAAAAATAACAAAGATCTGGTTGCGATTAAAGATGTACTGTATGTACTGTAGATTTGGACATGAGACACGGCATGGAGGAGATTGACAAGGTCTCAAGCCAATCAGGACACAGACAGAGGGCGCTGTTTAGAAAAAAAGCAAAGTAATTTCTCTTAAAGAATCCTCGAGACAGCAAAAGGTGAACTGTGATGTAGAAAGAGAACACTGTGTTCTGCTCTATTTGACAGGGATTAAAGATGCTCCAATAGGGCACATGTAGCAAAGTCAAGGCCTGGGGGCCGGAACCGGCCCTCTGGGTATTCTATCTGGCCCTCCAGATCCTTTCCTTTTATTTTTATTAATGGCTTGATGTTATAATGCGCTAATTTCTGGCCTGTATAATTTTGACAAAATATATATTTCATGGAGAGTGAATTATTGAAAGTTGTTTAAGGTTTAAATTGATTTATCTGTGATAATACTCCTGTATGTATTTATTCATATTTATATTAACATACACATGTGGACAAAATTGTTGGTACCCCTCAGTGAAAGAAGGAAAAACCCATAATTCTCACTAAAATCACTTGAAACTCACAAAAGTAACAATAAATTAAAATTCATTGAAAATTAAATAATCAAAATCAGCCATTACTTTTGAATTGTTGATTAACATAATTATTAAAAAAACAAACTAATGACACAGGCCTGGACAAAAATGATGGTACCCATAACTTAATATTTTGTTGCACAACCTTTTGAGGCAATCACTGCAATTAAAGGATTTCTGTATTTGTCAATGAGCGTTCTGCAGCTGTCAACAGGTATTTTGGCCCACTCCTCATGAGCAAACTGCTCCAGTGGTCTCAGGTTTGATGGCTGTCTTCTCCAAATGTCATGTTTCAGCTCCTTCCACAGATGTTCAATGGGATTCAGATCTGGGCTCATGGAAGACCACTTTAGAATAGTCCAAGGCTTTTCTCTCAGCCATTCTTGGGTGTTTGTGGCTGTGTGTTTTGGATCGTTGTCCTGTTGGAAGACCCATGACCTGCAACTGAGACCAAGCTTTCTGACACTAGGCAGCACATTTCTCTCCAGAATGCCTTGATAGTCTTCAGATTTCATTCTACCTTGCACACATTCAAGACACCCTGTGCCAGATGCAGCAAAGCAGCCCCAAAACATTCCTGAACCTCCTACATGTTTCACCGTAGGGACAGTGTTCTTTTCTTCATATGCTTGGTTTTTGAGTCTATGAACATAGAGTTGATGTGCCTTACCAAAAAGCTCCAGTTTGGTCTCATCTGTCCAAAGGACATTCTCCCAGAAGCTTTGTGGCTTGTCAACATGCATTTTTGCAAACTCCAGTCTGGCTTTTTTATGATTTTTTTTCAGCAGTGGTGTTCTCCTTGGTCGTCTCCCATGAATTTTTTTTTCAGATGTCCTGGGACAATTCTCTCGTTCGCTTTCTGTTATCCATGTTCAGTGTGGTACACACCTTTTCACCAAACAGCAGAGGGACTACTTGTCTCCCTTTTAAATAGGCAGACTGACTGATTATGAGTTTGGAAACACCTGTGATGTCGATGAAAGGACACACCTGAGTTAATCATGTCACTCTGGTCAAATAGTTTTCAATATTTTATAGAGGTACCATCATTTTTGTCCAGGCCTGTTTCATCAGTTTGTTTTTTTAAAATAATTGTTAATCAACAATTCAAAAGTAATGGCTGATTTTGATTATTTAATTTTCAATGAATTTTAATTTATTGTTACTTTTGTGAGTTTCAAGTGATTTCAGTGAGAATTGTGGGTTTTTCCTTCTTTAACTGAGGGGTACCAACAGTTCTGTCCACGTGTGTATGTTATTTATGTTAATATATGTGACACCCCTGCCATAGGGGCACAGACTGTGAAAGGGTGGAATAAAAAGATCATGTTTGGGGACCAGGCCAAATGTGGAGGCGGGCCGTAGTTTGGGGACCCCTGCTCTGCACCGATGTTGTCATGTTATATTTCATAATGAAAGGAGAAACATGTTTGGCTTCTATGTTTTATATCTAGTAAATGTTTCAAAATTACTCTTAATAGACATATAAAAATATTCACAGCACTATTGTCAGACATCTAATAGAGTAACAGAATAAAGTTATCTGAGATGTCCAGTAGACATCTACTGTAGAAATAGATGTCTTTTAGATAACTACTAGTCATCATGTGTCCGAGGGGAAGAAACTACCCAAACGGTTTGTTTACCCCCATGGTGGGACCGTGACACAATTAGCTCTGGGATAATAATCTGCCAGAGATTTAAACTGTAATAAATCTCTGTGAGTTGAAGTCTATCAAACGCATAATGCATGTCTATAGCTGTGAGATTTAAAATAGCCATGGTGTCGATCTTCAATAGATGTGTCTGTGCCTAGTGGGTACACAACCATGTGGTTCCAAATGAAACTGCAACCAAAGAATTGTTGTTCGGTTGAACATTGATGTTCTGAATGTAGAAATAGAGATAAGAAAAAGAAAACTCTCCGTAACTGAAACGTCCAGATCAGCTGCTTTGTCACTTTGTTAGATAGAAAGATTAGTTCTGGATTATTTTGATTGTTTGTTTGCACTCATGCACATTCTGACAGATTTATCTTCTGTCCCACCTCAGCATATATGGCTGTCCACTGGCCAAAAAGAGGAAGACTTCAGACAAACAACCACTGGAACCAGCTGCTAAGAGAAGGCCCTTCTTCTCTCCATGCCCTGGTCAGGAAATCAATGAGAACGCCAGCACCTTCACCAGATACCAGAATGACTCCATGAAGACCAGACTGGAAGAGGAAGACCGAAGAGATCTGGCAGAGGATGAGGAAGAGGAGGAAGAAAAAGAGGTAGATGAAGAAGGAGAGGTAGAAGACGACTTCTCAGAAGATAATGAGGAGCAGGAGGATGAAGAGGAGGAGGAAGAAGAGGAGAGAGGAACCATGAGAATAAGAGATGAACACGAGGAGGAGGAAGAGGTCAGAGGGGTGGATGAGGATGATGAGGGTGATGACGAGGAACAGGAGGATGAAGAGAATGAAGAGCAGATGAAGAACTGCCAGCAGAGTAAGTATAAAGTGGGATGTGTGGGAGGGGGCTGTGATTGAGTTTGGATGTATGGTAGCTAGGGGGCAGTTGCCCCTCACTTGCCCCCTTAAATTTAGAGTCAGTTTTGATGTCATTGATGACAATGCTTAAGAAATCGTCGATACAAGTTTCTCTAAGCAGTATTACAGTAGTAGCACCACAGCTAAAACAACTGCTGTTTTCATAAAAATCACAATAAGAAATCAGTTTGAAATGCATATTTTGGATCCTTTCATGTAAAATGGCCGTCCACTCTGTTCTCACTTGCTACCCGACCAAAGTCTTCTACCAGCCCCAACCCCATATCAAATGTTCCAGCTCTGCCACGGAGAAGGAGGCATTAGTTCCAAACATATGGACTTCCTGTGAATGAGGAATTTATAGAGCTCCACTTTAGTGTGTGGACTGAGATAACTGCAGGTCCAGACTACACTGCCACGATTAGATTACTCCTGACTGAATCTTAAACTACAGCATGCACTTTCATTTTTTAAAAATATATATTTATTCAGTTTTAGACTTATACCTGAAAAAAACCATTATATAAGTGTCAGGCTTTGGTGTATGGACACAAGCGTAGGACAGCTGGCAGTTCCAAAAAACTAAGTCTTTATTAACAAAAATTCCAAAAACAAAAAAAAAAAAAGATGAAAAATTGCAGCTAAATGACTAAGGCAAAGTCCAAACAAAACTCAAGACCAAAAAACACGTAACTCACAGGATCAATAACCTGGCAAGAGAGAAGCGGCTGTATGTGGAGTAACAAAACAAACCTGCAGGGAAAGTGAGGGCAGGAACCCATTAAATACAGGAAAGGGAGGGAAAAAACAGAAGGACACAGGTGGAACCCATTAGGGAGGAGTGGTGATCAGCCCCGGGGAAAACACATGTCAATAAAGGAGCCCCACGTCTAAAGTAACTAGACGCTCCAGCTCAAACCTGTTCGATTGAAGACAGGACACAACTGGAAGATAAACGGTGTTCTGCATCTAAAATGAAAGTTTATTGCTGATCATCACCAGCTCTGTGGAGAAATTGAGTGTTGGTGTTAGTCTGGGGGTGGAGCTTGCAGCACAGACGCTTCCTGGAGGGAGCTGTTGGCATCGATCTTATGTCAGCACGTTTCCACCTGTTCGTTTTCATGGGTATGGGAGGGGCTGCTGCAGATAGTGCAGGTTTTTAGAGGATTACTCTTAAATGCATGAACGGATCAAAATACTGCTTTGGGGTTCTTTATAGTGAGGAATGGACAGTAGAATGCATTTAAAACCTCAAAAAGTGGAATGTTCATGGTATGGCCCCTTTAAAGAAACTGTCAGTTGTGGAGTGCACAACACTGAGGTGAATTCTCAATGGAGTCCTGCTGCTCCGCAAAAACTATGACCCAGGAAACAACGCAGGTTTTTGGATTTTTGCCTAAAAATAACATAATCATAATTAAAAGTCCACTGGGAACACTTTGACAATAGATCAAAAGATGACTGGAGTGGGACTTTAACCCACAGCAACCTTGAGGCTGTTTCAGCAGCCTCACTGATGTTTCCGGTGGCTCATATATCCTGCAACCTTTTGATGCCTGGAGTAGAAAGGTTTCCCCACAAACCCTTGCAGCTCGCTTGTATAGGTTAATAAACATGTTACTCAGTTTTCCTGTTTTTAAAATTCAAACTGTTTCCCATCTACCGTCTTTGTCCTGAAGTGCAGAGGCTCTGCAGGTAACACATTCTGGATGCATGACTCTGAGCTGCTAATCAGAAGACAAGCAGCTATTATGTGGAAGAGTGTATGAGTTTAATCTGTTTGCTGACTGGATAATTATTAACAAGAACTTCCTCTGCAGAGCTGTTGAATAGGTATTTATGCTCCAGAATGCAGCCACATTTTCTTTTGCACCCAAATGCAAAAGATTTATGTTTTCAGAATCCAGCCTGCTGGCTGAAATATTGCTGACAGGTAAAACTCGAGATGCAGGAGTAAAGAAAAGCTTCAGATGTTTACTCTGTCTTTCTGTCAGCAGTGAAACAGTACAAACCCAACGGACAATCAAAGCTCGGCCCAGCTGAGAAGGACAACAACAACAACAGCTGTGGTCCTGGGAACAGCACTGGAGAGGAGTATGAGAACTATGACGAGCTGGTCGCCAAGTCTCTGCTCAACCTCGGCAAGATTGCAGAAGATGCAGCCTATCAGGCCATGACGGAGTCAGAGATGAACAGCAACTCATCCAACAGCGCTGGGGAGGACGACGAGGACGACACCAGCGAACAGGGGGACAGGAAAGGGGAGCTGAGTGTGGACCTGGACAGTGATGTGGTCCGGGAAACCGTAGACTCCCTGAAGCTTTTGGCTCAGGGCCATGGTGCCATCCTACCTGAAGATGGCTACCCAGATGCTGCCATGATGGATGATGGGAAACATGCAAATGGAGCACCTTGCATAAGGGGGAAGACTCAGGACAGCGGAGAGGAGGTGTGTCTGAGCAGTCTAGAGTGTCTAAGGAACCAGTGCTTTGATCTGGCCCGGAAACTGAGTGAGACCCAGCCCTCTGATCGCCCCATCCTCCACTCCCTCCAAAACCAACCCCTCAGCCCAGCAGACCAGCAGGCCGTGCATCACCTCAACAGGTGTGTGATTGGTTCTGTTCAATTTTTCATTTACTCTAACTGGAACTGATTTTTAAGAAAAAGTGAACTTAGAAGTTCAAAAGCTAAAGCTGAAGAACCCACCTGAAGCATTGCCGGCCAGACAGTTCTTTGTGTGATTGATCAGAATTTCAAAGATAAGATTAATCTCTATTCACATTGGAGAGTTCTTACTTAATTTAACATATTCGTATATTTTACCAGCAAAGTTTTATTAAGACATAACCAGTTTTTCTAGAAAGTTCAGGCTAAAAGTGAGGAGCCAACACAAACTAAACAGATGTAAAAACAGACACATATAATAATACTTTTGCATGCCGTGAACTCAGGCTCCAAAGTTACAGTTTGTAGTTTCTTTAAAGCTTGTAAATAATTCATCTGAGTAAGCCAGATGACATGTTTGTTGAATTCTACAACAGCACCACAAAGAGGAACAACCAGGGCTAGAGTTTATGTCATACTTCTTTTTTGTATTACTAACTGCAATAAATGAATAAATACACATTTTGCATCCCATTAGGTAAAAAAATATATTAAATACTAAAACATAAAAAATAAAACTATTGTGAAATATGAAAGATTTATTCTTATTCTTATTCCTTATTCCTTATTTTATTCCATTCATGAAGACAGCATTACATTAACATATTCAGTACACGTTGAAGGTCCACATATCTTCATGACAGGAAAGGAGCAGTAAGAAGAATAAAATTCTTATTTAATTGCTGCCCCTATATTACACCTAAAAAAAAAAACATAAAGCAAAAAAAAACAAAAAAAAAACAATCCCAGATGGCTTTTAGCACCTGTCCCCACACGCTAAGTACACATTACATATCCTCAATTTTCGTCTTTACAAATATTTTTTTAAATAATATTTTGTTAGTACAATTTTCAAAACGTCTGTTGAGCATTCCAAACTTTTACTCCAACAAAAGAAAAACATGACTGCTTTAAGGCAGTGCGAGCGACTGGAAACTTAAAATCATATTTCCCCCTGTGATTTTCATCTTCTGAGGTGAAAACAAATAATTTTTGCAGACTCTCCGGCATCTCTCTGTTTTTAACTTTAAGCATCCCAAGTAAAGTTTGCTGTTTTGCTAAGTCCTCAAATTTCAACAATCTTGACTCCACAAATAAAGCATTCGTGTGTTCTGTGTATCCAGCTTTATGAATTTAAAGCAAGTAGAACTTAAATTTTAAAGAAATGCTTCTTTTATATTGATTTTTTTAATGTTTTGTGTTAGTGCATGCTACAGTGTGTGTTACAGTGTTACACATGAAAGTGGGTCACTGTGCAGGTTGCAGTTCACGTTAATAGTGCCCATTAAAGTAACAAAAAGTTGATTTTAAAATTGATAATTGGTAATATTGAAATACAATATCATCTTTCTGCTTTCCCCTCATTTTTATCTAGTTTCTGTTGAGGACAGATTAGTTACATATTCAGATTTAGTATTTAAAAAACAGACTTTTCTGAATTGTTTTCCAGGACTCCAGTTGTCTCCCACATTCCAAAACCATGCGTCATGCTTTAGCTCATAAATAGGGATGGCTTGTCCCTAGGTGTGAATACGCGTGTTTGACAGACTGACAACCTGTCCAGGGGGTACCCTACATTTGCCCAATAGTAGCTGGGATAGGCTCCAGCAACCTGGGGACACTGAAATGGAGCAAGCAAGTTTGGAAAATGGCTGGATGAACTTCTGTAGGTGTACAGTAGGAATCAAAATATAGAAATTCAATTATGTTCATGGATTGTGTGAAAAAAATACAAATTTTATAAAATCAAAACATATATCATTTTATATATATATATTATATATATATATATATATATATATATATATATATATATATATATATATATATATATATATATCATTATAATCACAAATGTAGGAGATCTGTATATTTTTGGGACATTTCCATCTCATCTTGTTAAGGAGAAAAACTGGCTTCCTTATGCAGTAGTTTAGTCAACTGTTAACAAACATCTTGCCTTGCGCTGCAACAGACTGGCAACCTGTCATGGGTTTACCCCGCCTTCGCCCAATGGATGGATGGATGGATGCATGGATGGATGGATGGATGGATGCATGGATGGATGGATGGATGGATGCATGGATGGATGCATTGATGGATGTATGGATACATTGATGGATGGATGGATGGATAATGGATGGATGGATGGATGCATGGATGGATGCATGGATGGATGCATGGATGGATGCATGGATGGATGCATTGATGGATGTATGGATACATTGATGGATGGATGGATGGATAATGGATGGATGGATGGATGCATGGATGGATGGATTGGATGGATGGATGGTTGGATAGATGCAGGGAAGGAAGCTCAGAAACAAGTTTGAAGACTAATTATTTAATAACAAAAAACCTCATCCGAGGAAAAAGTGCAAAAACTAGATATCAAACAGAGCTGGGGAAAACCACAGGAAGAGCATATAAAACAAACCAACACTGAACACTGGAGGATCTTAACTTAAATAGGCAGCAGCTAAATGAACTAAGTGCAGACAGCTGTGCACTCCACCACAGAGATCAGAAGAAGGTGGAGATCAGCTGGGAGGAGCCACAGCAGCCTGCACAGAGAAAAAAAGAAGTGAACCACTAACAAAATTAAACAAACACATCTAAAACATAACAATGGATGGGTAGATGGGTCCTTCCTGCTGAGCTCTGTGTCTGGTGTGGTGATTAGTGGATGTTAGTGCACTAGTCCTCGATAATCAGCCCAGAAAGAGAGAAACATGACCGAAGATCAGAGAGGAGCTGTCCCTGTATTTGATATTGAGCTGTGACCCACAGCAGTTGATCCAGGTTTTGAACCAGCCTTTAAAGAAAATGCTGCTGGTGAAAATAGTTGAAAATCAAATGAAAGAACAATAACCTATGGTTCCTGCCCTGTTTATATACAGTATGTCATTTTTCAAACCCCTTTTTCACATTCTTAGGTATGACAGCAGCCATCAAAATGCACAGGAGGAGCCCAGACTTCTGGATCGTCGTTATTCAGACATGGTCAACTTAATGAAGCTGGAAGAACAGCTGAGCCCAGCATCCAGGGGTTACCCAACCAGCTGTAGTCAAGAAGGCGATGAGGACACCACATCCATAGCCTCCGACCACTCAGACGAGACCTTTGACATGGCCAAGGGGAACTTGTCCTTGCTGGAGAAGGCCATTGCTCTGGAATCAGAGAGGGCAAAGGTCATGAGGGACCGTATGGCCTCAGAACACACATTACCCCGCCGGGATCAGCACTATCACCGCAGCCACGGTGAGCACAGCCCCAGGCTGAGCAGCGCCGCCGAGGAGCGCAAGTCCAGGATGCAGCAAGATGGACTGAAGAGAGCATACTACCCTAAAGGTAGGATGGAAAGCCCACACACTGACCCTCTCTGTGTCAGTATTGATCTGAGCTCAGAGTAGTGCAAGGTTGGGTATTGACTAACTATGGCTGATACTTTGGAAACGGCTCCATCAAGCCAGCTAGCTCTTCTCCAGAACGATACTGATTCTGGGACGAGTCTTACTAGACGGGAGTATAAAGGCAAAAGCAAACAGATTTCCTTCAAAACAGAAACGTTCAGAATCTTGAAAAGTTTGTTTATAACTTTTGAATGAATGTTGTTCAAATTAATTTATCTGCCAGATTTAGCTGCTTCTCCAAACAGTTCATCAAATACTTTTCTATAATTGGTTCTCACAAGTTTATTTCCCACCTATCTGAGCTTCACAGTAAAGTTTCCCTTGAGTTAGAACATTTTTTGATACACCTATTAGTGTTCTTTCGAAGTCAGAGTTATATCCTAAATGGAATCTGAATAATTTTATGTAGGAAAAATGGTCTTGGATAAAAATGACTTTCTGTTTATCTGTACTTTCCTATTTCTAGATTCTTCCAGAGGTGAAAAGAAGGAGAGCAAGTGTCCAACACCCGGCTGTGATGGTACTGGTCATGTGACGGGCCTGTACCCTCATCACCGCAGCCTTTCTGGGTGCCCCCACAAAGACAGGGTCCCACCTGAGAGTAGGTCTAAGCTTGGAGTTACGCTGCACGAAAACATGCACACAACAAAAAACTGCAGAGAATCTAACAAGTCATTTGAGCCCAAAGACTGAGAAGCTTTAGATGTAGAAGATAAACAGAAACTGTGACAACCTGAAAATGTCCCTGTCTGTCACAAATATCAAAACAAAAGCTTTCAATTTGTTTCTTTATGTCTTTTAATTAAAAAAGATGTTTTACAATAAAATAAAAGATGTTAGGTGAATTAAAAACCAGGCGTACTCTGACAGTTCTGGTTCTGGAGAGAGTCTCAGTGATGCTGGTTATAACTGAGGGGGATGTTCAGAACCACGTGATCCCAAGAACAGTTATCAGGTGTGATTACACAGGATATTCTTGGAAAATCTGCTGCTAAACGGACAATGTGAAACTAAAAGCATCATCTGAAAACTCCCTGTGGTGATGAAGTTGGAGCACTTTGCATTTGTGATTAGATAAAATGTCTTTGAGGTTGTGTGACCAGAGTCAGGGTGTGCACCCACCACAGTGGTGACTGCAGGCTGAACTTTTCAGCGTTTGTGACCTGACAAGGACATTGTGCTGAAATGACTTGTTAAACGACTCTCCTCCTCTGTGAATGCTGGAGTTTGTTGGACGGTCCGCCATGACACATCAGTCCTGCATGAGTCTACATTTGCCTTTTGTGATTATTGAAAGTCTTAAAAGGTTTGTTTTTCCGACGATAAGCTCTCCTGGACCATGCCGTGTGTGGCAGCATGTACAGGCTCATCAATGTCTCATCATTTACACGTTAGAACACCAAACTTTGTACATACACAACACTTTCTTCCTGCTGCCAAAAGCCTAAGAACCTGCAGAGACAGTAGATTTAGAAAAGAGCAGCTTTTTATCCAGCTTCCTTTCCCGCTCCTTTTCACTCTTCACCTCACACGCCTGACTCCTCATGTTGAGTGGCTGGCATGAACGGCATGATTCCTCATTGGGCTGCTCCACCTAGTCACCGCAAACCTCACACGTATGCATGAGTGCCTGAAGAAATGTCTCAGGAAGACATTTATACCAGGGAGAGAAACTCATGGCGCGGCCCTGCTGCCGCGCTGCCCCGAGCATGCTGTGCTGGTGCTCATGAGCAGTGTGACCTGCCGTCAGAGGTGCAAATGTAACCGTGCATGCCTAACCGGCGAGCTGAACTCCCATGACTCTCCTGTCTGCTCTTAACCCTCACTGTCTCTCTCACTTTTCTGTCTGTCCAAGTCCTTGCCATGTATGAAAATGTTTTAAAGTGCCCTACTCCCGGCTGCTCTGGACGGGGTCATGTCAATAGCAACAGGAATTCGCACCGCAGGTGAGTCTGTGGCCTTCAGCTGGTGTGCTGTAAGCTGCAGGAGGAGTGGGTGAGCAGGTTTCGTCCTCCAGCTCTAAAAGTCTCTTTATTTTAGGAGAACCAAGCCGCTTCTCATTCTTTTGCATGCAAACTGACCGGAAACAGGCACTTACCAGTGTTAAAGCCAAGAAGAAGAGCGTACGGTTGTGAGAGGAATCCTAAACCTTCTGCCGTTCCTTAGACTGTTTGTTCTCGCATTTTAAGGCATAAATCCACTCATACAGACCAAGTACTAGAAGAAGGATGGATATGAGTTGATCAAGTAGTCAAAGCTTTGAAGTTCTGCACAACCAATGTTCCTGTAGATAAAATATCGCGCCGTTCAGCAATAAATACATTTTGTGACATTTTTACTCAGAATTCTAGCTCATAGAGCAATACAGCTCGGCGTTCGATCTGAGCCAATATCCAGATATCCAACTACGTGACTAGGGCTGGGTTGAAAAAAATTAATTAATTGATTGAAATTGATTTAAGCTTAACAGATCAATGATCAATTCATGAAAGATATAAATCAATTTAGCACATTAAGCTAAAGTCAGCTAGCTTGATGCTAACGTTTAAAGGGATTTCCCATAGGAAGGCTAATGCTAATGCTCAGTCGGCCTAAACATACATTCTGAATAAATGAATTTCTGTATAAACTCAGAAAAGAATTTTCCAAAGTCTTTTAAGAATATATATATTTTGAAGCAACAATTTGTGGATGAAAACATATTTTTATACTTAAGTCTTTCTTCTTCTTCTGGATTACGGTATAATGATGTAGCGCGATTGCCACCTAGTGGCCAAATTGAAACGTCCTCCAGGAGAAGCAGAACAATGTTTCCAATGTTAATGATCTGAACATTTTAGTTAGAACTTCTCCTTTAGAGAATCCATGTAGCACTGTATGATATTAACAATCTCAGTATTTCACTGATACATTTTACAGTATGAGAGCTGGATCAGATTAATATAATTATATTCAAAACATATAGTAGATAATTAATTTATTTCTAAACAAATGTTTATAAATGTGTAAACTCAAAATTAAATTAAATTGAAGAATCAAAAGAAATCAGAATCAAATTATTTCAGGCTCTTGTAAATCAAACTATAAAGGCCCCTCTCACCCTCCGCGGGTGGTTTCTCCTTCAAACTCGGGTCCTCTACCAGAGTCCTGGGAGCTTGTGGGTTCTGCAGTACCTTAGCTGTTCGTAGAACTGTTCTGTTCTGGACTGAGATGTCTGAGGTCTTTCCAGGATCTGCTGTAGCCCCTCCTCCAGTTTGGAGGTTACAGCCCCGAGTTCTCCAATGACCACGGGCACCACTGTCACTTTCACCTTCAAAGCTTTCTCCTGTTCCTCTCTGAGTTCCTGGTATTTCTCCAGGTTCTCATGTTCCTTCTTCTTGGTTTTATCTTCTTGTTGAGATATATAACAACATATATATATATACCGCATTTTCTGGACTATAAGGTGCACTTGTATCTAAGTCACACCTGTTCAATTTAAAGAAGAGAAAAAAAAATACAAGCAACACTGGGATATAAGCTGCAGATATCTATGTTGAAAAATAAGATAATTATTATAACAATTTTGTACTTTAAATGTACATTTATGTACTTGCCGTCTCCAGCGTCTCACCATAGATTCATTGATGCTAAGCTTGTGTGCAGCAGCGCAGTTTCCTTCCTAGATTGCAAGCTCCATATCTTTTAATTTAAAATGTCCACCACACAAACTTCTTTGTGTGATTTCCATGATGAAGAAGAATTTAAAAAATAATTACCAGTTAGTAATTTGTCACGAGTGTTCTATCTGCTAAAGAAAAAGGAGCGTTGGCTTTTCTGATTTGCATTGATTTTTTTGTCTATCTTGTTTTTGTCAGAGCTCCCCTAGCAGTGGAAGAAAAATCCACAGAATAGCCGCACCTTTGTATAAGCAGCATGATTCAAAACCTAGGAAAAAAGTAGCGGTTTATAGTCCAGAAAATACTATAATATATATATATATATATATATATATATAGGAAGCCTAAAAAAATGTTGTGCAGAAGGTTATGCCCACCTCTGACTGAAGCGTTTGTAACTCATAATTCAAAATAAAAGTCAATGTTGGAAATGTATTTTCATTTTCAAAATGTAACTGTATTACTTGTCTCTTAAAAACTTGTCTCAAATAAAATGAAAAAGCAATGCTCCGAAAGGCTTTTTCATTTTCTTCTTCAACAGCGCTCATTCTGTCACATGATTAAAGTGACAAAGGCAATGAAGACTGCTTTTTTGTTTTCACATCCCATCGGCAAACAGTGTCTCATTAATCAGTTTGACCTAGCAGTTCCAAGGGGCAGACCATGATGACGTCAGTGCTCCTCCTCTGGTTTGTGCTGTCTGCAAACGACATGCTGTTCTCATTGACTTACAAAAGGGAAAAACAGAAGGAAGAGGAGGAAAAACAAAGCTGAGATGTATCTTTTCATCTACAACTAACTGCCGCGATCATGTTTTTGTATCTAAACGGATTGTAGAGATGAAAATAAACATATAATCAGACAGACAGATCAATGTAGTGGGCTGACTCTGGAGCGGGGCGCAGGGCTGGGTTTGGGTGTGAAAGAACAACAGGCAGAGAGCAGTTCTTCTTAGCTGAAACATGGGGTAATATTTTAAGGTTATTAATTGACTCATGATGGTAAAAACAAAAAGAGCTTTAGCAAAAGCGTCTGTCGATGGTTGCTTAAAAATGTGCGTCTGGTGTGAATTGCAGGAGACAGCGCTTGCAGCGTTCACTCAGTTCCGCGGCGCATCCGCGGCCAGTGTGAACCTAGCTTTATTGCAATTGGATTTTCTTTAGGGTTTCAGAATCATAATAAATTTGTTTTTATTACAGGTACTACGTTGTTTCTGTTCCGGACCGTGCTGGAGTTAGGGCTGCTTTTTTTTATGTTTAAAATCTTTGCGCTAACATCTTAAGGTGCTTTCACACCGAATGCGATTTGCATGAAAAATGTGCGTGGCCATTCCTGTTTCACCGCGTGAAAATAAACAAAATATCACAAAGTTCTGGAGGCTTGAGCTGTTCAGAGAATTGCTTTTTCATTTTATTTAAAGGGGCCCATACCATGATTTTCTTCATCCTTTCAGAGTATACAACATCCATATATATGATCATATATTACCTTCAGAACACTAAAAAACAAATTATTTATTAAATATTAGTCATTTTTGTGGACCGTTTCAATACCCGGAAGTGAAACGACTAGATCTCTGAGGCTCCGCCTTTCACTGAGGCTCCGCCTTTCACTCCTTGTCGGTCCTGCCCATTTCACAGCATCATTGTTGAGCCAGCCTCTCCAAGCCTCCTCAGTTTGACCGAAACTTTGTAAACAAAACCACGTGATCTTTTCGATCAAGCGAAAGATTTATTTTGTTTTAATTTGCTGATGGATTTTAAGAGTCTATATGAAGGCCAGGTTCAACACACACCACAGAGGAATCCTGCATGACGGTTACTGGAGGCACTACAGGTACACACGCTAAAGAACACGTCTGTAGAATCCATGTGGATCACGTTAAAAGTTGTTTTAATGAGCCTGAATTCATCCGACCTCCGAGTTTCCGTGTCTCATCGTTGTGGAGTTATGGCATTGTTTTTTAGAGAACTCTGTTGGAAATACATTAGAGCGTTTAAGATGACGTCACAGCAGCAGCCTGCGCGCGTGCCACGTAGGAGACACAGAAAAGAGAGTTCTACGTTTTTCAGTGTTGAAATAAACGTTCTAACAAGTAAACGGTTGGAACAATTATTTCCTTTTGGATAACATGATAATCAATCCTCTACATTTGTCTCACCGATCACCTCATATCTACTGTGTTTATATCATGTGACTGTCGGGTACGGTGGCTGTTTTGGTTCAGTTGTTCCGCTCTCGATTTGTTTCATATTCAGACTGAGGAATCTCAGTGTGAACAGAAGTTTGGAAACAAACCAGGACCAACTTGAAAGATGGGTCTGAGAGTGGTTCTGGTACAGGAAGGTAGTTTTCTCCTGCCAGGAGACACATTCTAGCAGCAGGGGATGAGTACATTAACACCACAGCTCCGTAGACAAGGTGGGGGTGTTTTCATTTGTTTTCATTGAAGTCTGGGGGCGGAGCTTGCAGCACAGAGTCTTTTTGGAGGGAGCAGTTGGCATCGATCTTATGTCAGCACGTTTCCAACCGCTCATTTTCGTGCATATGGGAGGGGCTGCTGCAGACAGAGCAGGTTTTTAGAGGATTATTTTTAAATGCATGAACAGATCAAAACGCCGTTTTGGGGTTCTTTATAGTGAGGAATGAAGAGTAAATTGCATTTAAAACCTCAAAAAGTAGAATTTTCATGGTAGGGCCCCTTTAAGAGAAAAGTGTCGTAGTTACATTGTAAAAAATGAAAAAGGATTTCTGTTTATGCATTTTAAGCTTTACAGTTGATATTTATATTTCAATTTTGGTACAAATTTACTAAAGAACTGTTTGAAAATGAAATGCCAAATGCCCTTTTCTTTATCATTTTAATTAAGTCATAGAATGAGCTGTATTGAAGAAGAAATGGAAAAAGCTGTTTGGAGAATTGCTTTTTAATTTTATTTAAGAGAAAAGTCATCCAGGCACATTTTAAAAATGAAAAAGCATTTCCAGTATTGCCTTTATTTTGAATTATGAGTCAAAAACGCTTCCATAGGGTGGGGCGCCCCCTGTCCCACTGCAGAGTTTTCACCAGCTGAGCAGATACAATGGAGCCATAGATGCTGTTTGACTCTTCAACATATTAAATGAAGTCCAAGTCAAGCTTTGGTCTTAAGCTGAGGATGCTGAGATGTTAGAACATGGAATACAAACATTCAGACGTCCATGCTACTAAAACCTCTGCAGAGGCATCCTCATCTCTTGGATGAGGATTCTGCAGATTCAAAGGAAGCCTCCAAACTAATGTGGCTTCTGCACTAGCATGTGCATGACTAACTATCCCCTTAACTGTTAACCCTTTCTTAGATAATTGACAAATAACCAACAAACAAGTCCTTTTTTTAACAAGAATTTCTTTCCAGTGTAAGCTCAAAATTGATCTGAACTTTTTTCTTGAGACTGATGCAAATAGCCAGATTCCTTAACAAAAATGGTCAAACTGCCCCGCAATGACAGAAAGACCAAAAGGTTTACATCAGGTGATGAGATCAGTTTTTCATATTTTTAATCTTTTGACAGCAAAAATGAATTGATGTTTTTGCCATCTACAGAATGGATGAAATTTTGCACATAAACCCACAAATAAATACACACAAACCCAGAGACAGGGTGTGTTATACACAATAAACAAAGCAAAATAGCAACTAGCCAGTAGAGCACGTTTGCTGGCAGGTCACAGCTTTTATATCTGCTGGTCTCCATAGAAATATCTTCAAAGCAGCAGGATTCTGCTCCCTCTCACTCTACCTTGGGTTCCAAGGAGAAGTACATCTTACTTTGCAGCAACCAGAAATGTATTGGGATGGATAAAACTTTTTCCTTCAGCAAAGAAAAATGAAGTTAGTTTGTTTCAGTTTTTTCATTTCAAGAGAACTGTCTCAGTGAGAGGAGTTCAGCTGGTTCCACCTTTTCCTTCCAGAACAAGTGGAGTCAGTGAAATAAAAAGATGATGTTCAGGCTTCAGTTTATGCTCTCAGATGGATGACTGTCAGAAGGTCAGGAGATCGGTCTTTATAGATCTTGAGAAAGTCCAGAGAAATGAGGTTTGGATGAGGAAGTCTGGTGTGACAGAGAAGAACGTTGGAGTTGTTAATTGAATGAGAGTGGTGGGACGTTCTGCAGGTGTGACAGAGGAGGATAAGATGGAGATGGGTCTGAGGATCAGCTTTGAGCTCCTTCTTGTTATCTGTGTTGATGGACAGACTGACAGGAATCTTTATGGATCAGGATGTTTGCAGATGACAGTGTGATCTGTAGTGAGAGCAGGTGGAGGAACATCTGAAGAGGTGGAGGAACATCTGAAGAGGTGGAGGAACATCTGAAGAGGTGGAGGTTTGCTCTATAAATGAGAGGAATGAAGGTCAGCTGCAGCAAAACAGAGTATCTGTGTGTAAATGAGAGGAACTGAAGAGGAACCATGACATTACAGTGAACAGAGGGGGAGAAGGTGGAGGACTTTAAGAGACTTGAGAATCTTAAGGTCAACAGTCCAGGACAACAGTGTTGGAAAGAGGTGAAGAGACGTCTGCATACAGGTTAGAATAGTTTCTGGAGGTTTCAGGTGTGATGTGTGATCAAAGAGTGTCATCAAGAATGAAAGGAAAGCTGTAGAAGACTGCGGTGAGGGCATCTATGTTGTTGGTTTAGAGAAGATGTGCCCAAACTTTTTTGCTCAAGGGGACAAAATCTAAATGTGATACTGGTTCTCTGGCCTAATACAATATTTTTCTATATTTAATAAAATAAAAACAGAAAATAAAGATTATGATTTAATTAATTATTTTGATTCTATATTTATCAGGGTAACATATTAGTAAGAATGAAAAGTAAGTAACATTTTCTTTGAAACCTTTAAATATAACATGAAAGCCTCTTTGGCCATGTTTAATTAAAAAACAAGAGCAAACTAAAACAAGCAAACTTTCTTACAATGGAAACAGCAAACTGGGATCTTATTGAGGGACCTGGTTCTGTTCTTTAGACTTTATCTGTGACTCAATGTTGGCCTTCAGCTTACTCACTGATAGAGTTTTGGGGCACCATACAGTTCATACAGTTAAGAGGTTTTACCTAAACAATCTGCAGCTTCCATCACCAGGACTTGGCGGGCCAGAAGATTACCTGTGGCGGGTCAAATTTGACCCGCAGGCCACATTTTGGGCACCCATGGTTTAGCACACATGTGTCAAAGTCACGGCCCGGGGGCCAGATCGGCCCTCCGGGTAATTCTAGCCGGCACTCCAGATCATTTTAGTTCATTGTTATTAATGGTCCGATGTTATCTTGCGCTCATTTCTAACTTTTATAATTTTGACAAAATATAATTTTTATGGAGAGTAAAATATTGAAAGTTATTTAAGGTTTAAGTTGATTTATTCTGGAATAATTGAAAGGATTTATATGTGGACCCCAATAAGTACAAGCACAGGATGGATGAATACATGGTTTATTCGGCTCTGGACCTCTGGAGAGACAGGAGCACTGCCATGACAATGATTTTCCTGCCTTTTACCTTTTGAACATTGGCATTCTGCTAGCTTTTGAAACTATTTTAGCATTTACTAAGATTATTTTAGGCTATTTTTGAGCTTAGCTAATATTTCAGCAACATGATAACTGTTTGGGCTGATTTAGGCTTTTTCTTTTAGAAGTTATTTAGACTGTTCTGGAACTCGGCTAATATTTACACGATTGCTATTTTGGCTAAATTAGGCTTTTTTCAGTTATTTAGGCTATTTGAAGTTTAGCAATTTCCAGCTACATGCTAGGTGTTTTGGCTAACCTAGGATTCTTTTTTTCTTTGTGTTTATTTTAGGCTGATTTGGCATTCAGCTAATATTTTAGCTGGCTATCAGCTTCAGTGATTTTAGCTATCAACTTCAGCATTTTCAGCTATCAGTTTCATCATCTTCAGCGGCCACATTCAGTTTACAGCATTCACGCCAGCATTATGACAGGTAATGCTATCTGGTTCATGAATATGTTAAAAACTTACAGTTTTAAAGTTTTAAAAAGGTTGTTTTAGAGTGTTCAATAAATGTTTATCCTGTTCGGCCCACGACCTAAGATGTGTTTTGGATTTTGGTCTCCTGTGCGATTGAGTTTGACACCCCTGGTTTAGAGACTCTGATCCAGAGCCAGATCAGATCATGGTAGATATTCTGGACATCAATGCAGAGAAGCAGTGATGATGATGTTGGTGAAAGGATGCTGAGGTTGAAGCTACAGAAAAGAGAGGAAGACCAAAGAGGAGGTTCATGGATGGAGAAAAGGAGGACATGAGGGTGGTTGGTTTAGTGAGGAGGAGAGCAGAGGATGAAATTGAGGCGGGTGATTTTCTGCGGCAACTCCTAATTGGAGGAGCTGAAAGATAAGGAAAACAGTGTGAACAGTTGTAAAGGTATACCTTTGAGAGACATTGTGACTTTTTCTAAGGTTTGGTTTCATCAGTCTGAGCCCTGTGTTTGTGTTGGAGTCTAACCAAGCCCTCCTCTGTCCTATCTGTTATTGCCAGTTTGTCGGGCTGTCCCATTGCTGCCGCAGAGAAGATGGCAAAGGTGCACGAAAAGAGTCACTCAGCTGACAGCAGCAAGGCCAACCAGACATCAGACCGGGTCCTCAGGTATGATCCTCTCTGTGTCCAGATGAAGTACTATCAAGACAAGCACAGAGAATCAAAGAGGAGACCCTCTGTGTGGATCCAATAGGGTTACCACGATTAGTCAACTAATCGACCACTAATCAACTATTAAAATAGTCCACCAATAATTTTCAATTAGTCGTTACTCTATATTTTATAGAGTCAGTGTAATAAAGTTAAACAAAGTTGTGAACGTTTAGCACCCAAAAATTTATTTTTTTATTATTTGAGTCAGTGAGACCAAATCTTTATCTTTGATGAAAAACAGTTCCTTGTTTCAGATGCTAACCTCATTTCATTGTGGGATTTCGAAGCAAACATTCACACTACATTGTTTTCTCCTGCTTCTTTCCATACGTTTTTCAGCAAATGTTCATGTTCAGCATGATTTCAACAATCTTAGTATCAAAGCGTTCACCTTGTTCAGGACATTTCAATAAGGAGAGAACTCAAAGTGGAATTAAAGATTTAATTGAGTAGATAGATGAACATGAAACTGCATGAAATATAAAGTATTTTGGTGGTTGGGCTCTGGGCTGGAACAATCTTGCTTATAATGAAGACCTTGGGCCAGGTGAAGAAACCCCCCAGCACGAAGCAGACTACAAGAGTTGGAGACGAGTGGAGGAGCCAGAGGACGCTTGGACCCAGAGCCCAGACACTGATGGTGGTGGCAGGACTGCAGCATCGAAGAGCCAGGAGGAGAAAGGGGTGGGGGGCTGGTGCAATGTCTGGAATGTGGAAGAACAAAACTTTTACAGTAGTTTGAAAGGATTAGCTGTGAAGAAAGAGAGTACTTCAGCTATTGGCTCCCAGTGTATACCAATTGATGAGGTGAGGAGTGATGATGAAACCCTGCATGCCTTGGAGGAAGAAGATCTTCCTTATTAAAATTACGCTGAAGCTTCACTACTGCTTTCATCCTGTTTTGAATGGGAAAGACTGCAAATTTTAAAATCTTAAGTAGATTATCAAAAAGCCCTTAAAGTACCCCTACAACAATGTTTTTTATTTTCTTTAAATGTTCCCCATGGGGCTTTAATTCGGACTGGGGAGTGTTTGAAGTCCACATCCTAAATGTCTTAAAAAGCCATTTTTCATGTTCATCTGAACTGAATCCTTCCCTTCCAAAAATCCCCCCCCCCCCCCCACACACACACACACACCCAATTTTTCCCAGACATGCTAGCAAGACATACACTTTGAAAAGCCCATGAAAAAAATAACCATTCAGGGTTTTATGCCTCTTCTTCTTCTTCTTTTCCTTTGGGCTTTTCCCTTCAGGGTCTCCACAGTGAATCCTTTTCCTCCATCTAAGCCTGTCTTCATCATCCTCTCCTCTAACACCATCCACCTTCATGTCTTCATTCTCTGCATCCAGAAACCTCTTCTTTGGTCTTCCTCTAGACCTCTAGACTCAGCATCCTTCTACCAATATCTTCACTGTCTCTCCTCTGAACATGTCCAAACCATCTCAGTCTACCTCTCTGACTTATCTCCAAAACCTCTAAACATGTGCTGTCCCTCTGATGGATTCATTCCTGATCCTATCCATCCTGGTCACTCCCAAAGAAACCTCAGCATCTTCATCTCTGCTACCTCCCAGCTCTGCTTCCTGTCTTTTTCTTCACTGTTTCTAGTCCAACAACATGGCTGCTCTCACTACAGTCTTCTACATCTTTCCTTTCATTTGTGCTGAAACTCTTCTATCACACATCACACCTGACACTTTTCTCCATCCACTCTGTACTTTTGATCTCCCTGTAACCTCACACTTCCACTTGGGTTCCTTTCATTCACACACATGTACTCTGTCTAACCTTCATTCATCTCCTTTCCAGGACAAACCTCCACCTCTCTAACTCCTCCTCCACCTCTCTAGCCCCTCCTCCACCTCTCTAGCTCCTCCTCCACCTCTCTAGCTCCTCCTCCACCTGTTCTCTGCTCTCACTACAAATCACAATATCATCTGCAAACATCATAGTCCATGGTGATTCCTGTCTGACCTCATCAGTCAGTCTGTCCATCACCATAGCAAACAGGAAGTGGCTCAGAGCTGATCCCTGATGTAATCCCACCTCCACCTTGAACTCCTCTGTCACCCTGACAGCACACCTCACCACTGTCTTACAGCCCTCATACATGTCCTGCACTGCTCCAACATACTTCTCTGTCCCTCCAGACTTCCTCATACAATCCCATAGTTCCTCTCTGGACACTCTGTCATCATCTTTCTCCAGATCTACAGAGACACAGTGGAGCTCTCTCTGACCTTCTCTGTTCTTCTCTATCAACATCCTCAGATCAAATGTAGCATCTGTAGAGCTCTTTCTCTGCATGAAACCATACTGCTGCTCACAGATGTTCACTTCTGCTCTTAGTCTAGCTTCCACTACTCTTTCTCATACCTTCATTGTATGGCTCATCAGCTTTATTCCTCTGTAGTTACCACAACTCTGCACATCTCCCTTATTCTTAAAAATGGTCACCATCACACTTCTCCTCCATTCCTCAGACATCTTCTCACCTAAGATCCTGTTGAACAACCCGGTCAGAAACTCCACGTCCATCTCTCCTAGACACTTCCATACCTCCACAGGTATATCATCAGGACCAAGAGCCTTTCCACTCTTCATCCTCTTCAAAGCCCCTCCCACTTCACCTTTACTAATCTTTGTTACTTCCTGCTCCACAACAGTCACCTCTTCTATTCTTTCTTCTCTCTCATTCTCTTCATTCATCAACTCTTCACAGTATTCTTTCCATCTTTCCATGACACCACTGACACCTGTCAACACATTACCATCTCTATCCTTGATCACCCTAACCTGCTGCATGTCCTTCCCATCTCCGTCTCTCTGTCTTGCTAATCTGTACAGGTCAGTCTCTCCCTCTTTACTACCTAACCTAGCATACAAGTCATCATCAGCCCCTTGTTTGACCTTTGACCCCTCTACTTTCACCTTACGCTGCATCTCCCTGTACTCCTGTCTCCTCTCCTCAGTCCTCTCAGTGTCCCACTTCTTCTTAGCTAGCCTCTTACTCTGTAAACACTCCTGCACCTCCTCATTCCTCCACCAAGTCTCTGCATCAACTTTCTTTCCTGATGACACACCAAGTACACTCCTACCTGTCTTTCTGATCACATGACCTGTAGTTATCCAATCATCTGGGAGTTCCTCCTGACCCCCCAGATCCTGTTTCAACTGTTTCTTAAAAGTCATGGAACAATCCTCTTTTTTCAGCTTCCACCAGTTTGTCCTCTTCTCTGCCTTTGCCCTCTCTTTCTTCATCTTCTTCATCACCAGAGTCATCCTACACACCACCATCCTGTGCAGTCTGGAAACACTCTCACCAACCACTACTTTACAGTCACTGATCTCCTTCAGATTACACCGTCTACACTAGATGTAGTCTATCTGTGTGCTTCTCCCTCCACTCTTATAGGTCACCCTATGTTCCTGTCTCTTCTCAAAGAATGGATTCACTAGAGCCATTTCCATCTTTTCTGCTCAATCAACCACCATCTGTCCTTCTACATTCCTCTCCTGGATACCAAACCTGTCCATCTTGAACCTGCTCCTAAGCTTCTAGTCTTGCTACCTTTCCACCTGGTCTCCTGGACACACAGTATGTCTACTGAGTTCCAACTCTCAGTCCAACACCAGTGACTTTCCTCTTCTCTTTCTTCCTATGAACCGTCCTTCCTCCTCTCCTTCTTTGACCGACAGTAGTCCAATTTCCACCGACACCCTGTCGGTGAAGAGCCTTGACCGATCCGGTATGGATATCATAGGTCTGATTCGCATATTTGATTTGGCAAAGATTTTAAGTTGGATGTTCTTATAGCAGCGGTACTGCTATAAAGAGCGCCGAGCTGCTATCACAGCAGGTTGGATCAAACGCGGACAGCAGATTTGTGACAGCTAATGGGGTTTTATCTTTCAGTTTCATTTTAAATACCTGAGGACAACATAAAAAAAATCCCGTCTTGGACGCAATTAAAATACGGGGGTGTGTGTGTGTGTGTGTGTGTGTGTGTGTAATATTGCGCACCCTCACTGCACCTCTGACATGGAGCCGACATGAATTTCATTCACTTCTTCTACTCGTCACATCAGCCTAAAATAAAACCTACCAGTGATCGTGCAGGCTGTCCATTTGATGGTGTTTTGATACAGGGTACCACAACCTTCATCAAAAATAACTTCTTACAAATCTCCATCCAGTTGAAAAATGTCTCTTTTTCCATAAATGATGGAATAATTATTGACGTTGTTGTGACCAATAAATCCAATCCATGTTTTCTTCAGATTCCTTGTTAAAATAATGAAAGCTAACATCAGTATGGTCTTTCACTGAATTCTAATCCTTTACAGCACTGAATGGGACATTAGATTATCTTCTCTGGCCTCTATGCTATATCCGGGCCAGCTATTTTTACATAAGCAAAGCTCAAAAATTTAAACTGAGTTTTTCTGAGACTGTTTGATTGACAGCGATTGAAACAAAAAATTACTCAGAAAAGTAAACACAAATTGATTTCTTACTTTATTTTTTCTCTTTCAGAAGAAAAATGCCACACATACATGGTAAAAACTCAAAAAACAGGATTTTCATTGGAGGGGGGACTTTGAATATTTTCATGGGCTACGTTTTCATCCTTATAGCAATTTTCTAAAAAATTAGAGTTTAGCTAATATTTTAGCAACATGCTAACTTACTAATCAGGTAAGTGCAGACAGCTGTGTCACCAGCAGATCACAGGGAGGACCCACAGACTGCCTGCACAGAAAGAAAAGGAGAAACAAAACCAAACACACAGAACATGACAAACTATGAATACAAACAGACAGGAATATTATTCCGAAATAAATCAACTGAAAAACTTCATTAACTTTCAATGCTACACTCTCAAAAAATATATTTTGACATAATTACTGTATACAAATTGGACATAAACTAACTGTTAAAATAAAAAAAAACACTCAGATTTCTATAAATTTATGTAATTTATATGAAAAATTAAAATTCCAAGTAACCCTAAAGATTGTGATCCCCTTAAAATGTTTCCTGGTAAAATTATCCAAATATGAACAATCAGGAGAAAAAAACAAAGAAAGCCTGGAAATAAAATAAAGGTGTGCTTTTTAGCAAAAAACAAATCAAATCATTCCGTTTGCTTTGTTACGTGTTTTGCTGTCTGACTGTTTTACTCTGTTTTGCTTTTAGTTATTTTCTTTGTTTTGTTCGCACCATGAGTGAGAGCCTCTTTTGCTTCCTGTTGCTTTCCCAGGCCAATGTGTTTCGTGAAGCAGCTGGAGATTCCTCAATACGGCTACAAAAACAACGTTCCCACCAGCACACCGCGGTCCAACCTGACAAAGGAGCTGGAGAAATACTCCAAGACCAGCTATGACTATGGTGGCTATGACAGCCAGCAGGGGAGCTACGGCAAGAGAGGCTCAACAACCAAGTCCCAACATGGGCGCGACACCTCCCCAAAGGGATACGACGGTGTGTACACATGACACACCTTCACATAGGCTCACATTATGGATGCTAAAGTTTGTCTTTGAGCATGTGTCAGGTCCTGTGATGATGGAGAGGGTCTGCAACATTTTATTACACAGAAAATAAAGTTTTATTTACCTTAATAGATTTTAGTCACAATTTAGAACTTCAGATACATATGTTTAAATGAACAAGAACTGAAAAACATGTATTAAATTACTGGAAATCTGGTACTGTGCTGAATGCAAGCTGCCTTGATGACTTCAAAACAGTGCATTGTGGGAAACAGTGTCATGGCAGTTCTTGTAGTTTAACGTGATGCTGATCAGAAATGACAGGCGCTAAATGAAGAAAATCTGCAAATTTTGTAACTCTTTCTGAAAAGAATCACTGATGACCAAGATTTCAAATCATCTGCAGTTAAATCTGTAATTTTTGCCCTTAACTTTAATTTCAATTTTTCTCTGGGACAGTGTACATTCAATTAACCCGGCAGCTATTTTTTTTACTTGTTGTCCACGGACACATGTCAAAAGTTATTATAAAAACTATAATAGTGACGTTCATGCTAAGGGGGAGAGGCAGATTTAAATTCAATGTAAAGGACGACCCCGACTTCCTGCTCTCGCTCAGTCCAGCTGTTTGCCTTTATCTCAAACACCTTTCCCCACCTCACCCCCCACACCTGCAGCCACCCGGTCCAGGTGACGATCCAGGCGAGGTGCAAATGATCCCAAACACACCTAATGACACTGCAACCAATCAGGCTCTGGATCTGGTCACAGATGGAAGCAGGAGTTCCTGTGGGGGTCAGGTCACTGCAGACAGCAGGAAGTGCAGCAGTTTTTGTCTTTCTATCATGTTTTTGCTTTTGGGATAAGTGCTTTTACTCAGGTCCACATCACACACATTAAGTACTTGTTGAAGCTCTGTTCTCTAATGGCAGCATTATTTATGCAGAGCTTGAAACAGAACAAAAGCTGACCGAAGTTCTGCACGAGGTAGAAATCAAGAACACCACTGCTAAAGTTCATGAAAGTTTTTCTCCCCATTATCTTAAATATAACTAAATAGATATATTTCATTTATGTATCTTGTGGATTTATTTTTATCTAATTACTGTTGTCTGGTATTTTTTAAATATTGGCTGCACAAATAAAGTTTACTCCTGAATATGTGGAAAGTACATGAAAGTGGAAAAGACTGTTTAAACCCTTAGAATACATAGATTGTCACGTCGTAGCATTTGAACTGTGAATATTATTCTGAGCTCATATCTGAAGTGGGGAAATATGAGTCAGCTGAGAAGCTGTCAGAGGGTGGGAGACTGACGGGCTGGACTTCTGATTTTTTGCTACCCAGCGTTCACACAGCTGCTTCTCCACATGTCTGTATGCTTCTGTGAGTCATGTAAGAGATGCTGCTGCCGTCTGTGAGTCGACAGAGACACGCTCAGCCTCCATCCACCTCGATTTTGCTGAACCTCATCCAGCTGATTTCTGGTCAAATGATCTTTCAGACACAATACTCCACAAGTTTCATTTCACTGGGACAGAAAAGACGATTTTTTAAAGATATTGTTATAAATGAAGTTGATTTGAAATGGAATAAGTCTTTTGAAGTTTTCTACTTTGTTTTTTTAGTGAAGCAGCTGTGCTCAGAGACTATAGTTTAGTTTGGACCCGACTCTTGCATTTGTCTGTGAATCTCATGAGAGCAGCAGACTGTCCGAGCAGTGTTCTTTAAAGTCCATCGTCCGGCTCTACCTGATGCTCAGCGCGAACGTGTGTGCTTGTTCTTGCAGCAAAGCGCTACGGGAAGACGAGCCCTGCCAGCAGCACCACCAGCAGCTACGCCCCCAGCAGCAGCAGCCTGAGCTGTGGGGGAGGAGGGGGTGGAGGAGGCAGCAGTGCCAGCAGCACCTGCAGTAAGAGCAGCTTTGACTACACCCATGACATGGAAGCGGCCCACATGGCAGCCACTGCCATCCTCAACCTGTCCACCAGGTGTCGAGAGCTCCCAAACGCCCTGGGGGGGAAGCCTCAGGACCTGCTATCACAGGTGGGGGGCTGGAAATTATGTATTTTCAGAACACATTAAAACATGTCGGGGTTTGTGGTCTGCACTTGTATAACCCTAATCTACATATTGGTCCTCAAACGCTCTTACACTGCTGCTCATGTATTCACTCACACACCATCTTGGTAGCAGCTTGCAGCTTAGCCTTCAGAGCAGAGGATCAGTCTACACGTGGAAAAACATCCTCGAAGATCGGAGTAGAATAGAACTGTGCAAAACTTTATCTGATTGTAACAGACAAATCATTCTGACATGCGCAGAACCAATGAGATACGTATATCACTAGAGATGACATGCTAGCTTGTTGCGTACGTAAACTCAGACGCCATATTGGAATGGTCCAGATGTCTGTTTACTGTTGTTACAATTGTACAAACAGATCTGGAAAAACTAGAATGTGACTCTTCACTAGTAAATTCTTGCTGTCAGCTGATAAAGGAGAACTTGTAGAAAACATCTGAACCAGATCTGAGTGAGTTTACTCTCAGTAATGAACGTTTAGAATGATCTTGTATTCTATTCTAAGTCAATGACAGCCTCAGACTTCTCATTATTTCCATGTTTTCTGGCAGGACCACTGATCTTTTAGTTTTATGGTGGATGATCGTGGTATTTGTATGTGTTAGACCTCAGATCAGAACAGACAACCTGCTGGTAATCAGATTACTAAGTGGAGAAGGATTTCCTCAGTAGTAAACGTGTCGTATGAAAGACCGCCTGCCTGCTGTCGTGTTGGTGATGGAGTCTTTCCAATAGAGGCTGGATGAGATCCACATGTAGAACTGGATCCTGCAGTCCGGCGGCGCCGCTCCCACCGGATGAATCTATCCCGCCGTGTTGCGTCGCGAGCGCTCCAGCTGTAAAGTACATCCTGGCCGCAGTGTGCTGTCAAGCGGGCCCCGCCCGGACGCCGGGCTCTAGGACCGTGGATGGAGGTCTCACTGAGGGCCATCAGGACCGGCTCAGCTGTCGACCGACCTGCATGTTCTCAATCGGATCAGACCGTGTCACGCTGATCCGGGCGCGGACCGGCTCATAAATAATAGGTGCTAGCGGTCTGCGGCGATGTCACCTACTCGCCTGTTTATAAACACATAATGACGAGTCTGTCAGTTTGTATAAATGTCAGTGTGTGTGTAGATTTGAATAAAATCACAACCATTCATCAGGTAAGCATTAGGTTTCCTATATAACCAATTTATTCATAAAAAGTTTGAAATGTTGTCAAATTGTTGCACTTCATACAAACAGTATTACCAAGACCTGGGAATTATTTATCTGATGATCAGAGTTTTACCTTTTTAAAATTGGACCAAAATTAATGATTTTATGGTCATTTTACTGTTTCTGCCAAGACTTATCTGAATCTCTTTATACCAGTCCAATACTGCGTATCTTAGCCAATACTAAAAAGCCTGCTTGCTATCTGTAGTGGTATATATAATTCATTGCGCAGAACTTCCTAAAATACCGGAAATAGTCATAGAAGAAGAAATGGCGAGTTCTGTTTTTAAACAAAGATGCTGTGTAGAGTGAGATGATACTCTGAACGTGTTTTCATTATCATTAATGACATTTTTATGTGACTGTTCGCTCATCATTTTCTAAATCCATGCAGCAATGCAGCACTCTGCATCTTGGCTGCACGTTAATATGTGGGAATAACATCAGCCTTTATTCTGTCTGGACGTGGTTGGAAACATGAATTCATGGGATTTTTCTTCACGTGTGCAGATGTTTGAAGCTCTGGTCTGTCCCAACAATAGAGGCTCCACCATCTTGTTAGTTTGACCCCCCATCCTGTTGGCTGCAGGGAGCAGAGGTCGTGTCCTAACAGGACAGCACAGATGTGCAGGGGTGGAGGACAGGAGTCCCATGATGCTGTTTTCATCTTCAAGCCTGATTACTGCAAAACTGAAAGACAACTTTATATTTGACCAAATACTAGAATTACTTTTTCAGTAGAATAGTTAACAGTGTGAAGTGTGTCAGACGACTCGTTATTGCTGGCCTTGCGGGTTGGTTTTTTGTCTTGAGAGTTCTGTGATTCTTGCAGTCATGTTGTACAGCGTACTGTAGGGGTTGTTGGTAATCAGGATCGATCTGTCTGAAAGGTAAATGAGTTTTAGGATGTTTTAAAGAGTGTTGGATGGGGTGGTTCCTTTGAATGAAGTGGTTACGTCTGTGTGGTGGTTCAGTCAGGTGACAAAGATCAACCACAATCGCCACTCTGACATAAACGCACCTCTGAGAGTCATCATTTTGATTAGTTTATTTCAAGCATAGATGGGAAAAACACACAAATATTTAAAACTCATCATAGATTTTGATTGCTTGAAACTGAGTGAGAAGAAGCAAACATATATATAGTCCCTCATCTACTCTATCACAAAAACACCAGTTTCAATTGCAATAATTCAGCATTCAGAGAGCTTGGTGTCCCCTCCAAAGCCACATCCAAGGGTGTTCCCCCATAACCTAAAGAGCATAAAGCATGACGTCTGACGGCTCCGTTTATGGTCAGCTGAGCTGATGGGGGCTGTGGTTGCTCTAGATCAAGGGTCAGCAACGTTTTAGACATGAAACGCCAATTCAAAATGTTCTCCTTAACAAGTGTTCCATCATGAAGTTCAATGTGAACTCTGTCGTTCACCCTTCAGCCTGTCCGTCCCGGGACTGCAACAGTCAATCAGCTTTCACTGATTCACACAGGTGGTTATGCAGACAGTTTTATGCTGGATGATCTTCCTGATACAATCCTGGATCTTAAGGGAGAGGGAACTCATGTTATGCAGCAGCAGGTCAAAGAGCTTTTTTAAACATATGTTGTCATTAACTCTAAAACGTGCTTTTATAAAAATATTGCACAAAGAAAATAGTATTGTAACTGTTTGTATGAAACCAAAAGTACAAGCAATAGGATCGGATACATCAGAACAAAATACTGTCAAATACTTCAAAACCATGAATAAACAATCAAGTGTTTGTTTGTGTGTTATTCATCTTTAGTTACATTATGAGACAGGAACTGAGTAACTGAATGGAAGTTCATTCTTTGATGATGCTTTTACTCCATGTAAAATTACATGTTTTTTCCATTAGTTTGCTAATTAATAGTAATATAAATTTTCTGTAACCGGACAGCATCATTCTACCCTCAAACCTCTGAGCAAACATCAAATAAGTAACATCAAAACACCTCCACCTACTTTCAGTATGACTGTTAAGGTGACACCTCTCCAAACCATCAAACAAAGCGAGCAGAACTGTAAAAGTGTCCATGAATGCTGCTGATCTTCTTCTTTAGAGTCCCGTTGGTGATCTGGATGATGGCAGTGAGATGGACCTGGAAGCTCAGCCTGGTGGACCAGAGGGCAGCGGGACAGTGCTGACGCCCCTGCAGCCGATGTCGCCGCAGCGACACGCTCTGCTCAGCAGCCGCTGCTACCAGCTGAGCGACAGCGACTGCTGGGACCTGCCGGTGGACTACACCAAAATGAAGCGGCTGGGGGACGAGCACAAGGAGGTGAGGGGTGGGGGGCAACGGAGAAAGGAATGCTATGTACTCCAAATGGACTGTTGGTAAATAAGACATAAAACTGATCGTAGACATCATTATTCTGAAGAGACTTTGCTGAGCCTAACCTGAGTTAACCTGCCCTCCCCCCTTTATGCAGTCTTTGTAATAAAATGGTTAAATTAAGTGTGTTTAATGATCACAGCATTAAGCACAGTGACTGTCTCTCATTTCCAAGTTGCTTTTACCCAGAATGATGCTGCATACAGATCATACAGCATCTGTTTCTGTGTTTTAAGACCAGGAGCACGTCCCCCCTCCTTCATAAGTAGGAAACGCCTCCTCTGGATGACATTTACTCTCCGCGATTATCTTCTTCAGCATAAATGGTTGTAAAATTGGATGCTCTGATAACTATAGACCCATAGCCTTGGCCAGTGTAAAGTCAAAACTCTTGGGGTTGGTCATGACATTATGTTTAATTTGGGTAAAGCATGGTTATGATCTCCAGAACAAAAGAGGACAAAAATCTAAAATTTCCTGACTTCCACCTTCGCAATGCTGTACTCTCATGATCTGATAGAGTAAAGTATCTCGGGCATATACTCACTGAGGACATGACTGATGATGCTGATATCTACAGACAGTGTCGAGTGTTGTATGGCCACGCCAACACCCTCTCACGAAAGTTTGGCTTCTGTACAAAAGGTGTCAAGCTGACTGTTTAAGGCTTTTTGTTCCCCAATGTACACTGCACATCATATAATGATGCTTTAAGAGTAGTTTTAAGAAAGCCTAGATGGACGAGTGCAAGTGAGCTGTTTGTTTTTAACAGATTTAACACCCAACATGCTCTACTGTGCAACCTCATATTCAAGTTCATTTGTGGGCTGGATTCCACTCAAAACTCTCTTATTGTGTCCACACACAACATCAGGTTTAGTGCCATTCGCTTTAGAGCCAGTATTTGGAAACACTGGAGGAGCTGTCTTTTTATCCTTCCGTTTTATTAATTTTTTACTGTTTTTTTTAGCTAGTGTGTTTTATTTATTATCATCCTATATTTGGTGTGTTGTCTTGGCACTGTACGTGTATTTATTGATTATGATCATGTTCACTTATTGGATTACGAGTCCGGAATAAAGCCTATCTACCTGTGATACAAAGTACTGTATGGTTGGAACTTCACCTGAGTGTGACCCTTCAATACTAGCTCACAATATGACTAAATGTTTTTATTCTTATAATGTGGACTTATTGTTAAATCCATCAAAATATAGTTTCTATATTCTTTCAAATAGGTATTAATTTTTAAAATGCATGTTTTGAATTTCACTTCAGGAAATCCTTAGGACCTCTGTTTATAAAGCCCAACGTTAAATAACTGTCATGCAAACTTTAGGTAATGGCAGTGGCGGTCCGTGCATTTCAGAGCTGAGTCTTCCTTCACCAAAAACCTCCTCATTATTTTTAACTAATTGATGTTTCTAACACCATCCTGTTATATATGAATATTATTTAATAGAACAATTCCATCATAAATGGATCATTTAAATAGACTGAATTCACTACAATCGCACATATTGTAAAACAAACTGCGTGTTCAAGACTCCTCCCACTGCAATAACAGCTGCAACAAACATCAAACCTATTAAACTTAAATATGTAAATTTTTCCTTACAAAAAATCCAAATGTTTAAAGATTAACTCCATCCATGAAGGAGGTCCAGGTGTTCATCGGGAGATTTCCCTGCAAAATCCTGCATGCGATGTATAACAGACAGATCAGAGCTCTATGCTAAGCTGGAGAGGGATGCGTGCAGGAAGTTTTTCTGGTGCTCCTGAAATTTCTGGGGGTCGATGAGGACGATAAACATTAGTTTTCCACGTGAAACCTGTTTTTGTCTGGCAAATGATGTCCAAAATTCTGTCGGGAAGCTGTCGGAACAGTACTGAGAGGCAGCAGCTCGATGCATTCGCAGGAGCCGTGATGCGTTCAGTGGCAGCGTGGAAGTTCTCACTCTGGCCCCTTTCGTACCTTAACATTGTCACAAAACTCTGTTACCCTTGCCAGAGAGAACTGCTGGAGGGTTGAAAGTGACAGACCAAAAGTCTGACTAGAATTAACATTTGAAGGTAAAATTGTCTTGAATATTGTGTGTAAATATGTATTCCATCCATCCATCTTCTTCCACTTCATCTGGGGCAGGGTCGCGGGGGCAGCAGTCTAAGCAAAGATAACCATACTTCCCTCCCCCCAGCCTCTTCCTCCAGCTCCTCAGCGGGGGGGACACATATTTCAAACTTCTATCCTGCTGTTGTCAAATGCAACATCATTAAGAGTCAAATAAAAACTCCAGTTTCCCTAAATCAAGGCAGTCTATTTTTTCAAATTAGACCGTTCACAATAAAGATTTTGCCTAAAAAATATTATGTAAAAAAAAAAAATTACTTAAAAGATATTTTCAATACTTAACAATATGTTTAAAATGTATTAAAACAAGAACTTACATTGTAATGGAAAGTTACTAGTTTGTTATATTTGTCTCAAATCAAGTATAACAAGTACTTTAAAATTGAAACGAGACAAAAATACTTTAAGAGGGTTTGAGGTGTGGGTATGATGATATGGGTAGGGGGATAGGATCAGTAAAGTCTCCTCAGTCCCGGCTGCAGCTGGATTTTGTACAGAATGTGTTGTTGCATTTCCTGTTTTGGCTTGTGAACTTTTCATTTTCAGTAATGCGCTGCAGTCTGCTTGTTTCTCCTCCATGCTCCAGAACGACGAGCTGGATCCCTTCCAGGAGTTGCTGGAGGAGCAGCGGTACCCGGCAGAGGTGACCACGCCCAGCCCCAAACACCACAAATACTCACCCTGCAAGGAGAGCAAGAAAGAGCTCATCACGTAAGCTCAGCTGAACTTCACTCTAATGAAAATATAATAAAGAAGTTTAAACAAATGAATACATAGGCACCAACAGAGTTTGAAGTTGATTCTGGATTTTATGGCATTTGACCTGTCCTGATGCAGGCCTCTGGCTCAGGGGAACACCTCCTCTGTAAGAAACTAAAAACTTAAATAATCAAAGGTTTAGGTTTGAGATGTTGGATATTTGTTTAAGCTAGAAAGTGCGACATCAGTCACACAGCTACAGCCATCAAGTGTTTTTTTCCTTCTTTTCTATAGATTAGTTATGCTCTCATGTTTAGAATTGACAAACTTGGGCTGGAGTTATCCTCATGAACATTGAAGTGCCCTGGAGGTCTGCGCCCAACTGTTACAATTAGAAAAATGAAATAGTGAATGGATGGTGCATAGTTGTACAGCGTTTTTTTACCTTTTCTTCAAAGGCCCAAAGAGCTTTACAGTCACAGTTCCATTTATACACACATTCATACACTGATGGCGACTCCACTGCCGAACACTGACGCCAACCCATAACCAGCAGGAACATTGTGGGGTTCAGTGTCTTGCCCAAGGACAGTGTTACTCATGGGGAAGCAAGGCAGGAACTGAGCCTGTGATCTTCTGATCAGAGGTCGACCACCTTACCTCTGTGCACGGCCGCCCCACTGGATAGACCTAATAAACTCTAAAACTTGCAGTAAACTTTCCATTTTGAACTTCGATTCTGAAAATAATGACTTAGTCTAAACTGGTTATATATAGAATTGTTTTTGTTTCAAACTTAAAGCATTCATTTCCTTAATATAGGAAAATCCTGGTCTGATCCAGATTAGATCCTGGTTTGGTCTTTGTATAATACAGGTCTGGTCCTAGTGTAATACAGGTCTGGTCCTGATATAATACAGGTCTGGTCCTTGTGTAATACAGGTCTGGTCCAGGTGTAATACAGGTCTGGTCCAGGTGTAATACAGGTCTGGTCCAGGTGTAAAACAGGTCTGGTCCAGGTGTCATACAGGTTTGGTCCAGGTGTCATAAAGGTCTGGTCCAGGTGTAAAACAGGTCTGGTCCAGGTGTAAAACAGGTCTGGTCCAAGTGTTATACAGGTCTGGTTCAGGTGTCATACAGGTCTGGTCCAGGTGTAATACAGGTCTGGTCCTTGTGTAAAACAGGTCTGGTCCTTGTGTAATACAGGTCTGGTCCAGGTGTAAAACAGGTCTGGTCCTAGTGTAATACAGGTCTGGTCCTTGTGTAATACAGGTCTGGTCCAGGTGTAAAACAGGTCTGGTCCTAGTGTAATACAGGTCTGGTCCTTGTGTAATACAGGTCTGGTCCAGGTGTAAAACAGGTCTGGTCCAGGTGTCATACAGGTCTGGTCCAGGTGTCATACAGGTCTGGTCCAGGTGTAATACAGGTCTGGTCCAGGTGTAATACAGGTCTGGTCCAGGTTTAAAACAGGTATGGTCCTGTTATAATACAGGTCTGGTCCAGGTGTAATACAGGTCTGGTCCTGATATAATACAGGTCTGGTCCTAGTGTAATATAGGTCTTCTCCACGTGTAATACATGTCTGGTCCTAGTGTAATACAGGTCCAGGTGTAATACAGGTCTGGTCCAGGTGTAATACAGGTGTCTGGTCCTAGTGTAATACAGGTCCAGGTGTAAAACAGGTCTGGTCCTGATATAATACAGGTGTGGTCCAGGTATACAATATAGGTCTTCTCCACGTGTAATACATGTCTGGTCCTAGTGTAATACAGGTCCAGGTGTAATACAGGTCTGGGTCCAGGTGTAATACATGTCTGGTGTCCTCAGTGTAAACAGGTCTGGTCAGGTGGTCCAGGTGTACAAGGTCTGGTCCAGGTGTATACAGGCTCTGGTGCAGGTGTGTAATACAGGTCTGGTGGTCTGGTCAGGTTTAACAGGGTCTGGTCCGAGGTGTAATTGGTCTGGTCCTGATATAATACAGGTGTGGTCCAGGTATAATATAGGTCTTCTCCAGGTGTAATACAGGTCTGGTCCTAGTCTAATACAGGTCTGGTTCAGGTGTTAAACAGTTCTGGTCCTCGTGTAATACAGGTATCATCCTAGTGTAATACAGGTCTGATCCAGGTGTTATACTGGTCTGGTCCAGGTGTGATACAGATCTTGTCCAGTTGTAATACAGGTCTGGTCTATATGTATTATTGGTCTAGTCCACGTAAAATACGTGTTTTTTTCTTTTGTAATTCTTGTTCAATCTCAGTCAAGTCCACAGCATGTGTCCTTTTATAGTCATTATAGACATTAATCAGTGATATTGGATTTTAGACCTAAAACTGTTTGATTGTGCAGAGAAGTGTGAAAAATGAACTAACGTTGGGTATTTTCTTGCAGCCTGTCCAGTTGTCAGTTGATTGACAAAAATATCCGAAACATGTTGCCGACCAACTCTCAGGAGCTGCGGTGAGTAAAACCAACCAAAAACACCACTCATCCTCAGATCAGTGAAAAACAGATTCCAGACACTTACCTTCTCCCTCCACCCCTCTCTGTGATTCAGGTGTCCAACTCCGGGCTGCGATGGCTCAGGACACATCACTGGAAACTACGCTTCTCACAGGAGGTGCGGGAACCCCCACCTACTACCTCTAAAACGACCCAGTGCACGTTTGTCTGACTCAGAACTTTCTTTGTCTTAGTTTGTCTGGATGTCCACGAGCAAAAAAGAGCGGCATTAAAATCCTGCAAAGCAAAGAGGATAAGGACGAGCAGGAGCCAATCAAGTGAGAGGTTCACACGTACTGACTGAGTTCAGACAGGCAGACCTGCCAGCCCCTCCCTCAGTGGATCAGTTCATGTCCAGATCTGTGTGTGGAGGGACACCAAGGACATTCAGTTTTACCAGATATATTAGTCTTGATCAAACCTCTTACATTCTAGGACATAGTGTTTTTAAAGACATAAAATGCTGAACATGTTTTGTTGTAATTACTTTCTGTATTTATGTGACTTTCTTAAGTGGAAATCCTGTCATTCTCTCTCAGCAAAAACAGGATGTTCCTGTGTTTTATTAAATTAGTTTGACTGGAGATCAGACAAACCCAGTGAGGTCTTTCAGGATGATTCTCATTTCTGGTTCAGGTGTCCGGTTCCTGGCTGTGACGGACAGGGTCATGTGACGGGAAAGTACGCCTCTCATCGCAGCGCCTCAGGCTGCCCCCTGGCTGCAAAGAGGCAGAAGGACAGCTATGTCAATGGTTCTCAGTTTGTGTGGAAATCTGGGAAGACAGACGGCATGACATGTCCAACTCCAGGCTGCGACGGCTCCGGACACGTTAGCGGGAGCTTCCTGACCCAACGGAGGTGACCTGTCCAGATTCACGCAGCTTTATGTCTTTTTACTGAAACAAGGAGAAGAACAATCAGCATTTCAATATTTTTAAATGTGCATAAAAACAAAGATTTAGGCTAATTATCTAACAAATGAATTAAGTATTGGGAGGAATTGCATTTTGAGTGGAAACAGGAGGATGACAAATGAAAGAAACTTTGGTCTTCCAGTCTGTCCGGCTGTCCTCGTGCCACTTCAGCCATGAAGAAGGCCAGGATGAGCGGCGTGGAGATGCTGACAATCAAGCAAAGAGCAAGCAAAGGTCATTTTGTGCTCCTGCCCTGACTTAAGCAGAAAAAGAAGTGTGGCAGTGACCGACTTCTGTTGTGTTTGTTTCAGGCATTGAAAACGACGAGGAAATCAAACAGCTTGAGGAAGAAATTAAAGATCTGAATGAGTCCAACAATCAAGTGGAGTCAGACATGATCAAACTGAGGACACAGGCAAGAAGAGGGAGGGTCAGCTCAGAATTCATGAAGCATGAATGTCTGTGGGCGGAGCCCAGTGAATAGGTCTGCAGGCTGGAAGCTCTGGGTGCTCTCACTAAAATACTCCAGACAGAAGTTCAACTCTCCATTTTCATCATTTCCCCCATCTTCTCTTCTCGTCTCCTTCCTGGTTGATTCAACTTCAGCATCTAAATCCCAACAACGTGAAGGCAAAAAAATGGAGGATCTTTTTTTTTTAATTTTCCATACCAGCCACTGTAGTTATTTCTGTGCTGGTCCAGGACTTAGTTTACAGATGGAGATTAAGAAATATTGAATCTTCAAATCCAGCATCAAACCTGCAGATCTTAAGATTGAGTGGCTTGTTTTTCTCTTAAAAATATATTTCTTTCAAGTCTGACATCGGTTAAAACATTTTTGGAAACATTCAGACTTTTATAAAATGCTCAGACTGTCTTTTTCCTTCACGTTCATCTGGTTTTCAAATGAGAAAAACCCTTGATGTGTCGTAGATCACCACCATGGAGACCAACCTGAAGTCCATGGAGGAGGAGAACAAGGCAGCGGAGCAGCAGAACGACTCGCTGCTGCATGAGCTCGCCAACCTCAGCCAGTCACTCATCAACAGCCTGGCCAACATCCAGCTGCCGCACATGGTGAGCCCACAGTCAGGCAGAACCGGGGAGGGGGGGCAAGAGTCCTCATCAGATCATTTTCTCAGTCTACCATAAACAAAGCTTCACTCCACATCTTCTAAGAAAATGCCTGAGAAATGCATTCAACAGGAAAAGGAAATACTTGTAGGATTTTCATAATAAAATGTGTGGGGAAATTGGAGAAGATGACTTTGCAAAGTTTCAGCTTGAGTTCAGCTAACAAAAGCAATAGTTTTCAGTCGTTTCAGCCATTTCCTTTTCATTTAAACAATTAAAGAAATGCACAGAACTTTGGACAGACATTTGGTCTGCTTTCAAACCCAAAAATGTTCCTGCAGTGACTAGAATGAAACAAGTAAAACTTGGTAAAGTCTGTTTTCTTTCCACCTGACAGATTTTTATGTTTGAAAGGGCTGATTTTCTGTGTTTGAGAGTATCTGATCATCTTCCAGGAGGAGTGTGTTTGCAGTAGAGCATTCTGGTGAAGTCAGTCTGTCATATCTCACTTCTGTTTGAATGTGTGCACCTTTGGGTTGAAGGGGAGGCCGTTTCTCTTCATCTGCTTCTTTCTGTTGTCACCTCCTCTTTCTCAGCGGCTCATGCTTCTTCTGTGCTTCCTACACCTCACAGACTGTCCTCTTTGGCTTTCTTCTGCTGAGTTTACTGACGTGCTCATGGCTGTTTTGATGTCATGTGGGATGGAGACTTGGGCCAGTTTTATCACCTCTCCTGAGGTGCATTGGGGTTGAGTTTTTCAATAACTTCATGCCAGTGTAAGAAAGCAGCTGGACCCTGCTGTCTTTACGCTGGAGAAAAGCCTGGTAAATACTCGCCTGGAGCTCTGCTCACATTGCACAACTTGGATCCAAAAAGGTTTGATGGTTCAACATCACAACATTTAGCACACAAGGTTTGGATGCAAACGGTCAATCTAAGGTGGCTGAGAGAGCTCAAGTCACTGCAAATGACAAAAGCAAGCACGTTAGAAAACAAAGCCGTCAACATTTTGACGGTACACTGACCACTGCAGCCCATTTCTCCAGACGTTATCATTCTCACCATACACAAATAGTGAGAAGCATAAACTGCCGGTCTGCCGCACTAAACACAGAAGAGAGAAACAGAGGACGTAAAAAGGAGAAAGCAAGAGAGTAAAGCTGCAGATGAAAATACGCCTCCATCCGTGTGACGGCACCAAACCCAGAGGAGCGCACGATGAGTCAATGGGGTTAAAGGGAAATTTAAGGGGACAGCTATTAATTACTCTGCCACATTGACTGGTGTCTTCTGCAGAACATCCGGGCACTGATCGGAGCTGTGTTGATGCTGCAGCTCTTCAGCCATTTTAAAAACGTTCCCCTTAACTTTCTGCTTAACTCCTCCCTGGAGGCAGGAAGCAGACGCTTGCACTGCAGCAATGGTGCCGTCAGATAATGGAGGTGTTTTATTACGGTTATTAAGTGTTCTCGCTGTGCATCTGCTGTCAAAATGAGCTGTCATGTGCACGTGCTGAGCTAAACTAACCTCTCAGCTTTCAGTGATTTTTTCAAAAGCAAGTCTGAGATTACCTTCATGTTTTGATGTATCAAACTGGTCCCACCATCAGATCTCATTAAAACTTCCATGTGGGGTTCTGAGCTGCAGTGGGAACAGAGGTGGAGGAGAAGGCAGACTGTGTGATTCTCCCCGTTCGCTGTAACTTGTGAAGCTGTGTATCCAGCGCCATAATAGACTTCTCCTCTCCTGTAGAGACCGCTGCCACAGAAAGAGGCCCCAGTAAAGCATAGCTGCTGTTTGCAGATGCCTCCCAGAGTAAGAGACACATTTATCCTTTATTAATGACCCTTCTCTCTGCACTGTCATCCCCTCCTGTAACTCCTGCCTTCACGGTGGCTTCTGCACATCCCAGCTGCACACAGACCCTGCAGGTATCACCTACTTTAGTGTCAGAGGTCAAAACTATCAGCAACATATTGTGAAAATGTGTGAAAGTGTTGAATCAAAAGTTTTATTTTCCTTCAAATCTGCCCAAAACCAAAGTAGATGTTCCATTTATTGTATTTCACACACACTTGCAATGCAACTGCAGGCCGTCGGTGCAAATGGCAGTGAAGTGATTCAGTGATGACTCAAACAATCAGTAAAGAGTCTAAAAACAGAAAAGAGGGTCTGAATAATTGACCTTAAATGTAAATACATGAAAAAGATACAAACAACATAGAGAAACCAGTTGAAGGCAAGAGGATGGGAATTTAGCTTGATCTAACTCACTGTCTTCTCCCCCTGAACATGTATAGAAAGCCATCATAAACATAAAATCGTATTAAAGATAAATTGTAAAGCAATAAAAGTAAAAAAACTTGTCAAGTCTGAGTTTAAAATCTGCAGCTAATGTTTGTCGTTTTATGAAAAATCTAAATGATCTTCACCTCTAAAAGTTTGTGGAGTTTTTACATTTCAAAGAGCGCGAATAGAGAAGAATAGAATAGAATAGAATAGGGTCAGGGTCATGCAGAGGGTTTGTTTTTTTCTTAAGAATGGCCTCCAACATTCTCCGTATTTTCCCTCCATATGAACATGAAACAGCTTGATATTTGAGAAACCTCAGAGGGGAGAAAAACCAAAGAGCGAGCAGGAATCTCCTGAAGGAGCTGATCGTTCTAAAAGCAGAACTGCCAAAACAGCATGAAGGAGCTAAAGAGCGTTCACAAGATCTGATATTTCAACCTTTGTTAGAGGACGTTCACATAATGAGGCACATTTGTCATGAAGGTTAACGCTGTTCAGCTGTTTCTGAAAACAACGCCGACTTCATTCCTCTCTTCCATCCAAACTGCAGGCCCACAAACTCTACTGTAACTCCCCAAATCTGTTCTGAGAGGAGCTGCTGTTCAGAAACATTCATTTCTTTGCTGGTGTAGAATCGCTCCAACTCGTTTGTATGACGGGTCGGTCAGAATTCAGTCTGTATCTCGCTAAAAACAGCTGGAGCTCCCAGTCGCTGACGTGATCTGCTGCTCTTCCATCCGCACATCAGTGTCCCATCAGTTCCCATTCTCTAAGTTGGTCCTCATCCGCGAACATGATCGTCCCATCTCTCCATGAGCTAGCCCCCCCTCCTGATTTCTGCATGGATTTGTGAGGAAGCTCCTTCCTCCTGTCTGTCCTCCAAACCTCACTGTCTGATAGAAGCCACCTGTGGTGGGTGGGAACAAGTAACTTTTACTCAGTTACATTTACTTGAGTACATTTTAAAAGAAATATAATTTCAAGAGCAGTCTTATTGTTTTTACCTTCACTTGAGGAAATCTGTGATGAAGAGTCATTACTCTCATCTCCACTGGACTGCGTTTGTCTAGTTACTCATCAAAGAAAACATAAGTAATCCTATTTAAAGTAACAGTACTCTTACTGGAGTACTGTTTTGCTCTTCTCTTCTGTGAACCTTGTGTGCATCAGCTGGTTCCCACCTGCTTACTGACAGTTTTCTCTCCCCACAGGAACCTATGAATGAGCAGAACTTTGACACGTATGTGAGCACACTGACAGACATGTACACCCACCAGGATCAGTACCAGAGTCCAGAGAACAAGGCGCTGCTGGAGAACATCAGGCAGGCTGTTCAGGGTATCCAAGTCTGAGCCAGGCCACGCCCCCAAACCTAACTGGAGCAAAGACAGTTTCATGCTGCTGTCATCTGCGCTCTGCGTCCATCTGTGTTTCTTTCTGTTGGTTGTTGCCTTGCTTTAAAGAAACTGTTGTTTTCAACATTTTGAACATGTCCATGTGATCTAATGTGAATTCTGTTCATGCTGCTGATGTGTGAACATTCTGCTGTACACTTCTTTTATGTAAGCCTGAATCTTTTGATGTTTAATGTGAAAACACTGAACACAGAGAGCATCTTTGATGTCTCAGAACATTGCTGTACATTCATGAGAAGGAGCGTGTCAAACACTGCACGGTGCCCCCCTGAGTGGTGCTGTTCCTGTCCTGTGGGTGCGAGTTTCATGAAGGGACTGCAGAAAATGTGGGAGACAATCTGCCATTGTGAGTTTATTTGAAGTCACCAAACCTGAGCAGCTAACGGGCAGCGTGTCAGCAATATCTATTTGATGAGACTGAATAGTTCTTTAGATGCAATCTATATGGAAAGAAGTGTTTGGGTATATGCAATTTCTTATGAATTCAAATAGAAAAGAGCTGCTGATCTTTTTTATGAACTGTACTGCGTTTTGTACGAGCCTTTTCCTACAGTCATGTCTCAGAACTGAACATGGCGGGACGGACTGTGGTTGAGCGGCCTCACACAAGGACGCTTCCGTGTTGGGATGTTTTATTGTGGAAGAGGTGCTGAAGGCTGAAGATATGCAGCTTACACTGGACTTACAGGGTCAAGCATTCCCACTGGAGATAGCACTCTGAGCCGCAGCAGAACTGCTTCTAAATCTTCTGCAAGAAGAGGAAGGAAAGCCACGTGCACTAAACCTGCACGTCAGTGACACGGGTCTGAAATCCCTCACAGTAACCTGGATTTGAGCATTTGCAGCAGGGGCAGAAAAATGGGAGTAAGGAGGACAAACGTAACCCCTAACCCTCTCTGACCCCCACCTCACCAACTCACTGTTGTTCTCTTCTAAAACTGTGGAGTTTGCAGGATATGAACAACAATGAGTTCCTGCAACACATTTCTGGACAGAGCATCAGTCTGTGCGTCACTGGTCTGTCTTTATAGGGTCTGCATGTTCTCCCATGGATGGAGGTGGTAGGGGGGTTCCAGGGGCTTCAACTCCCCCAGTCCTAAACATGTTTCATTGATCGAATGGAGAATAGAGTGAGTGCGGGGCTGTTTGTCTCCCTGTGATGGTCAGGAGACATGAATGCTGATGTTTCTCCCTCACAACTTGAAGGATCAAGTATTCATGTCTGCATGAGGAGAACCCCAGCAAGTCTTTAGAAGGTGTAAGAAGGACATGCAGACTGACCACTGAGTTTGAATTCGGGTCACACCAACTCCTAAACTTTTTAAAAGCAGCAAATCCACTTTTCCAGGCAGAGCAAACTGTGCAGGAGAAGAGACATTTCTTTTGACCTGCTCTTCATGTTTTTGCTTTCACCGATTTCCCTCTGCCTCTGGTCTGCTCAGAGCTGTGTGTCTGCAGCTTCCATCTCCTCATCAGACACACAGACTCTTCATTCAGTCCATCATTACACGACTTAAAGCACAATTCTATCACTTATGGTCAGCCAGTAAACTAGACATCAGCTAAATGTGTAATAAAAAAAGACATTCACTCCTGAAATGCTCAAATGCAAAACAAATCAGTCTGAAATGATGTGATATGATCTGTTTTTCTCTTTTATACATGACTTTCTGTTTTCAGATGCAGTTTTCTGACCATGGCATGAGTTTGTTCATGTTTCTGCTGTAAGTTTATGGTCATGAGTTGCAATGTGAATTTTTCATTTGACTTGTGAAATTTGTACAAATTCCATTGCGCTGGTGTTGGCATCTCTGAATAAATCTTGTGTTCTAACATTGATCATGAGCTGCTTTGTTCTGAACAGCAAAGCAAGAGTTTACAATTCTTAGTTCTCTAAAAACCATCATCAATTAATTTAATTGCCATTAGAGGTAAAAATACAAAATTTTATTAATCCAACCAATGTTAACGATCGACCAAAAATGTCTTGGTCACATGCATGACGGATGGCTGGAAGGACAAAAGAAACACTGTTTTGACTTTCAAGTAGCATATTTTATTTTTAGTATAATTATTTAATCTACCATTAATCTAACCATAGAGAGTTCTGGTAGTTATGCTCTCCTAATCAACCTGTCACCTGACCTGAAGACGCCTGTTTCAACTAGTCACCTGTGGAAAAGACACCAGCGCACAGAATCAGTCCATCATCAGACTCCAAAGTCCAACATGGAAAACGTTGAAAGGCTTTCAGTGGCTTTAAAGGCCGTGTCACAATGCCGCTACATACATGTTCCATGTAAGAAAATAGGTTTTACATGCCTATGCATGGGAAAAAATGTGGTCTTTACACGTGAAATTTTCACAGATGTATCACAAATGAGCAACGTTAGAACTACGGAAGACGTATGAGTAAACCACGCAAAGGTCAGGTAAACCTGTGCTTTATTGAATTTCATTGATTTGATCATCAGAGCAGTGGGCAGAAATCACATTGTGTTTGCGCCATGGACAGTAACCACTGCGGGCCCTCATAATGCTTTGTTTTAATTAAACACAGGGACTCACCTGTACCTGTTCAGGCACCAGTCGACTGACAGGGGAAGCTGCTGCTGGGAGATCTGTGAGAAAGATCCTGACTTAGAACTGATGTGGACCAGGGGACTTCCAATGTTTAACCCTCATGCTCTCTTATGGGTCCAGATGACCCACCCTTACAATGATGTGACCCCTCCCACGACAAAGGGGAACAGGATGTCATGTCTACCACAGACACAAGCGAAGATAAAAAAATCCTTAAGAAAAATAAATGTTCAGTGCGGTGTCTTGTGGGTTCCAGATGATCCACATGCCTGGGACAGCATGAGGGTTACAGCATCATGAGGAGCCCGCAGTGGTTGCTGTCCATGGTGCTGATGTTGATGATTTCTGCCCACTGCTCTGATTGTCGAAGTAAAGAAATTTAATGAAGCACGGGTTTACCTGATCTTTGTGTGATTCATACGTCTTTCGTTGTTTTAACGTCATTCATTTGTGATAATGCACAAAGACCACCAGTTTTTCCCATCGATCCACGTATGACCAATTTTCTTGCGTGGAACAGTGCAAATGTATGTAGCAGCAGTGTGACACAAACTTTAGGGAGAAGATAGTAAACCTGCACATGACCAGAATGAATTACAAAACCATCAAGAACGTGACCGTCAATCCACCTATCGGCCCGGAACTTACATGGATGATCCTCTCAATCCCACCAGAAAGCTTCTCCTGTGTGGGGTGGGGGGGTTCCTGGAGGGATGGGGTTCCTTTTTAAAAGCTGTGGATGTTGTAGGACATCCTTGGCCGACCCGTCTTTTGAGGTTACACTTCTGGATCAGCAAACTGGCCTGTGGGTTCCCCTGTAGAGAAGGAGGATGTGTTCCAGGTACTGGAACAGCCCCCCAGTAAGTTCTGTCTGTCCCAGAGGAGAGACTCCAGTCTGTGGTGGAACCTCAGGTTCTGCTGTGGAACACTAGACCAGATGGTTGCTCCTATTTCAATCCCTCTGTCAGGCTTTGGTGTGTGGACACAATCGCAGGACAGCTGTGAGCTCCAAAAAAAAGTGTCTTTAATAACAAAATCCAAAACTAAGGAAGAGCACAAAGCTGAAAAAATGGGATCAGTCACTAAAGTCAAAGTCCATAAACTAACCAAGGCTAAACTCCAAAAAATCCAAAAGAACGCCACACAAAAACCTGGAATGGGAGACAAGACTAAGTGCATGAGGTGACAAGACAAACCTGCAAGGAAGTGGGGGGAGGAACCCATTATATAAAGGAAGGGGAGTGAAAAAAACAAAAGTACACAGGTGTAACCCATCAGTGAGGAGTGGCAATCAGCCCAGGGGAAAACCTGCTCCAGACCAGGTTTCGTTCACAGACTCAGTTACCTCAGTTATTGACTCTAAGCTCAGCTTAACCCGCTTCTTGAAACGGGCTTGGTTTCACCCACGTTCACGGGTTTGAGTTATCTCTCTTTCTGAAACCGAAAACTCAGAGTTTTGCTGAAACATATGCTGACCTCATGTTAACTCCAGGGGCCCGTTTCAAGAAGCAGGTTTTGTTGGAACTCTGAGTTCGCAAACTCCAAATTCAGCAAAACTCTGAGTTTTCGGTTTCAGAGAGAGAGATAACTCAAACCCGTGAAAGTGGGTTAAACCAAGCCCGTTTCAAGAAGCGGGTTAAGCTGAACTCAGAATCAATCACTATGACAACTGAGTCTGTGAACGTAACCTGGTCTGGAGCAGGTTTTCTTCAGGAAACTTAGAGTTCTCTGTGGTCTCCGCCCCTTTTTAAAGTGAGAGATGTTCAGATCTGAGTTCTTCATTAATATTTAGAGAACATTCACATTAGAGACGTCACGTTTCCACCAGCAGAAACCAAAATGACATGTCCATTCATAGAGGATCATGTAGAGAGGAGGCTGGATTAATCCAGAGGAAATGTTATTTATGTCTGGAGAGGATTTGAGGACACGAGTCTATTGATGCAGTTTCTCCGATTCAGTTTTATTTGAGCGACATTATAAATAGTGAGTTTTTCCAGGGACTCTCTATTAATAATACAGAGTTTTATTTTCATCATTTTAAACCCTTAACAATGGAAATCATTACATTTCAAACACGGAGAGGGGGTGTCAACGTGTGGCAAAAGGTGTTTGCTCCTGTTGCCATGGTGAATCGTGCCGTCTTTGCTCCATTGATCAGGGCTTTTAATGCTCGCAACGCTCGCACCTGATTCTGGTTCCAACAACTTCAAGTTGATTCAATCAAACATTTTCAGCTGTTCTGAAACCAAAAACTAAGTTTGAGAATTTGGAGTCCACAGACTCTGAGTTCAGGTTTAAACTCTAAATTTGTTGAACCTACTTCTTGAAACGGGCCCCAGATGTGGTTTTGTTGTACAAAGTTTGTTTTATATGTTAAGAATTGATTTGCTTTCATTGTTTTAGGATTATTTTGTATTTATAGTTAAACATTTTGTGTACAGACTGTTTTGCACTTGATTGCTAATTTAATTTGTAATCCATGGATATGTATTGTACTCAGTTAAAAAATGGACGTTCCATGTTCTATTTGTTGTTTGTTTCTGTGCTAAATATTTTTTAAGGGCCGATCTCATGCTATTCTTAAGTATTTCAGAGTAACTACATCCATAAATAATGCTATATTATCTTTGGTACACTAATTGATTTTTTAAAATTCTTTCATTTACTGACTTAGCAAATAAAGGCATTAAATTGTGAAAGCTCCAAGACAAAAACCCCCACAAAAAACAGACCAACGGCGAGGTAGATAAATGACGTTTTGAAAAAACCAAAATAAATAAAGTGAAGGGAGGGGGCGCTGTCGAACTCAGCTGCAACCTTTATTCTACTTCCGGTTCAGACCAGACTCGTGTGCTCGGTGCGCATGCCCCGTGTGACATAAACAAACCTTCCAGGAGCGGTCGGCTCGGACTTGTTCGCCCTGCTCGGCTGGGTGAGCAGTCACGGTCGGCATGGTGAAGTGTGTCGTGTCCGGGTGTCCGAACCGCATGGTGGCCGGCAGCAGGGGGGCCTTCAACCGGACCAGGAAACGGTTCTTCCACTTCCCCCAAGAGCCCGCGCGCGTGAAGGTGGGAGCTCCGCTTCAGAACTGCTGCTCTTTACCGCGTCTTTCCCAGCACACGAAGCTCTGCTGACCGAGTGTAGTTCAGACAGCGATGAAGGAACCCGAGCATGCTTTTCTGACGCACGCAGACGAACCCACAGCGCGCTGTCACGCACACAATCATTCATGATTACATTTGATCTTCGGAGGCTTCAGCCTTCCTGTAGAGCAGGGGTGGGCAAACTTTTTGATTTGTGGGCCAGAAAGGGTTCTAAAATTTGGCATTAGGGCCGGACAAGGAGCAGATGGAAGGAGAGATTTGGTAATGAACCTCATAAACTAAAAAAATAATATGGAATTTAGAGAAAAACATGCTTTAATTTGGATTAAAATTCACATATATTCATTTAAAAACAGAAAATTTGGAAATTTAATTTCTAAATTTTGATTTTTGTTCTCTTTTGGTGATCCATTGGGTTGATGTTCTTCAGAGGAAAATGTGAACTCAAAGAAATCCGAAAAATCACCTTCTGACTCAGAAAAAAACACACACGAACTCCAGAGAAACAACACCATTCGTGAGAAGAAACCAGAAATACAATGAAAATAAAACAATAATTAGGATTTTTGATTCAATGTATTTTAATTTGGAGGGCCAGATTAAGTAGCTTAAGGGGCCGCATGTGGCCCCCGGGCCGTAGTTTGCCCACCCCTGCTCTAGAGCAGGGGTGGGCAATTGTTTTGACTCGTGGGCCACAAAGGGTTCTAAAATTTGGCAGAAGGGCCGGACAAGGAGCAGATGGAAGGAGATAAACTAAAAAATCATAAAGATCATAAACTAAAAAAATAATCAAGAATCAAGAATCTTTATTATCATTTATGCAGAGCAAAATGAAATTTCTGCCAGCAGCTCTTTGCTAAAGTTTAAAAAAGAATAAGATAAATATAAATATAAATATAAATATATACAAGGTGCATTACAGTTAAAAGGCACGGTGAGTGAAGTGGACATTGCACAACAGTTAAGGTACTGCAAGAATAAATAGATCAGTGCACAGAGACCTGAAAGTTATTGTTAAGTCTAATTCCTTAGACTTAGGGTGGGTGGGTGGATGGACTTTACAGCTCTGGGGAAGAAGCTGTGTTTCAGTCTGTTGGTGTGGGTTCTGATGTTCCTGTATCTCTTCCCAGAGGGAAGAGCTACAAACAGTTGGTGTCCAGGGTGGGTGGGGTCTGCAGCTATACGACCAGCCCTCCGTTGGACCCGGCTGTCGTACACTGAGTCGAGTTGTGGGAGCGGTTGACCCACAATCCCCTGTGCGGTTTTCACCACCCGGGCCAAGTCTATCTTGTCTTTTGCAGTGCAACTCCCGTACCACACTGTGGCGCTCAGGCAGAGGATGCTCTCTATGGTGGCTCTGTAAAAGTTTTTCAGCAGCTGAGAGGAAAGTCCAGTCCTTTTTAGTTTCCTAAGGAAGAAGAGTCTCTGTTGAGCTTTCTTCACTAGGTAGGATGCATGCACTGACCAGGTAAGGTCAGATGTAATGTGGATCCCCAGGAACTTGATGTGGTCCACTCGCTCCACCTCTTCCCCGTGAATGAGAAGAGGGATGTGTTCCACCTTTTTAGACCTCCTGAAGTCCACTATGACCTCCTTGGTCTTGGAGGTGTTTAGGACGAGGTTGTTGTTGGTGCACCAACCTATTAGGTGCTGGATCTCCTCTCTGTAGTGGGTCTCATCATTGTTTGATATGAGACCCACAATGGTGGTGTTCATCTGGCAAACTTGACAACCATGTTTGTAGGGTGGATAGCAGAACAGTCGTGGGTGAATAGAGTGAAGAGGGCCGGGCTGAGGACACACCCCTGTGGTGTTCCTGTGCTCAGGATCAGAGTAGATGATGTGGAGTCTCCAATCCTCACCATTTGAGGCCTGTTGATAAGAAAGTCCCTGATCCAGAAGCACAGAGAGGCAGGCAGTCCAAGGTTGTGGAGTTTCAGTATCAGCTTGTCTGGGATCACAGTGTTAAATGCTGAACTGAAGTCCACAAACAGCATCCTGACGTAGGTGTTGGTGTGCTCCAGATGAGACATGGCCACATGTAGGCTAATGAAACTGCGTCCTCTGTTGATCGGTTCTCCCTGTAGGCGAACTGATGTCTGTCCAGGGACGCAGGGATGATGTCCTTGATGTGGCTCACGATGATCCTCTCGAAGCACTTCATGATCACCGGTGTCAAAGCCACAGGGCGGTAATCATTGAGGCAGGAGACAGAAGATGTTTTTGGTACGGGCACAATGATGGAAGACTTGAGGCACACAGGTACTGAAGCGAGCTGTAAAGACAGATTGAAAATGTCCAGAAAAACCCCTGCCAGCTGCTGTGCACACAGCTTGAGAACACGACCTGACACCTTATCTGGCCCTGTGGCTTTGCTGATGTTGATTCTCCTCAGGGTGGAGCACACTTGGTGTTGCTGCAGAACAAGCGGCTGGGACTGCTCCTCCAGCTGTAGAAGAGAGCCGGTGTCTCTGCTGTCAGGAGTGTCAAAGCGTGCAAAGAAGGTGTTTAAGGTGTCAGGCAAAGTGGGCTCATGGGTGATGATTTGCTGTTTACAATTTCTGTGGTCTGTGATGGTCCTGATGCCTCTCCACATCTCCCGTGGGTTGTTGTTAGCAAAGTGTTCCTCTATGCGCTGTCTGTACCTGCGTTTGCCTGGTTGATGCCCTTTTTCAGTTCTGTTCGGGCCTTTCTGTAGGCCAGCCTGTCACCTGACCTATAGGCCGTATCCCGAGCCTTGAGCAGAGACCGTACTGTGCCATCAAACCATGGTTTCTGGTTTGGATACACTTTGATGGACTTTGTGGGCAGGACAGCATCAGTGCAAAACTGCACATAGTTCAGGACTGTTGCTGTATAGGTCTCAAGGTCTGAGCCGTCTTTAAAAACCTCCCAGTCAGTGTGATCGAAACAGTCCTGCAGAGCTGCGGTAGCCTCTTCGGTCCATACCTGCACTGTTTTGATGTTCGGTTTGGTTCTGCAGATCAGCGGTTTGTATGTTGGTATCAGCTCCACCGAGATGTGGTCCGACATCCCCAGATGGGGAGCTGCTGCAGCTTTGTATGCTCCTGAGATGTTGCAGTAGACTTGATCCAGTGTGTTGTTGTCTCTTGTGGGAAAATCTACAAACTTCCAAAGTTTATTTACAAATAATATGGAATTTAGAGAAAAACATGCTTTAATTTGGATTCAAATTCACATATATTCATTTAAAAACAGAAAATTTGGGAGTTTTAATTTCAAAATTTTGATTTTTGTTCTCTTTTGGGTGATCCAATGGGTTGATGTTCTTCAGAGGAAAATGTGAACTCAAAAAAATGCTGCATTTATGTGGTGTAGGAATAATCTGAAAGATCACCATCTGACTCAGAAAGGAACACACACAAACGTCAGAGAAACAACACCGTTCATGGGAAGAAACCAGAAATACAATGAAAATAAAACAATAATTAGGATTTTTGATTCATTGTATTTTAATTTGGAGGGCCACATTAAGTAGCTTAACCCTTCCGCTCTCCTTGGGGTCCAGATGGCTCCAACCACATATTGTTATGCGATTTCTTCCATGACAAATGTGGACGAAGGGGGACAGAATTTTATGTCTGCCATGGACATTAGTGAAACTCCAAAATCAGTGAAAAAAAAAGTTCAACGCACTGTCCTGTGGTGTCCAGATGACCCCACTTTTAATGTAAACAAGCTAAGGAGAACGGAAGGGTTACGGGGCCGCATGTGGCCCCCGGGCCGTAGTTTGCCCACCCCTGCTCTAGAGCAATGTCCTCCGAATGAGTCACTGTAGGCAGTAAAAGTGAATAATTTAGAGCAGTTGATCAATCAGTCTGAAAGTTCCCCGTAATATTTAGTTAAAAGTGAACTCTGTATGTTTAAAGTTCTGCCTCGTTTCTGTTAGAGCTGTGGCGGTTCTCTTTCAACATTCATTCGGTATCTCACTATGGGACATGCCCCCTATGCGCTGTCCGCAGAAGCTTTTTTCATATTATGCCAGTCCTGACTGGCAGACAGGAAGTGACGTCCACTCTAGTAGGAGGGACCTCCTCCTATTGTAAGAGTGGTAAGCCACCTTCCTTCCTCCGTCTAACAGCTCTTCTCCCTCCCAGAAGCAGTCTGAGAGCTCTTGTAGCAGTGGACTAGCTTAACCGTTCACAGAGCGAGCTAATGAACGCTAGCCGAAGCTGCATTCGCTTTATGAGACAAGTAGCTGGTCACCCAACATCAGCTGCTGTAGCTAGCCACCATACTAGCTAATTCTGTCTCTTTAACAGAGCTAAAAAGAGCAATGGAGTCTAAAACCGTCCTCACCGTGGACACAGCCAGGCCTCCGTCGAGAATGTGCAGGTGTGGGAACAAACCAGCAGACACCAGCTCTGCTTGCAACACGTCCAAGATGTGTTAGCCTCCCCGGTCACATGCGAGCACTGCGCACGGCTCTCCAGTAAAAACTGCAAACGGCGGCTCTCGTGGCAAGTGAGCCAGTCAGCGGCTGACCCGATGATGGGGGTAGCCATTCCGCCCCAGGGTTAACCAGCTGCATCCGCGGACATTCACTCCTCATGGCCGCCAGCGGGGGCGACCAGCTAGATGCTGCCGTGCCACCGAGCGACCCCGAGGAGCCTTTCAAGGCCACACCTCCGGAGCAGCATGACGCCGCTGGCGCCGAGCCTGACTCTGGAGATGAGTCCATCAGCCTCGGATCCGATGAAGAGGACTGCAGAACTTTTCTCTTTCCCTCGGCTGCAAAGCCGACAGGACTGAGCGGCACAGCAGATCTCCAAACCGACTGCTACGGTGGACCTGCATGATGTCTGCAGGAGAGCAGCTGCAGAGCTGGGCGTGGAGTGGCCCGCAGCCTCCGCCAAGACCTACATTTCTGGGAAAACGGCTCCCGAAAACCAAGTCTCCTGGTCGACAGCTATTGCCGGTGTTCCCAGAGTGCCTGGAGGAAAGGTCGTGGAGCAGTCCACTCACTGCCAAGAACCCCACCCCCAGGAGCTCGGCTTCAAGTATGGCTTTGCCCACATTCCTCCAGTAGAACCTCTACTGGCGTCCCACCTGCACCCTACGCAGAAGCCCAGCATGACCTCCACAAGCCCCGCCTTACCCTCACAAATCAGATGGGATTCAGTCTCAGCTGACTGACAGAGGCTACAAGGCTGTAGCCTCATCAGTGAAGGCCCTGAACGCATCATCTCTGCTCCTCGCTTATCGGATGGAAATTCAGGAGTAGATGTCAGCCTCTCCGACCTCAGACCTGTGGGACAAACTGTGCGTGGTGACGGACCTCTGCCTGCGCCTACACTGGTCTGCCGTCCAAGCCGCCGGACGGGCTATGGCCTTCATGGTGACTCGAGAGGGTGAGATGGCTGAAAGACTCATCTCCTCGACGTTCCCATGGACCCAAAAGGTCTATTTGGACCGGCAGTGGCCACGATGCAGAAACGGTGCGAAGAAAAGAAGAGAGAAGGCGAGGCCCTCCTGCCCAGGAAAGTGCCCCTTCTCCCACGTCAGACCTTCACTCGGACACCGCGGTTACGGCAAACCCACGGAGCTGAAAGGCGCGTGGACAAAGAAGCCATTTGCTACCAAGGAGTCACCGGGAAACCAGCCGGTCCATCAAGCACCGAGAGCTCCAAGAAAAAGAGACGTGTAACCTGAGACGCCCTCTACGGGGGGGGGGGAGCTCGGCCAGAAACCTGCCCCCACCCTCCCAGACAACTTTCTGTTCTGTTCAGAGTTGACATCCAAGACCTCCAAGAGGCGCTCCCAGCACACAGCCAGTTGGTCCGGACCGCAGAGAGCTCGGTGGAGCCACAGCTGTGTTCTGTACACGCACGCCAGTGCAATGATGTTCTGTTATTAAACTAAATGTGTTCAATAACGGTTTTCCAGAGTGCGCATCCCAGCTCACTGCATAGAAAAAAACACAAAAATAAACACGGAACAGAACGAGGCTGTGGGGCTTCACATGAGGCCATGGGGGGCGCCAGCAGCCCAGTCTTCTTGGCCCAGCGAGCCGGGTCTGCGCACGCGCCCCCCCTACTGCCCGCTCATTCTCATGTTCCAAAGCAGCCACATCTTGTGGGCAGTGGATACAGAAGCATGGCGAGACTGTGGGGCTTCCAGCTGGGTGATGCAAACTGTAACCAGAGGTTACAGGCTTCAGTTTGCATTCTCACACACACACACACACACACACACCCCCCACACCGTTTTAACGGCACACTGCACTCACAGGCTCACGGGGAAAGATCGTGCGTCTTACAAGCCGAGGTCACGGCGCTCATGGGCAAAAATGCAATCCAGCTGGTTCCGCTGGCACAGAGCGCGGACAAATTTTATTCCTGATACTTTCTGGTTCCGGAGCGAATATGCCAGGCTGCCAGCTGGGCGTCACTCCACACTTTCACCAGATTCTTATAAACTGGATGTGACCACACCAACTCTGTCTCACGCAGTTCTAGGCGGGACTTCTGTGCCAGTGCAGATGTCTGGGTGCTTCTTAGTCTTCAAGTAAGCCTATCTGGCAATTCGGGAGTCTCTGTATTCCTTAGTGAGATGCTGAACGAATGTTTATAGAGAACGTCAGGTTAAGAAATGAACCCCGGTTCTCTGAAACACGAGTGAGGTATCTCACCAGACAAGCCTGAGAAGAGGTGAGCTTTCTCAGACTGAGGAGGGAAGGTGACGTCCCACTCTTATAATAGGAGGAGGTCTTCCTCCTGGAGTGGACGTCACTTCGTGTCGGCCAGTCAGGAATGACGTAATGTGCCAAAAGCTTCTGGGGACAGCGCTTAGGGAGCGTGTCCCATAGTGAGATACCACACTCATGTTCCAGAGAACCGGGGTTAGCTTCTTAGCCTAACGTTCTACACTGAGTTACTCCCCGGAGAGACCCTCACAACCCCCCCAATAGTGTCACAACCACTGACATGAATATCAATGGACTGATAAGCCCCTCCCCTTCTGTGTTCCAAATAGGAAGTACCAGTGGGTTGCAGGAAGGCAAAACTTCCATAGACTTCCATTGAGAAACAGACGGTTATTTCTCAGTCATTTTATTTGTCAGAATGATCATTCTGTGATGCTTCCTTCCTAACACGTTCTTTATAATCCTTTTTTTTTTTAAGATATTTTTTTATTTATTGCCAGTTATTCAAGTTATAAACTGAACAATCAAATACCTCAGTAAAAGTATGTAGCTCCTGCTGGTCCCGCCTCCAACGTTTGATTGACAGATTCCTCAGAGCTGCTTTCAGTGGGAGGGGTGTGGGCTTTGAACAAGCCAGAACAAACTCACTCCTGATTGGTTGACAGTACTTCCTCTAAAAAATTATATATAAGATAACACAAACTAGAAAACATACTATACAATAAATCTATATAAAAATATTGAATGTAAAAAAAAAAATCGTCCGTGATTTGAAAATTCTAATGAACACGCCCTGTACTGATCTTTATGTCAGAGAAGATAATTCAGCTCATGTTGCTGTCTTCAATCCAATGATTGGTACATTTTAGTTATAACTGGTAACAACATCCATAGTCTATTACATTTCTACTAGACAAACATTTGTCTTAAAAAAAAGTTGTATGTTTATCAAAACAGTTATTCCCTTTATTTAGAAAGTTTCTGTTCATAATTATTCTCTCTTAAAAACAAAACACTAATGATAATTGAAAGTGTAGTCTTATGTCAGGTTTTATAAAGTTTACATTGGTTTCAGGTTGTTTAAAAGGCTGTGATATATCACAGGTAATAGAAACCGTCGCAGCACAGATCGTTTTTCTCCAAGCGCTGTGCCAGCGCCCCCTTTGAATACAAACTGCCTGCACCTAAAAGCGCTGCATGCAGGAGGCAGCCATCAAACCCCCGTTCTGAACACAGACCTCAGTGGGTGTTGATAAAAATGGGACAATTATTAATCATTTGCTTCTGTGGTTTCTTGTGAAAATCACTGTAAGTGGCCAGAGAAGGCTGCGTTGGCACCTGAACTTGAAGGTTTCACTGTAGAAGAGTTAAAATGTCATGGTGGCAAACAAAACCATCCGTGTCTGGAGCTGGGACGTTTGAGTCAGTCTTCGATGGATGCAGCCCAATTTTGTCTCATATTTGGACTAAATGAGAGACAATCAAAGCTTCCTGGGCTCCCCATCATGGAGGTTTTTAGGAAGACACGATAAATGTTTTGACTCAGTTTTGTAGGAAATGGTTCCAGTGAAAATGGCATGGACTTTATAAAAGTCTCAGCCACGTCGCTGTGGAATTGGAGGTGAAGCAGTGAGACTCTGGCTTGTGCAGGTGTGGCTGGCAGCTCTGAGGGAAACGGAGAAGCAGGATTCCTCAGAGCAGCACTTGATCTGTGAGGACCACTTCCTGCCAGAGGACATTTCCAACAATGGAGTCAGCAAGGAAGCCATCCCCATCATGCCCCACTGCCTGGATGGGCCCCTGATCAGCCCCTGGGGAGCTGAATCCTCTGAGGATGAAGATCAGTGGACTGCTGGAGGTGATGATGACTGCGAGGGTGACAGTGGAGATGGAGATGTCATTCCCTTCAAATCTAAGATTTCCATCCCAGAAGCCCCTCCTGCTGCAGATCAGGTGACTTCTGCTCTCTGTGTGTCGTGCTGTCACTCACGAAGTGGAGTTGAATCCACTTCACAGTTCAGCAGGAAACACTCCTCTTAAAGTTACACTTAAAGGTGATTTCATTGGTTGATTAAAATAAAAATGTAACTATAAAAATCTTCTTCTTTTTTCTCAACAGCATGAATCAGGTGGTAAAGTGACATCAGAGGCCAAGACAGCCAGGTGAAACACACAGACTAACCATCACACTCAACCACGATGATCAGAAAATGTTAGAATATGATTGAAAAGAGATCTGAAGTTCTTCAACATGGGTGGATGTTTTGTTAGGTGAAATGTTTCTGTCTCTAACAGCAGAATGCAGCAGAATTGCAGTCAAACCAAGGCGTCCTCCAGAGAGGGTACGTGGTGCTCTTTTCTTTCAGTTTGTTCTCGTTCTGTTTGATGTGATCCAGGCTGATGAGGCTGATGCAGAGAGGAGAGCAGGGCAGCAGCTGGGAACACGTCACTTTGTTCTACTTAGATGTTTGATGATAGTGAAGCTTCTTCTGAACAACTCAGTGACCAGGTTCAGTCCGTGTTCTCCTCCGTGTCTCTCAGACGTGTCTCTGGGACTGCTGGCGCAGCGTTTCCTGGATTTGCTTCAGAACACAGCGGATGGCGCGTTAGATTTGAGGGACGTCACCACCAGCCTGAACACACGGCGGCGGCGTGTCTATGACATCACCAATGTGCTCGAAGGCATCAACCTGATTGAGAGGCAGTCTGCTAACAAGTTCAAGTGGATGTGAGTGACTGTCTCATGCGTGTTCTGTGTTGTGAGTACATTTGTTTGAAAAAGAAGGATGTTTTCATCCAGCCATCTCAACTTCTCTTCAGAGGAAACCTTCCCGTCTCTAGCTTCTTGGGGGTTTTCAAGATCCAGAAAGAGGTAAACAACCTGAAGCTGGTGGAGAACACTCTGGACAGCCTCATCAAAAGCTGTGCTCAGCAGCTGTTTGAGCTGACAGACGACCTTCAAAACTCTGCATATCCTCTCACATCTTCAAATGAAGCGATCAACTTACATCAGTAGTTCCAACAGGGTTTTTTGCCAGCCACCGAGGGCCCCCAGCTGGGACCAGAAAGGGACAGTTTTACTCTCCCTCTCAGTCTTTATGAGGCGTTTCTTGACATTACTTTGTTTTCACATTCATTAGAGTTAATCAAAAAAGCGGTTAACCTCCTACAACTGGAGGCGACATCCGAATATCTTTGACCTGCTGTGACCTTCCTCAGTGTGAATCGGTGTATTCTGACGTGCAGAGAAGCGGCTTTCAAATCAGCTTTGCTTTGTTGTGCAACACATTGCAAATGTGAAGGCTGCTTTTTTCCGCTTCAGAATCCGCTGGAATTATGTTAATTTCATAAACAGTTAAAGAGTTCCAGACGGCGAATGAATGTGAAGACTGGAGCTGAAGCTCTGGTGTTACAGGGTTAAACTCAAGTGTCAGAGAACTCAGAATGTCTGCTGTGAGCCGTCATTTTAGACCACCATCCTATGGAGAGAAAATAGACTCACTCTGATTTGTGCGTGCATAATTCTTGATTTGTGCGTAAATTTGGATTTGTGCATGCATAATTCTTGATTTGTAACTTATATAATACATTTTTTGCAAAAGTAAAAAAATAACAAAAATTTAAAAAATACAAAATGCAATTTACACATGCACAAATCAATATTACAACAGCCTGAAACGAATTACTCAAAAACATCTTTTAAAATACGCACGGATCACCTCTTACACACGCACACACCCTAAGTTACGCACAAATCTACCGTGAGACTCTTTTCACGTCTCACAAATTCGTCCGTGAGAGATGCGTTCAAGTACTACCACAATGCTCGTTCACTATAGTTTTCTTGTCAGCCGTTTTAAACTTTGATTGTGAATAACATCCGGTAAAACTAGACATTTTCCCACTTTTTTAAAAATATATTCTCAATAATTAATATCAAAAGTCTAAATAAGCGATTTTGAAACACTTATACTTTTAAAAATAAGAATATTTCTAGAAGAGGGCGCTTCGAGCTGCAGCGGCTCCTCTGACACCAGTCCTCATCAACGCGGATCCTGGGCGGGGGAGAACGGCGGAGGAACATGGTATTGAGATCTGTCCCTGTGATCCCGTGATCTTAACCCGCCCGGTGGGCTAATCGAGCTCCTCTGCCCGGCGGTTGTTTAGAAGGGTCTCGTGGTGCAATCGCCGCGTTCTGCTGCCGGTTCCGCGGGAGGATCAGACCAGAGCGCCCGCGGAATTATGCATGCACCAATCATACATACGCACGCACAGATCCTAATTTACGCACAAATCAAGAATTATGCACGCACAAATCAGAGTGAGTCTATTTTCTCTCCATACTATCCGGTTCAGCGTGCACTTACTGGTCTTAAACTGAGTGAACTAAACAAGGACATGCTGCTGAATGGGACCTTTATCCTAATGTACTGTTGGAAAGAAACTTTCTCTAATGAACTTTTCCAAACCTCATTATTCTGCTTCAAGAGAAAGCTATGCCTCCTCCTCTGTGCTCCTGAGTTCCTTAACTGTTTGACCACGCTGGCATATGTGACCCATGAGGACATCAGCCGTCTTCAAGTCTTCCAGGAGCAGACTGTCATTGCTGTCAAAGCTCCTGAAGAAACCAAACTGGAGGTTCCTGCACCCAAAGAGGTAAAACAACAGATCAGGAAATGACTTCTTTTAAAAGAATCCTCTGGCTTTCCCTCAGAAGATCTGAAGTGATGCCTCTCTGTCTTTGTTTGGACAGGACAGTATCCAGGTCCACCTGAAGGCAGACAAAGGTCCCATCATGGTGATGGCCTGTGATGTGGGGGTGGGACAGCAGAGCAGCTGCTTCATTGCTCTGGAGGAGAGTGGCATCAAAGTGGCACCGCTTAAAAAAGGTGAGAGAAGCCCATTCTCAAAAGCACATGATCACTTCTGGGGTCTTTTATTGTTGGAAAAAGAATAAAATGACACTTTTTATTAACCAACATTTAATTGATCACTTTTTCCATTGTGCAACCTCCAGTGGCCTTGTGGTTGAGTGTCCACCCTTATACTGGAAAGTCTAGAGTTTGAATCCCAGCAGTCATATCAAACAGGGTTCCAGTGCCTCCATGCTTGACCTCTGCATTGAGGAGTTGGATTTAGGGGGTTCCTGAGTTAGTGTCTGCAGCTCAGCCCTCCCCCCGGGGGTTGGTCAAATGCAGAGAACGAAGTTCACACACCAAGGTCCAAGACCAATAGTGGGACTTTTCCTTCAACAATTTTTATTTTTTGAGCAGCAATTCACCAACGAAGTCATCTGGGGAACCACACATGCAGAAAGCAAAAAGCATTTGCTCCCTAGAATGGAATCATTCCAATTATTCCAGAAAGGCTGAACTATCCCAACATTGTTCAAAATCTATGAACTCTCTGTACTTCTATGCAGCTGTCTCCATCATGTTGTGAATACAGGAAGAATGTCTTCAGTTGTTTGTTGTTTGAGGAAACACGTGTCCGTCACTATTGCAGCATCTCATGTTGAAGTGTTTGACAAGAGGCTGAGAGTCAGAAAATGTGCTATGCTGATGTATCTGAAATGAAGTCTGATCTGAAGTTGGATCAAACGTATTAATGATGCCTCTGTGGATGACCAACAGATCACCAAGCCTGAAGCTGTAAACTGCAGCAGAAGCAGACTTCAGATCAGTACCCCTGGATGTGTCTGGTCCTCAGGATCTTCTGCTGTCCCTGCTTCTCTGCTCCAACATACCTGATGTACATGAACACACACCATGGTTTAAACCAGCAGACCATGTGGAACAGCAGGGACACGTGTTGCTCTGGATGATCACCAGGGGGCGCCAGCAGCCAGAGAATTCCTTCTCAGCCTCTGGAAAATTATGAAGCTGGGGGCTAAGAAGCTTGAAAAGTGTTTGCTGTGTGAAGACAACCTTTTTTTATTCTGTTATGACGTTTTTATACTTTTTTTCACAAGTTTCATTGTTGGCACAAGTGTAGCACCAAATGTTAATAAAGCAACACGTCTTATTGTAATCAAATGGGATAATCATCTTGTCTTTACTGACCTCAGGCTTAATGTTTTTGTCACAACTGCTTTGATATGCTGATACGGGCTGTGTGTGGGAAAGATGGACAAAATGGCCGAACTTTTGAGATCATCGACAACATACGGTAAAATGTTCATGCCCTTTTCTACAGGCGTGCTGCGGGTGTCCAGTTGTACAGTAGTGGCATGCAACATGTAGGTGTGTTCTCTTTTCACATCCACAACGGGGATGGTCCTCAGCAGCTCTGTGTGAGTCTATAAATTACTGGTGGGGGCGACAGCGGATGATGCAGTCAGCTCTGAGAGACGGATGCTCAGAGAGGAGCTGCTCGTGCGTCATGAATTAAAAATACCATCAGCTTTTCTCTCCAGGATTTGGCTTCATCTCTGTTCTCTGTGGGGGCTGCAGAGTCAGCATCTCCTCTGACACAAACAAGGATTTCATGTGACAGAAAAAGTGTCACTTTTGCTTCAAATGTAGATTTGATATAAAACAAGATCAACTTTCTAAAGCAGGGGAAGGGAACCCTGGTCCTCGAGAGCCACATTCCTGCATGTTTTCCACCATACCCTGCTCTGGCATGTTTTTATTGGCTGAACACACCTGAACCAGGTAATCAGTGTAGGGACTCATGACAATTACCTGGGTCAGGTGTGTTCAGCCAATAAGAACATGCCAGAGCAGGGTATGGTGGAAAACATGCTGGAATGTGGCTCTCGAGGACCAGGGTTCCCTACCCCTGTTCTAAAGGTTCAGTGGATCCTGTCTGCAGGTCTTCAGCACACGGCTGTGTGTCCTGAAGAGTGATGCCAGTGAAGATGACTGAGCAGCGCTCTCTATCCTGCTCATGCTAGCTTAACTAGCTTTGACTTCAAAATCATGCATTTTGAATTATTTCCTTAGATTAATCGACTGTTGCGTTCAGCAGATTAGAATACTGACAGCAAAATTTCAACAAGCAATAAATTGATTGTTTTGTATCACGATTTTTATGACCTTTTTGGAGAAGAGCTTGGTGTCTCAAAAAACAAACAGAGAATGGAAGGAAGAAGAAATCCTCAGCTAGAAATAGTTTTCATTTCAAATTAGAGATGACATTTTCAGATGGCAACATTATTGCATTTTCTTTAACATAATTCAACGATGCATGAAAGCAACCGTGAAGATTCAGACCAGCTGGTGATGCAATAAGAAGAGTCAGATGATCACCGTGGTGTGTGAAGAGCTCATGAAGTTTGGAAAAGTTAAATCTCGATCTTGCTATCAGTAGCATCGCCGATGTGAACAAAGAAACGGCATCAGAGAGTGAAGAAGATCAAGTCTTTAGGAAGTAGGACTTTGTTAGATGTTGTATGATTAATGTAAGTATTTACTGAAATCATGAATGGATGTTTTATGAGATTAATCTCTAATCAAAAAGGACTTCACTTTTCTACTTCAAAAAATACCTTCTTACCACGCTTACCAAGCAATCAATAAACTTTGCTTGACATTAGTAAATAATTACAATTTTTAATGAAACAAATGTGATGTAAGTGTTTCTTTGCTTTTGTTGTTTGTTTCTTTTTTTTTTTATATAAAGCATTTCATTATTTATATACTGAGTTTGAAAAATATCCTTAATCTGCATCTCACTAACCATGTTTCTGTCTCGTATGTTGAACAGGAGAACATCATCAGTGAGAAACACTTTTGCTCACATTTGGCTACCAAATCTGTGTAGCATCTATGACTTGAACATTTGTTTTGAAGCTCTTAACTATTGGGATATCATTAATGGAACATTAAAGTTATAAAAAATCCCTGCGTAGAGCGAGAACTCAATAATATTCAACTTTAATAGCAGAAAATGCAAATAATCCAAGATTTCTCTTTACTACTATAGCCAGGCTGACCAGCAGCCACAGCTCGGTTGAACCACATATCCCAGCTACTATCAGCTCTGAAGATTTCCTTCAATTCTTTGATAGTAAAATCTCAAATATTAGACACAAGCTAAATGTGGTTATTCCCACCATCAGCCCAAAGCTGAAGTCGTAGAAACAAAAGCATCCATAGAAATGTCTGTAACCTTTGACTGCTTCACTGCTGTGGACCAAACAGAAATAACATCAGTTATTATGTCTTCTAAAACTTCCACTTGTCTCTTAGACCCAATCCCCACTAAACTTTTTAAAGAAATTTTCCCCTTAATTAGTGACTCCATATTAACCATAATAAATACCTCTCTAGAAACTGGTTATGTGCCTCAGTCTTTTAAATATGCGGTTGTTAAACCTCTTTTGAAAAAGCCCAGCCTGGATCCTGACATTCTGGCCAACTATAGACCAATATCTAATCTCCCATTTATTTCTAAAATTTTAGAAAGAGTTGTAGTGAAGCAGCTACAGCGCCACCTACAGGACAACAGTCACTTTGAAGATTTTCAGTCAGGATTTAGACCTCACCATAGCACTGAAACTGCACTGGTCAGAGTTACTAATGACTTGTTATTGGCTTCAGATAAAGGACTAATCTCTATTCTGGTCCTGTTAGACCTCAGCGCAGCCTTTGATACCATCGACCACAGCATCTTACTCCAGAGACTAGAGCATGACATAGGGATCAGAGGATCTGCCCTCCAGTGGTTTGAATCCTATTTATTTGATAGATACCAGTTTGTTAATGTAAATGGAAAGTCTTCTCATTGTACTCGAGTTAGCTACGGAGTTCCTCAGGGCTCAGTTCTTGGGCCCATCCTGTTCGTGCTTTATATGCTGCCCTTGGGAAAAATAATTAGGAAACATAGCATTAATTTCCACTGTTATGCAGATGATACGCAGCTGTATTTATCCATTAAACCAGACCAGAATGACCACCTAGAGAAACTGAATTCCTGCATCAGAGACATTGAGTCCTAGATGACAATTAATTACCTCCTCCTTAACCCAGAAAAAACTGAGGTCATTATCCTGGGCCCTAAACACCTGAGAGATGCTCTCTCAGATCAGATAGTCTCCATGGATGGTGTAAATATTTCCTCCAATTCAACTTGGGGGTTTTATTCGACCAGGATTTATCATTGAAGGCTCACATATCACAAGCTTGTAGAACTGCATTCTTTCACCTTCGCAATATAGCTCAGATCAGAAATATGTTATCTAAAAGTGATGCTGAAAAACTCATCCATGCATTTGTTACGTCTAGACTGGATTACTGTAACTCTTTACTAATAGCATGCTCTAAAAGTTCTTTAAAAAGTTTTCATCTTGTTCAGAATGCAGCAGCCAGATTGTTAGCAGGAACTAGCAGAAGAGAACACATCACTCCTGTGTTAGCTTCACTCCACTGGCTCCCAGTTGAATCCAGGATCAAGTTCTAAATCCTCCTGTTAACCTATAAGGCTCTGAATGGTGTGGCCCCATCCTATATTAAAGATCAACCAATCAGAACACTTGGTTCACAAAATGCAGGACTGCTTGTAGTTCCTAGAATCTCTAAAAGTCCAGTTGGAGGTAGAACCTTCAGCCATCAAGCCCCTGTTCTCTGGAATAAGCTCCCAGCTCATGTCAGAGATCCAGCACAGTTTCTACCTTCAAAGTTAGCCTTAAAACATTCCTCTTTGGACAGGTTAGCGTTCTGACAGGTTAGCTAGTAATCAGAGAATATTCCCTCTGCTGTGGCTCTTGAGAGGCTAGATTATTTTTAGATTTTCTATCATGTTATTCTCTACATCAGCTCTGGGGTTCTGTTCTCTATTCTCATTTCCTCTCCTCTCTTCTCCTCTTTATTCTTTATTATATTAAGTTCTCCATGTTTTTGTTGGTGCAGTTCCATTCACATGTTGTTTTTCTCTCTCTCTCCCCTCTGGGGAGCGGGAGTGATTTCAGATCCCAGGTGGATCTCCCACGCTCCTGCTCCTGGTCGTGGACTGCACTTCTGCTTCGTCTGACTGAGGACTTCATCTCCACTCGTCCCTCAGCTCTATCTGAATGAACTCTATTCAAATACGTAGTTGTAGAAGCTCATTTTTCTTTACCAGTTCTGGTATCTCCTGTCCGTCCTGGGATAGGATCTCTCCCTCATGTGGGAATCTCTAAGGTTTTTTCTTTTTTCCTGATTCAGGTTTTTTTAGGAGTTCTTCCTTACAGAGAAGGAGGGACTAAGGACAGGGATATCCAGTTTATTTAGTCTGTTTAGTTTTTAGATATTTATTCATGTGTCTTGACTATTTTCTGCATCTGTAAAATTACCTGCATGAAGCTCCGTGAGGCAAATTTCTTTGTGATTTTGGGCTGTAGAAATAAAATTAAAATTAACTGAATTAATGAGTTTGGACCATCAGGCTTCTCTCATTTTTGTTGACTGGATCTCAATTCCCAGATCCTGAAGGTGTCATCTGTCCGTGCAGATTTAGAATTGATCTTGTTTTGATGGGATTTTCCTTTCTCCATTTATTTTATCTTTCAGTACTTTCCTCTTGACTGCACCATGTCATCTGTCCGCATGTTTTTGCAGTGCCTGTTCATTTCCCCACAAACCGTGAAAGCGATTATTTCTGCACAGTCTCTGATTTGGGTGTCCTTATGCAACCCACTCCTCAGCCTTCATTACCTGCTCCTTGGATTTAGATGATTTTTGAGTTTCTTCAAAAATATTGAGTTGTATTTTTAACTCAGGAAACATTAAACTGTTCTTTCTCTGTGTTCCAAGTTTCAAAAAATGACTTAAGACTTTTTAAAAACCATGAAACAAAAATAAAATCATTGTTCAATATCAGATGAAAGAGCTGAATAGGATATAGTCCAAACCTAAATATAGAGACTTCCATGGTGAAGGCCAGCAGAACAGATGGCCAACACGCTTTCGGGTGCACATGGAGGAAAGTCTGCTTTTGTGCAGCTTTATGCTTTATTTTGACTAGCCTTGTTTTTATTTTTCTGTGGGACTAAACGTAGTTTTTTGGAAAAAAGTTTAAACATATGCATCTTTTATGTAAAAGTATCAAACTTCTTCAATCTTCCCAAGTCCTTAAGAGTTTGCTTGATTTTTTTGAAAGTCTTTCATAAAAGAATCTTGTCCCTGTTAGTTCCTACTTTGTGCATGCATTGCTGGTGTCAAATTTTACACCACTACACAATGTAAACACTCAATAATATAAACAGTGGGTTTTGCTCCCATTTTTCATGAGCTGTACTTCAAGATATTAAGCAATTTCTGCCATTTCTCTCAAATCTTCTTGTTTTTTGGGCTTTTCCCTTCAGGGTCTCCACAGTGAATCATTTTCCTCCATCTAAGCCTGTCTTCATCATCCTCTCCTCTAACACCAGCCACCTTCATGTCTTCATTCTCTGCATCCAGAAACCTCCTCTTTGGTCTTCCTCTAGACCTCTAGACTCAGCATCCTTCTACCAATATCTTCACTGTCTCTCCTCTGAACATGTCCAAACCATCTCAGTCTGACCTCTCTGACTTCATCTCCAAAACCTCTAACATGTGCTGTCCCTCTGATGGATTCATTCCTGATCCTATCCATCCTGGTCTCTCCCAAAGAGAACCTCAGCATCTTCATCTCTGCTACCTCCAGCTCTGCTTCCTGTCTTTTCTTCACTGTTTCTAGTCCAACAACATGGCTGCTCTCACCACAGTCTTCTACATCTTTCCTTTCATTTGTGCTGAAACTCTTCTATCACACATCACACCTGACACTTTTCTCCACCCATTCCAACCTGCTTGCACTCTCCTCTTCACTTCTTTTCCACACTCTCCATTACTCTGTACTGTTGACCCTAAATACTTAAACTCCTCCCCCTTCTTTATCTCTTCTCCCTGTAACCTCACTCTTCCACTTGGGTTCCTCTCATTCACACACATGAACTCTGTCTTACTGCGGCTAACCTTCATTCCTCTCCTTTCCAGGACAAACCTCCACCTCTCTAGCTCCTCCTCCACTTCTCTAGCTCCTCCTCCACCTCTTTAGCTCCTCCTCCACTTCTCTAGCTCCTCCTCCACCTCTCTTGCTCCTCCCCCACCTCTCTAGCTCCACCTCTCTAGCTCCTCCTCCACCTCTCTAGCTCCTCCTCCACCTCTCTAGCTCGTCCTCCATCTCTCTAGCTCCTCCTCCACCTCTCTAGCTCCTCCTCCATCTCTCTAGCTCCTCCTCCACCTCTCTAGCTCCTCCTCCACCTCTCTAGCTCCTCCCCCACCTCTCTAGCTCCACCTCTCTAGCTCCTCCTCCACCTCTCTAGCTCCTCCTCCACCTCTCTAGCTCCTCCTCCACCTCTCTAGCTCCTCCTACCTCTCTAGCTCCACCTCTCTAGCTCCTCCTCCATCTCTCTAGCTCCTCCTCCATCTCTCTAGCTCCTCCTCCACCTCTCTAGCCCCTCCTCCACCTCTCTAGCCCCTCCTCCATCTCTCTAGCTCCTCCTCCAACTCTCTAGCTCCTCCTCCCCCTGTTCTCTGCTCTCACTACAAATCACAATATCATCTGCAAACATCATAGTCCATGGTGTTTCCTGTCTGACCTCATCAGTCAATCTGTCCATCTCCATTGCAAACAGGAAGTGGCTCAGAGCTGATCCCTGATGTAATCCCACCTCCACCTTGAACTCCTCTGTCACCCCGACAGCACACCTCACCACTGTCTTACAGCCCTCATACATGTCCTGCACTGCTCCAACATACTCTTCTGTCAAGTTTGCACATTGCTGAGACCACCTTTTTGCGCTAGGACCTGGATGTTTTTTCATAGATTGTATTTTCTATGAAACATGTAAGGGATAACACCCGTTATGAGAAATTAACGCACAATGCAGAGGCCTGAACTGTAGATTCCTTTGATTCTGCAAAGTGCGTTAATTTCTCATCATGCACACTTCGGAGGGTATTATCCCGCTTATAACATGGTATAATTGGTATACTTAACCAATAGTGGAGCATCTCATGAATCATCCTTTCCTCAGCTCCTCCGTCTTGACACATCAGCTGTTATCCCTTACTTCTCTTTTTTTTGCTGATTTGAGGGCATCCTGCTGTGCTCCAGACCCCTTGTCTTTACTGTGGATACCAAAGCGATTAAAAAGTTGTTTCCAATAGAGCGATACTAGTCATTTTGAGTTCCAATCAAAAGTTACAGATTGACAGACATGAGGGAGGTTGATGTGAGTGAGGAGGAAGGATTTGCTGTGGAAACCCTTCATGGGAGTGGCCCAAAAGCAGGAGAAACAGAAAGATTTTAACCTGAAACCAAACACTGTTTTTGGTAGTTTTAATGCAACTTTTGTGAGTTTTTACACTTTTTTCATTTTGACAGAGACCATGCAGCTTTGACAGCTGACTGAGGTGTTTATCCTCTTCATATCTGTCATAGAAACACTGTGAATTAAAAGAAAATCTCCTTTAGAAGATTGGTGGTTATAAACATGCAAACAGCCTAACAAGTCAAGAAACACAGACAGTTCCTCAGGAGAGCCTGTCATCAAATGTTGCACATCCAGATCTCTGGGGATGTTTCCATTCTCTCTGATAAATGAAAGTGTGCTCACAACATGCTCACCAGGATGAGAATGATTCCTTTGCACCAAAATAGCTTGCTTGATCATCTGCTATCAAAGGCCACGGGACGCACTGACTTGAGGAGAGTTTGACAGGATAAATGTAATCGGACACCAACCTAGTTATGTCAACAAAAAGAAGAATAGAAGAAGACAGGTTTGATAAAAGGGACATTGCTAATGACATGAGCTGCATTATAATTAGAAACATGAGGCTGAGAGAACATAGAATAAAGATAGCAATGATAGTGGAGCCAGAGCAGCATGTAAGCTGACCTGTTCAAAAGTGACTGTGGGTCAAACTGAGGGTCAGGACGTGATGTCATTATCTTTGCTCCTCCATGTAAATGTGTATTCAGAGAGCTAACTATTAACAGATAAACATGTAAATTCATTCAAAGATACATTTAACACTTTTTTTCTTTGTGATGGTTTGTGAGGCATGGAGGAAAAATCTACAACCAGGAGGTGCAACTAATACTTCACTTTTTAAAAAAGACAAGACAAGGAACCACAAAGTCTAGGTTTTTTAAAATATTTATTTGGAAACAACAATTCATTTCTTCCACTTCTGCAACTTTTGTTGCATTGTGGGTCATACATAATAATGTCTTAGTTCCACAGAACACCATCACAAAAGTTACCCTTTTATTTGCAATTTTCCTTTTTGTATTTGAGTCACTTCTACATAATGACTTGTGCTTCAATAAGAGTTTTTCGACATCATCATCAAAAAGTTTACAGAACAAAGGGAGCATTGCAATAGAAAAAAGTAGTAAGAAGAGGATACAATGGTTGAAGAAACATCGATACAGAGTACAAACACATTTCAGGCAGAAACTTGAAGTGCAGCCGCTGCTCCATTCTGCTGTTTTGAGCGACACCCTGGTGCCCTGCATCACACAGTCACTGCTGGGGAGCAGATTTTGGCCAAATATTGCTTAGCTCCAAATAAGCACCTGCAACAGAGCGGGGCAGGGGGGTGGCTGCAGAATACAAAGTGAGGAGCATCAGTGTCACGGCTGTGAAGCATTCCAACTTTCCAGACATCTTTGTAAAATCTGAGGATGCATAAGGTGCTTGGTCAGAAACTTACTCTGAATCCAGAAAAATATAAATATGTGGTTTGATTGCCTTGGCCTCAATATACAACAGAAGGTAGGGTTTGAGGGAGATGAATCTGTATTTACATGGAATGCTTTCTGCATTTATCATTCAATGACAGTTCTCCCAGTTATGTGAAAGGTAAATGTAGGTTTAAACAGCACGACACCAGGGCAGAATTCATTCATTAATGCCAGTAAGCAATCTGAGCCTGTAGAAGTCAGAAATGTAAAAGTTTATCATGAAAGCACATTAAAAACCAAAGCAGCATCAAAATGTACAAACAATGGCCCCCACGTTCCCGTTTCCTACTTTAAGTGCAGATTGACATCAACAAGCAGACTCTAACTGTATTACTCATATACTGGCTAAATGTTCTCATAAATCTATGTATGTTTACCTCCAAGCAAAGAGCATATAAATAGGTTTGACATATAAAGCAAATTTACAGTGTACATATTCTGGCTCTAATATAAGCATTAGCAAAAATCCATGCTTCACATAGAAAAGGCATCCACCACGTTTAAGAAAAAAATGTACATTTTATGAAACAATAATAAATAGTATTATAGAATTGCTGCTGTACACAAAAAGCCATTCTTTCAATGTCACTTATAGAAAAATACATTTTAGTGCAACCATATCTATATCTTCACATCGATTTAAGGTGTCCAGAAAACAAGAGGAGGATATTTACTACAAAGCTGATACGCAAAAATGTGACGCTGTTATGTTCACTCCCACCTTCGTTTGCTTCTAAACTAGAACCAAAAGGCACGCACGTACAAGTCTGTGTACCGTTTTTTCAAAGAGAGGGATTTGGTCAGGCTCAATCACATGTGCACACGCATTTGCACACTTTCTTCATGTACCTGAATCAGAGGGTACACGTGTGGGACAGGGAACGAGTGCGCAGTCACAGAACACGTGTGCAGTTTGAAGACGAGTGTGCAGATTGTGCAAAAGTCTTGAATCCTGCATTAGATGTTCTTACTTCCAATCATCCAAACTGGAAAACCTTTATCTTCTTCTCCTGCTTCCACTCTCCTAGTCACTTTCCAGGTTAGCAGGTTTGGATGCTGCTGGAGACATGGGAGGAGGGGGAGGCTGTGGGGTGAAGAGGTCGGAGCTCCTGGGTGCTTAAGTGCTGATTCCCGGGGTTTTGGTGAGAGGGTTGGGGGGGCAGTGATGACATGGAGCCAAGAGTCATTAAAGGGGGAGGGAAGGAGGAGGAGGATGAGGAGGCATTCCCACCTTTTCCTTCGTCTCCGATGGACCGCCCTCTGCCCGAGTCGATGCAGAGTGAGGCGATGGCTTGGGTGCAAGTCTGGATGCCCTCCTCCTGCTCCAGTCTGACCCCACCCCCCTCCCTGTGCTGAGCTGAACTTGCCCCCGTCACTCCTTGAGCCTCTGCCGGACCCCTCCTCTTGCTGGAGGAGCTACATTGTAGGATGTTGGCCTCCCCACTGTTGGAGTCCTCTGAAGTGCTCTTCTGTAAAGTCAAGCGGGAGACAGTGGACCCCCCCGCCTGCTGGGCCAGGCAAGAGCTTATGGGTGTGGGGGCGGAGCTGACCATGTGGATTCCCCCGACGGGGATCAATGGCAAGGACGAGGGCATCTGAAACCAGAAAGGGGAGGGCTGATCTCTCAGAATATCAGAAGCTTCCCAGATATTTAAAGAAAAGTCTGGAAGGAGCTCCAAAAACCCCACCCCGGACCCTCCCCCAATACCCCTGTGAATGCTTACCCTCCCCTTATTGAGCACATTCAGAATTTGATGAGATTTTGTGTTTTTACTGGAAAGTGATAAATGTTTTCTAATAGGAGCAGTGAGGAGCAGATCTCTCTCTTGAAAGCATTTGCTGCTGTGCACAAGAACAACTGTGCATTACACAACATTTTTGATTATACACATATTTGCAGCAGGGGACAAGAGACAGTGCAGTCTAGATCTGCTGATTACAAACCCGAATGTGCCAAAAACAGAACTAAAGAAAGTCTTGCTGTCAGCAGAATGTTCCTGCTTTCAGCTACGCCCTGATCACAAATACCAGAAACACAACAACAATTGCAATAAAATCAAATAATAAAAAAGTGAAAGTACCAGGAATTGAGAGTGAAGGGGAAGGTGACTGAACAGGACCTGAAGAGGGGCGCTGGACGGGTGGTTCTGGTTGGATCTCTGATCCTGTCCAGAGGGATGATTCTGAAAGGAAAGAAGGTCCCATTTGAACAAGCATGGACACCAACAGTAGTCACCCCCCCTGAGGCTGCAGGTAGCATCCCCAAAAACACACAGATAACAAAGCGACACATCACAGGGGGTGTGAGTGGGACTCAGGGATGGATTAGATCATTAGGATCTTTCTGATGAAGATTTAGACAAAAGAAGGCAGAAAAAATTCCAATGAGAAAAACAGTCAGGATTATTTTTGGCATAAAGAAAGAGACAAAGATGTAAAATAATGATGGAGCTGGAACTGACCAGGATAAGAAATCACAATGGAATTCATTCCTATTTTGACATACAAGCTTATTTTTAAGTTTGAGAATGTGGAAAGAATCAAAATGTCTTTGTGGGTGAAGTCTTACAGTCTCCATCTGTGTGCAGCTCTGGACCGCTCCCACGTCTGGATGCAGTAGAGCTGAGGCCCTTGGCCCCCAGACTACCCCCTGCTGGCTGAAAATGAAGATGAGAGGACTTCATTAAAGTCATTAGTGGTGGTGGTGGTGTGTGGGGGTGTGTGTGTGTGTGTGTGTGTGTGTGTTAAGAATCAGTTAAGAGAAGCTGTGACATCATTTGGTTACTTTAGCTTTGCTGTTCACCAGCTCTGGGTAATTTCTCATTTTCCTCCTCTAGAACCCCCCCGCCTCCTCTAGTGAAGGTGTCCCATGAAAGCTCACCTCTGATGGGGGGGCCCTCGGCACGGGGAGACGTGTCGCAGCATCCCCTTTTGTTGACCTTGAGGTGAAAGGTCACGCCTGTAGTCTCTTCCTCTGGGAGACAGGGGCCTTGAAAGGGGGGACACCACCGTGTGTCTCCTTCTTGGGGAGAGGTCTCTTCGGTACCCCCCTGCTGTTGAGATGTCTCTCCGAGGGGAGAGGTGTCTGGTAGAGGGCGACAGATTGCGACAGGGGGACAGGTAGCGGTGGGTTGAGGGTGAGGAAGATGGGGAGATGGGGGACGGACAGCCAAGGGGTTCTAACCCCGGCGATGAGAGGCGAGAGGAGAGATCCGGAAGGTCCTCGTCCATTGAGGAGGAGGAAAGGGGGGGCAACAGTCTGCCCCCCAAAGACTGCAGCTGACCTCCATGATCCTCTGCTCGGACACGCTCCCTCCCCGCAGCATCGCTGGGCTGGGCCTGGGGGGTGATCTGGATGCTTGGCACTGTGGTAAAGTATCCAAGCAGAGGGGGGCGAGGGGGGGTTCCGAGCAGGTCAGTTGCTCTGTGGGGTGCAGGGTTAGAGGTGACCACGGGAGCGATGCACACGGGGGGCAGGCCGTATGGCTGTGGGCTGCAGGATCGAGAACCGGTCTTGGGGGTGGAGTCACCATCATAGTCGTCCTCTTCATCGTCTTCATCCTCTACCTCATCACCATCATCCTCAGCGCCATCAGAATCATCTGCATCAGAGAATTGGTGCTCCACAGATCTCTCTCTTGGAGATTTCTCAGAAGATCCTCGACCATCTTCAGGGACATCTTCAGAGAGAATAAGAAAAAGGAGCAGGGCAAAAAAGCAAGAGGAAAAGATTGTTGGTGGGGTAAAAGCACAGTTAATTCATAGTGGTTGTGTTGAATGAAACAGCAGTGGAACCTCTGTCCCACAAAACGAGGAAACATTCAGAGTCACAGAGAAGCTTCAGGTCCAGAACCAGAAACCCTGCAGGTCTTAAAGGGTCACCAAACAGGAAAGTTACAGGCTGACTCCGCCCACAGTCAAAATGTGAAAATCCAGTCAGAGGGGTGGGCTTGTGGGTAGGAATGTTATCATTACTGGAGCTGCAGATCATGAGGTCAGACTTCTGAAACTTAAATGGTTTGACCAATCACAAAATTCAACTGTAATACCTCATTTAAACCTGGAGCGGGCAGCACACCAACACACAAGAAAAGTTGATTTGGGGCTTGGTTCCCATTTAAATTCTGATATATCAAAGAAGTATTGATCCTGAGCCGAAACATTCATAAGATTGAATCTTTGAAATTAAACTTTTAGTTTCTGGATTTTAGTTTTCATAGAACCAGAACTGAACAATCCAGACACACCACAGAGGAGTGCTGAAGAAAAGCTTCAATTTTGGAAAATATATAAAAAAAAAAAAAACCAAAAATGTAGCTTTGGTGTTTCAGAGGATGTTTGATCAGATACCACATGAGCCCAGAAGGGTCAAACCAAGTCTGGACCAAAATGCAGTCATGACAGAAGCCTCTTTCCAAATCTAGCACTAACTTTATGGCAGATAGCTGAACAGAAAACACAAAGCTGCACTTCATCAAAACTTCTGAGGTAAAACGTCCCAGACACCTGGAGCTGTTCGGCTGATGCATGTCTGGGACAGTGCTTGTCAGTTTTCGGATGAGCAGACTGGAAATGAGGAAAGCTGAAGGAGTTCAAATATTCTGATTGATGTCCAGCTTCATCACAAAGAAGATGACTACGGTACATCTTTTCAGGAACGCCAGCACCCTCTGACACAAATTCATCCTTGGTGAATAATTTATGGGAAATCTTTTTACCCCCACCCCGACAGAAACATTGTTCTTTTTTGTCACAAATGAAAAAAGTGACAAAGAGGAGAATTAGGCTGATGGAGCTGAAGTAAAAGGTGCTGGATCTGCAGCACTGAGCATCCTATTTCCACAAAAGCAAATTCCTGGGACTCCTCTTACCTCCTTCTTCTGCCTCCGTGTCCTCCACTGAAGACATGGACACCCCCAGTTCCAGACACTTTTTGACATGCGCCTTGGACTTCATGTGCTTTGTCAGGTTTCCTGTCATGCAAAGACACACTTTAACAGACCCCAACCACAGCATCTTTACTGAGTCAAGAGTAAGAGTGAAGGGATCACCGCTGATGAGAAAATGCTTTTTAGATGCCCTCATTCCTTTAGGACTAAATACTTAGATGTCTGCAAGACAGCAGAAGTCTGAAGAACTGAAATCTGCTGTAAGGCTGGATGAAGTGTTCAGTCTTCATTAGAAGCTACATCCCACATGTAGTTCTGCAGTGCTCTGCCATATGGAAACATGGAAAATACCTTTTGTTTTGAAGGCAAAGTTGCAGAACTTGCAGACGTATGGCCGCACGTCCGTGTGCGTTCGGATGTGCTTCTTCAGCATGCTGGGCTTCTTGCAGCGAATGCCGCACTCCTCACAGATATATTTCCCTCGACCACGACCTCGAACATAAACGTAGTCTTCATTGGATTTATACCTGCAGAAAAGAAACTTTATTGTAATTTGTTCTAAAGGAGCTAAGAAGACAGCATCTGATTCTTACAAACATTTTTCTAGAACAGACCAATCAAAATCAGGTTGTGTTTTGCTCCTTCATTCTCATGTTTCCCTAAAAACTTCCTTCATTCAGGAAAGCTTCAACATTAAAGATGCAGATGACAGGTTTTTCCAGCCTGCACTGCCACTGAGGACAGCTCTCACTTACCTGTGAGCTGCAACTCAAACCTCGTGCCCTGCGACTCACAAGGTTTGAGTTGGCCCGTGGGCCGCCACACCAAAGCTTCAATGCAGTTTAATGCCATAAAGAATACGCAGCGTGTTTTACCATGCTGGATTTGTTCTGTCCCTGTCCTTCTCTCAGTAGTGTGAGCTGATGTAATGAGTGGACATGTGGCTCTGAGAGAGACTTCTGTCTTCAGCCATGCAGGACTCACGGACTTTGGGTCGCAGCTGATAGGCTGTCACTCTACAGGTGTTCCTTCACCAATTATTTAATTATGACCTGTAAGGATTTTAGAGCTTCTTTGATCTTCTTGTTGAATTGGATCATTTTGATGACTTGGATGCAGCACAAAAGAAATAGAACAGAGAAAGAAGACTGATGCTCTGGAGAGCAGAGGAGGAAGGTGGTATGAATATGAGGGATATGAGGGAAAGTTCAGCTCTTCCTGCTTCTTGTTCTTCAGTCACAACAGCAGGACAGTAAAGAAGACATTTCAATATTAATTTCCTTGTTGAGCGTCAATGCTCTTTAAAGCGTTTCTTATTAGAAATGAACAGACATTGTGGAAATCAACCATCTGACACGATCAAACCTTTGCATTGTCACTTGATCTGATTTGAGAACAACCTCTCCCCGTGCATGAAGGGGGCTGAAGTGACCCCCACATTCCATCATCTTATCAGTAAATCACATCTATGATGTTTGTGTATTGAAAATATAAGGGTGAGCAGTTCCTCCACAAACTTGCTGACCTGTGGGTTCTGCACTCACCCGCCTTCGAAGATCTTGATGCGGGTTGGTTCAGTTGAAAGGTGCTTGGCAGAAACGACCTTTTCCCCCAGCTCGACCTTTGAACGCTCCCACGACTCCACCCCCTTCATCTTCCTCCCAAAGCAGTTCAGGTCGGCAGACACCAAGTCAGGCTTGAGCTGCAGCAGTCAGGAAGGGCAGAAGAGGGCTGTGAGTGATGACACCAGCACAGCAACATGTCTGCACATGTCAGGACATACCTGATCAAACATCAGCTTCCAGGACTCAGAAGATACCAGTTTTCCAGTGCTGGGAGGGCTCATGGCTGCCAGCGTGAACAGCCATTCAGTGTTCTTCCTCTGCTTTGACCGCAGCAGTGCCAGGGCAGCCTTTGTACTGATGTTGAGAGGATTGGGGTTGTGGGTACTCACAGACCAGGAGCTGTAGACAGAGCAGTGGGAGGTGGCCTGGGTGGTGTTGGGTTTGGTGTAGTTACGGAAGCACCAGCTCACTCTGCTTGCCGTGCGCAGGCTGGGAAAGTGCAGCAGCTGCTGGACCTCAGACAGGTTTGCAAAGAGCAGAGACTCTGCTCCTCCCGTCATCCCTGAGCTTTGGGTGGGAGCAGGCTTGAGCAGCGGGGGTTGTTTGTCCGAATTCTCTGCATCAGTGCTGGAAAGCATGGGCTCTGGGCTGGAGCTAGGACCTGGACTCACATCGTCCACATCCAGCCTATCAGAAGAATCCTGACGACATGACACCAAAGAACGCTCTGTGACTATCTGGAGAGGGGGTGCGAAACTGTCACCCAGGGGGACGTCAGAAAGGTGAGGGGCCGAGGAACGGACAGGGACGGCAATCTTGGTGGCAGCTGGGGGATCGGGAAGCGGGGGAGAAGAAGACATCCGCTCACACTCATCCACAGAGTCTTTGCTCCTGAGGGGAACTCTCTGATAACTGCCCCCCTGCTTCTCAGGTTCAGCTCCACTCAGCTCCACAGCACTCATTTCCTTTACAATCTGTCCATACATCCTCTCCTCCTTCACCCTCTTCTGCTGCTTGGACTGGATGAAGAGCTCCAGGGAGCTGGTGGGGGACAGCATACGCTTGCCGCCACTGGTAGCCGAACCCGAGGCGTCTGTGGTGGAAATGGTTCCTGAAGTCAGTGAAAGGGGGATGCCCGTATTCAGGTGTTTCTCTGAGCCCTTCCAAAAAGATGAGTGCAGAAGATCCCCGTCAGTGTGTCCTAGCAGAAGTGACAAGTTGAATCCAGATCTTCTCGTGCCTCCGGGGGGGTTGCAGGATCTCATAACACCAAGCAGAGGAGAAACATGGCCGTTCTCTGCTCCGAGAGCTTCAGCTTCATTACCATGGGATGCTATGAACTGGCTAACGCTGGTGTAAGTGGCACGACCAAACATTGGAACACATGTCTGAATCCGAACAGGTACCAGCAAACCAGGCAAAGTGGCCTTAAGGCTCAGGTTCTGGGAAGGGGGAAGGTGCCTCTTGAGCATGGAGGGGGCCGGTGAGAGCATGTTTTTGTGGGATGGAAGAGAGGGGGAGTAAATGTGAGCGCTCTGATGTTCTGTCTTTTCTTCGTACAGCTGTGGGTCATTGATTTCTTGTGAAGCTGCTGGTCCTGGCAGACTGCTTGGTGATCTGAGGTGGAGCTTCTGAAACTGCTGCTGGCTGACTACTTGTTCTGACTCCTGGTTCCAAAACCCACTGGGCTGTGAAAAAGTAGCAAAAGGGAGCCCGCTCTGGTGCTGCTGGATTAAATCCCTATTTCTGACGTCCAGAACCGGATGTTCTCCCTCAGAGGAAGAGCCCTGGGCCTGAAGACGGTGCTGCTTGGGCCTGTTGAGGAAGACAGGTGTATTGTCTGAGTTTTAAAACTTGTTGTTAGCTTGAGTTATGTGTAGCTTGGTTTCTAACCTTCCAAAGCAAGGCTCGTCTTGCAGGCTGTCATCACTGATACTCTGCTGGAGGACATGCTGGGTGGGCTGCTGGTGAGACCCCATGACTGTGAACAAAGCAAGATGACTCGGAATACAGTGGTTTATCGGAACAAGAATTGCTTATCATGTCAAAGATGGCTCCAGATCAGGTGGTGTGTTTTCAACAAAGAACAGCCCTTTTGCTGAATTAGTTTGAAAAGCGAGCACAAGAAATATTTCCTCAAAACCGTCTTAATATTTAACCTGCAATATTACCTGGTCTCCTGGTTCTGGCAGCCATTTCACTGGTGCTGTGGGGGGATCCTGATGGGACAGGCCACAACCCATGCTCCAGGCTTTCTTGTTTTATTGACACATGTCCTCCTCCTGTGTCCTGTACGACTGCCTCTGGATACACACTCAGCGAAGCCTGTAAATATACCAATGTAACTGAGAAATGACTGAAATAATAATCATCTTCAAAATCCAATGAGTGGCCACAAGAAGACAAGCATCACTAGATATTACAATTATCCAAACATCTCGTGGACAAAACAGCAACTCTGTATTCACAAAAGGAATCCATTCTAGGCAGCTGTAAACCTTTTTAGAAATTGACCAATTTAAATGCACCCATCCATCCATCCATCCAAGATATTGTATCACTAGAAATTAAATAATCCTGCATTAGAAAAAAAAAAAAGTAAGAGGAACTTCTTTGAAATGCTTTCCTTAACAAATTTTCAGTCCCGATCTCTGTAGAACTACTATGTCCTATGTACTTCTTTAGTACTGCTAACTTTAAACGAGAACAAACCTCCTCTACCTCAAAGTCGGCCATTGCCGCCTGCTTTCGCCACCATATCTCCTCGAGTATTTGTGTTGCAATAAACTAGAAGCCCACAAATACAATACGTCATGACGTAAATGTGTCACGCCACGTAATGTACAGGGTGTCCATGCCTATGGTGTCACCCCGCTTATGCTCCTTTGTCTTTCAGCGGTTTTACGTATTCACTGATTTTTTTTTTTAGTCACATGACTCCTCCGGTTTGTCACAAAAAACTCAGAGAACTCAAGACATTTGTATGCTTCCAAAGGGGGCTGCGGGAATTTCCCAGGAGGCGAGTACACAAAGAGCATGCAGTCCGTCTGTTACGCACACACTCACAGCAAGCCTGCATGAAGAAATGCCATCTGCTATACATTTCTAAATTTAGGCACAGGCTGTGACAAATCAATTTAATTTTCTGCAAAATTTCTGCAAAAAAACTGTTGGCAAGACACGAAGTCTTGTTACGTCCTTTTGCTTCAATAAAGGAAGCTGGAGGTTTTAAAACATCAGCTCCTAAAGGTGTTAAAAAACACATCTTCAAAATTAAAAAATCTTTTACATTTAATCTTTAGATCTAATTTCAATGTTTTGGTCTTTGCTTTCAACAAACTGGAAATAATTTCAAATATCTCCAGTTGCTAAATGCCTTCTACAAATGTATTCAGGGAGACTGTGGCCCGCCAACCGTTGTACCTATGCAAACCTTTTCAGACCTTTGTCTGTTCCGATTGCACAACAATTTGCTTAAATACTCAGAAATGCAATTTTAAGACCAAATTTCTTCAAAAAGAAAAATAGCACAAGAACATTTTAAAAACACCGAAAACATGCTCATTGGAGTGGGTTTTTAGGTAAAAAGCTATATGTGCTACCTGACGGACAAGGTATCCACGCCGGCGTTCCTTCTTTGCAGATGCGCTGGTGTAAACCTCCCCCTGCCTGCAGGAAGGCAGGTTCCCATAGTCAAAAGATTTGCTGCGCATTTCCGGCAGCTCTGTGGGCAGCGTGCATGGTGCCTGCTCTGAAGAAGATCTTCTCATTTCCCTCTGTTGGTGGAGGCTGGAAAAACTGCTGGGTACAGTCAAGAACTCTGACTGCTTTGCTCCAGAACCATTGGCCAATGAATCCTCCTGTCGGAGAAAGGAATTAAACTAAGGAACATTTCAGTTTTCACATTTGACTTTTTGAGCTCAAGCTGAGTACCTGCTTGGTGGGTGAGACAGATTTAACACCTTCATCTTTCTCAAAGGACATGGACATGGAAGAGGAGTGAGACAGGTTGCTTTCCTGACTAGGGCTACGAGAAAGGCTGGTGCATGTTGACTCAAAACTTGATTCCCCAGATGAGTACTCCAAATCTGCCAGGCGCAGCCTCTTCTTCTTCGGTGGAAGCTTCTCTGTCGGCATCTGGGACAATGTGTCACTCCTCTGAGGCAGCTGGAATTCCTCTACAGCTGGTGGTGGTTTCTCTGGTTCCTTGGTCACAAGAGGTTCAGTGTCCTTCTCTGGCTTGTCTGGCTCCTCTGTCACCCTGATCTCAGGAACTTGGATGTTGGGTTGTCGTATCAGTTTATGATACGGTTGGCCAGGTGAGGCTGCAGCTGAGGATGATGAAAAGGAGGCCAGGTCACTGTCACTTTGCTGCTGCTCCATGCTTTCTGCCCTCCGGAGGGCAGATTCTGGACTCAGTGCATCTTCATATACATCCGTGTCGGATTGCTCTGAATACTGGCTCGATGGACCTTTGTCTGAGGGCTGTTCAAAGGACTCAGACTTTTCAAAAGAATTTGGCCGGCTGAGTGAATTGGTGTGCTGGATGACTGAAATAACATTACCGGCTGGCTTCCTGCCTTCTGAATCAGAAAATACTACAATGTCTTCAGAGCCCATACTGATACAGGTATCAAAGCTGTCCGATTGGCTGTGAGCACTGTAAAAAGATTTCTTTCCCGTTGGGGTAGCTCTTGAGCCATCCAAACTACCTTGTTTAAAATCATAATCTCCCATCATATCCACTGAACCACTGCAGCTGCTATCACAGTTTTCAGGGCTGTCCTCGTCATCCCCAACACTCTTTTCTTTTCTTCTTTTTCGTGTGGCTATTTCAGATATACTAACTTTAGAGGGATATTGATTGTAGATAATATTCTCTGGCCCTCTGGGGCTGCGCTCAGCTGTCTTCAAACCAACAGAAGAGGCTAAATTCTTGGCCATCTGAGTATGGCCATCAGCTTCTCCAGCATGAGATTCATTTGCTGGATGTTCAAATGCACTCTGTCGTTTGAGTTTGGGCTGGCCAGGAGGGTAAAACACATCATCAGGTGCCACCATGTTGTCAAAGGAAATACTCCCTCGGATTCCCTGAGGAGTGCTGAGGTTAGAAGGCACTGGAGCTGGCATGGACCTGCTCCTAGTAAGAGTTCCAGACTCTGATGGAGGCTCCAGAAGTCCTGTGTTGCTTTGACAGGGGCCAGTTGGGTATTGGTTAGCATCTCCACTTGTTTCTAAAATTTCTCTAAAGGACGGATGATCCTCTGCAATCTTACACATGTCTAGATCTTGTTGCTTTAGACTCAAGTTACCTTCTACTCCTGCCATGCCCACTGTCATAGACTGTCTTGACCTGGAGTTTGGCCGGTTGTACCACGTCCGACCAAACATTATCTCTTCATATGTCTTTGCACTGGCATTTGGAGTGCCAATCTGCAACTCTGCACTGTCATAAGGAGAAAAGTAGCCAGAGTCTGTGCTGCCTTTGCTGTGAGGACTGAGCAGATTAAGGGACTGGGATATGCTTGTATCAGAATCTTGACCTTTTTTCTCTTCCATCCTTTGTGCCAAGCGTTTAATAGTGGCAGAGTCATCCAAAGAGTGTGATCTTCCACCAGCTTGTGATGTCAACATGTGATGTGACACCTTTACATCATGAAAGGTGGGGCAGTCCATCCCCCCAGGAGGAACTACTCCAGGTTTGGGAAAAATGAGGATGGGCACTTTCATTGATCCAATGTGAAACTCTTCAGCCGAGTCCGCATATGCAGGTTCTCCATCACCTAAAAGGTGAGAGAAACATTTATAATAAACCACATCCACTAGGAAATTCAAAATACAGACAAATATCAACATTTTTGAACAAAGACTTTTAATCCGTCCATTTTCAAAACCCGCTGAATCCGTTCTGAGTCACAGTGTTGCTGGATTCTATCCCAGCCAATGTTATGTGATGATGTTGCAGATCTTGAATGGTTCTCCAGTTCACCGCAGGTCCACACAATCCCACACACTCACTATTCACACCTGGGAACGTGATAGGTCCAATACTTGATATATGGTGTATAATTTTGGACTGAGGGAGGAATAGGGTTGGGCACCAATTGGGTTTTATTCGGTCGAATAAAATGTATGTTTATTCTTGAACGTACCATTTATTCAGGACTCCACTAGCATCACCTTGAATTAAAAAAACCACCAAAGCACATTTTTTTAAATATAACTGGAGACAAATGCAGGCATGAAAGGGTTAACCTTAATCAAGCCCCGTCGCTCAGTTCTACAGGTGAGGGTAGGAACATAGATGTAAAGGCAAGCTGAGAGATTGTCTTCAGACCCTGGTATACAACCCATATCACTTTAGTGGTGGACTGATCTGTAGTTGAATTTAACATTTATACTTGTCATTACTTGTGAACAGATCACAAAGATCCCTTACATTTTGCTGCCTGGAGAAGTGACTCATTTCTATCTGGAGGTATATCTCCAACTTTTGTTGGGAAGAGTTGTATGGCCTTAGACCTAAAGAAGCTGGGACGTATCTGATGCCTTTCACACTTAAACCAGCTTGATTCCTTCATAAAGCCAAAATGAGTTGATCATCTGCAAACAGCAGAGATGCATTCTGAGGTTTCTAAGCATAAAACCTTCCTCTGCTTGTCTGCACTGATGAATTGTGTCTATCAAAGTTAAGAATGGAGTCTGTGACAAAGCTGTGTCAGCTCTGAAGGACACAATTCAGACTAGAAAAAAGCCCAACTAATTACTGGTAGTGAGGACCAAGTTCCTGCTTTCTTTGTGCAGAGATCAAATGACCTCCAAACATCTGCCACGTATTCCATACTCCTAGAGTACTCCCTTAAAATGTTCAGATGGAAAAGGAGAATGTTTTTCAAATCAACAAAACCATATGAACCGAAAGTTTCAACTCTCGAATCTCTCTAGCCCTCTAATGAGTAAAGATCTGGTCAAGTGTTCCAGGAAAAAGAAAACAGTTTCTCCAGAGCCCGAGGTTCCTCTATGAAGTGGTCTCTACCCTCAAGAACTCCAGCAAAGACCCGAGGAGGATAACTTCCCTGTTATTAGAACACTTTCCCTCCAAGATTTAGAGAAGAATCTGGCACATGTTAATTTGAGAGCAAAAGGGGGCGCATTACATTTTGGACATGATTCTCATCTTCACATATCATATTCTTCAGTAAAGAAAAACAATATGTTACCTGCAGTTTTGTTGGCTTCAAAGGAGATTTGAGGGATGGGACAGTGCTTCTCCATCAGCATGGTGGAGCCTTCTACACCTTCCTCGTCTGTGTCCGTACTTTGCTCACCATCTGAAGGGGCTTCCCCCTCACCTACAGGGGATGGCTGCCCCACATCATCACTGTGGCTCACAGCCAGCTCTGATGAAAATGGTACAAGTCCAGCTTTGATGGCATGCGCATGGGATTTACGATGCTTGTAAAGGTTGCTCTTGGTTTTGAAAGAAAAGCCACACGGTTCACAAGGGTAGGGTCGCTCCCCAGTGTGTGAGCGGATGTGCTTCTTAAGGACGCTGGGCTTGGCACAAGCTCGGCCACAGTAATGGCAGATGTATTTACCAGGCTTTTTTGGCTTTTGTTCTTTTTTGCTGTAGCTCTCCTCTCCAGGCTCTAAGCTTGACTGAGAATACTGTCCAAATGAGCTGGGCAAACTGGGGGACTTTTGCCGGGGAAACCTCCCTGCCCTGTGTAGGTGAGTGTGACCTGGGTGTCCATAAGGGTCATCTGAAGGCAACTGGCCAGCAAATGGCCAGGCATGAGACTCCAGGCCCGGCTGCGGTTTAGCTCCCGAGATGAAGCGCTCCGTTTGGGGATGCTGGGGGTATGGCTGTCCAAGCTGATAGGGATATCCCCGCGGGAAACCCTGAGTTAGAGGCCCATGAGGGTCTGCAGATGGAGGACCTCCAATAGCCCCGACTACAGAGGGTCCAGACAGCAGCTGCACAGGATTTCCCGTCATTGGGTATTTCTGTTGGGGAGCTGATCCTCTCATAACACCACATGGCAAACTCTCACGGTGCTTAACCTCTGGCTCACAAAAAGTGTTTTGTTTGGTGCTAGCTGAAGGCTCTGAAGCCCACTTCCTTTGCAGAGGTGTCTTCTCCTTGACTTCATCCCTGTTTGAGCCTTTCTGCCTTGCGGCAGCCGAGTCAAGAGGATCCATTTATGAAGCTCCTGTGTGACTTTGGTGGGACTGTGTAATCCAGGACTTGGAGAAAAGGCAGCAAAAAATTATGAAAACTCAAAAGTAGCAAGTATGACAGTCAAATGTTGGAGAACTGCCAACCAGCGCACAGAAAACAGAAAGTGCCCATCCATTTTGGAGCTAGACCGACTGTAAAACGAGGCAACACATATATAAAAAAGAGTTGATATGAACAACATCAGAGCTGCCCCTCTGTTGCTACTGTTCAGAAGAAACAAAACGGTTGTAATTGTTCTTTATTTTTCCTGGTCGTTCGCCCTAGCAGTCAAAGGGTTGATAAACCTGGAAAAGAAAAGAAGAGGAATTTATTTCAAATTTGGTTCAAATTTAAACGTTTTTTGCTTAACCTCAGTACAAAAGAACTACAAGTGCTAAATAAATAATAATAACAAAGTAAATGTTTGTGAAACAATTGTGGTTAACAGTTGTGTAATTGTTTGTATGTGTGTTCATGTACATTTCTGTTAAACATTTCATTCAGTGCTACAAATGAAATGCTTAAACTGTAAATACCTACTCTTATTTCATGGACGCAGTGTGTTGATCCCCTCTGCACTTTCAGATGTACATCAGTTTTCTCAACAAAACACCTGCAGGAAAATCAGAGACAAAAAATACAAATTATGCTTGACATTTAGAATTATCCCACAGAAAAAGCAGCTGTGTTGTTCTACTGGCCCCATACACTTTTGCTCTTTCAAAACTGTGTTTTTTGTTGATCAATACGGCGTCTTGAACAAATGTATCTGTAGCTGCTCCGTTAGCTTCTTCACAGCAGCATCCATGAACATTCTTTTTCCTGCAAACCCCCCTCCCCCCACTTAGTGAGTCAGTGGTGAAAAGTAAACCCACGCTGTTCCTTAAAAGACACAAAGGCTTAAAAATAGCCTTGTGGAAATGACGTTTAAGTGTTAAAATGTGTGCAGGCCAGCATGAAGAGCCTCCAGAGCCAGCACCTTTCCTTCCTCTGCAGGAGACAACGCTCAATAGAACTTCTTCACGACTGAATCGCAAACAAGAGGCACAGATGTGGAAACAGCGCCTGCAGGCTCTGCAACAGCCCTGCAGAAGTGTGTGTGTGTGTTTCCATTGTTTAACGTTTCTTAACCGCAGCAACACCTGACAGCAGTGAAAGCACAGAGCTGCTGAGCGGACCAAACATCCTTGCTGAAGCTGCACTTTTACTCTGTATTTCCTCATCTTGAGGTTTTAGCAACCCACCCCCCCCACTCTGATTGCAACACACACGCACACACAAACACACACAGCAGTTTCAGAGCTGGTTACCAGGACTTGTGACGTGCGAGTCTTGGGGCCCAAAGAAAGCTCTATAAATAGCTCATGAGAAAAACAAGCTTTATTCTTAGCAGCAGGAACGTTGAAATGAAACAACGTTTCAAGCACCTGACTCCCCACAAACACACACCTGAGCTAACTGACACACGCAGCAGAGACATCATGTCAGCCTGAGGTCATAGTTTGCATTTTCCCTGGGACAGGAAAGCTGAAGCACAAATTCTTTGATGACGACTTCAATGAGTTATGATGATGTGAATGAGGGCAGCAGCTCTAAGGGAAAGGAACTTTTCTATGGTATAATTTTCCTTTCATTGAATCCCTCATGGGGCAAAGGATTTAGTGACATTAGTGAAGCCCCCACAAGTGAAGGAAATACAAGAGTCATAATGGACATTCAAGCCTATGTCAACCTAAAACGGTGATCTGGGGAAAACATGTACCTCTAAGTTTCTCTGAGAGTAAAAAAGAAACAAAAAAGAAGCTTGTTTTCATTATTTTAGGATTTATTTTCCTGGCTCTTAGCTTCGGTCTCTGAAGTCTTTATTTGTCTGATGCTGAATAACACTGGAGATCACATCTGGGACATAACCCCTAAAAAGTATGTTACCTTACAACCTTAGGCTGCCGATTCATGTAACCAAAGCAAACCGGGTGTTGGGGCAGTAAGCTAGTGGATTGGAGTGAGTGAAAAAAACACAGGGATTTCAGAACTTGCTGACGGGACAGAAATCCTGTTGAGTGAACGTATCTGTAGTGGTGTTTTGGTTTATGAAGCCTGGATTTCAGAGGTTTTACACACACGAGTAAACGCTGATAAACATTTAAACTCTCAGGCCTGATCCGAATACACCCCATTCTCCCTCCCCCTTCTCCCTCCCCCTTGGTTTGCAGTTGAAGTCCAAGTCCTGTCCAGGATTATTTTTTAAGTTTCACTCTCCAAACAGAGAGGTCCACCATCGTGAGCGTAAACCGCGTCACGCTGCGAAGCGTTTATCTTCACGTTGGTGTTCTCTGAACCACAGACGTTTACATTTAAATGTTGTAAGAAACTTTGTGGGCCTTTAAGAACATGTTGTTGCACAAGCGCTGGAAGTTCCATGCTAAAGCTAGCGGACCGGCGATGTTGATGACATCATCAAACAAAAGTCACATCTGAAATATTAGACACTATTTTTATCACCCTCCGTTTGGAGCAAGTATGGAGGGATAAATGAAGGGGGAGGGCTAAGGGGAGAACCGGACCTGAGATCCTCCTTTGGGCCTGCTGTGTGTTTTTATTCTAAAATAAAATATTTGCTGTGTTTTCCGTTGTTTTTGTGTACTTTGGCTGTTCTCATTTTTATTACTTTTTAAAAAAATTAAACTTAATTAAAGAATCTTGTAATCTATTCAGAGTACTTGTGTATTTCTTAGCTGGACCCAGCTGACCTTAGGAGCTTTACATTGAATGACTGGTTCTAAGCTTACCCAGGTTGACATCACATGTTTTCAGTCATCAGTGCCTTCATAGCAGGTTTTATGTCATGGAGTGTTCAGGAGCTCATCCTTGACCTCTCTCCAAACTAACCAGTGTTGTGGTTTGTTGTTCAGTTCTTTAATTACATATACATAATTTGCTGGTTGTTTATTTTGTGTATCAGTTTAGTGAAAAGGATCCAGTTCATGCATCAGTCTTCTAAGCCCTTTCTGTGCGATGTGGAGTAAGCCCTGGCTTACTGGTCTGCTGCAGGGCAGATGCATTAAATTAAGTGTTTACCCAGACAGTTCTGTAGCACTCAGGGGTGGGTGGGGGGGTGGGGGGGTAGATGAGAGGTAAAATGTCTGGTGGTTCTATACCTGGGTACATGTCAGAGATTCCTTGAGACTGAACTCTTAGTTGCTTTTAGTGGAATATTAAAAACAGCTTTTCTCCAGAAAGAATGAACAACTTGGTTTAACATTGATTGTTGTTTGTTTTCGTTCATTTGTAATTAGACTGTTTTAATTGCATGTATGATGTAAGCGCTTTTATTTTGTCTTTCTCTCTATGAATTTTTACACATATAAACCCGGCTAGCCGTTCACAGTTAGCCCATATTTTTAGCATCAGTTTTCTTTCATTATTTTAGACTGTTTGACATCTTGAAATGATTTAGAACTAAATGAATAGAAAAAGGAATTGGAAATGTGATGAAGTCATGAACTTAACATGCCACGTGTCATTGATTCTGCCATGTGGCAGTGACACAATAAGCCCTAAACTCCAACAAAATCTCCAGTCATCATGAAACCTGAACACAACCTCCTTGACTTAAACTGTTGGATGCCAAGATGCCAGCCTGACCTTAAACGACACATTCCATTCTCATTTCAACATTAGCCTTATATAAGTTCACAGGTTTTTTGAATGGCAGCAGCCTGCAGAGTGTGTAGGAGTGTGTTGTGAATAGATTACATAAAGCTTTATTCTTAAACTCACCGACACAACCTGTCCTACTTGTTATGAGTGGGAGAGACACTGCTGCTGGTGCAAGCTGTGTGTTGGTGTGTGTGTGTGTGTCTGTCTGTGTGTGTCTGAGCATGCACGGGAGTGTGAGAGAGAGAGAGAGTGGGAAGTGGATGTGCAGGTTGTGTGGGCTGGTGAAGGGCATGACGAGACACTGGAGCTGTGGGGAGGTTAACGCATGCACATTCAGAAGCTTCACTCAGGTAAAGATAGGGATGCACACACTTGAATTGTTAAAGAATTTATGAGCACGCTTTAAATACACTCAGTTACCAAACAGGAAGGGAAGAGATCAGTTCAAGATTCATAGACAGAAAAATACATGAGCTGGGCTTTTTCTTCCATATTTCAGCTCTAAACATTTCTTTCCTGACAATAAGTAAACACACAAGCAAACTGGTGTAGAACGAGGTGGGATTTGTGTTACTTCTGTGAGATGTGATGTGTAGCACTTATTATGCTAAATTGAAGCGTTAAGATGTTCAAGGGCTAGTGACCAGAAGTCTAGAACTCGTCTCAAGGAGGGAGCAGCTGGAGACTGAGAATTTGATGAAGTTTCGTTTATGAAAAATATTATATACAGTGAGTTACAAAGAATGAAGTGAATGGCCATTCAAATATACATATTTACAAAGGAAAAAAAAATAAAGAAAAACAGAACATTTCATATTGACTCGTTCGCTGAAATTTAAAGAGTAATCTCAGAATAACAGAAATCTCAGAATTTATCTTGAAAGTAAGTACTCTCAGAAGTGGGTACTCTCAGAAGTGGGTACTCTCAGAAAAAGGTACTCTCAGAAGTGAGTACTCTCGGAAATGTTCTCAGAAGAAATCTCAAAAAAAAATGTCAAAGAGAAGCAGAAACGGTCCAGCTCAGAGTCCAATAGACAAACAGTCCGTTGAATGTTGAGTGTGTCACCACCCCAGTGGGCGCAACTGAGGTGGTGTTTAACGGGTTACAAGGAACCCCCTACCGGCCCAATGGACGGCTGTGGCTCTCCAATTTGCAGGTTCTGCCGATCTGGTTCTCTGGGATCTAGCTCGCCATCAAGCTCTGGCCTGTGTAATCAGGACCAGAGGTTTCAAATCAACACGTGTTTCAAAAATAAATCCAGAATCAAAATAAATAAATAGTGCTAATTGCACCATAATCATCATTAGCTACACTAAAAAAAAAAAAGAAATCAGTGATAGCTATTCATAGAGCTCTATTTATACAATAACCATAAAAACAACAATAAATAACATTCAGACCAGAACTATAAAATGCCTGTGAGAGTGGGTCTCAATTAATTTGTTGAAGCAACTAAAAGTGCTTCAGACCATCATTCTTTTCATTTAGGTACACAATAAATAAAATCAATTCATTTAGGCACACAATAAATAAATCAAATCAATTCATTTAGGCACACAATAAATAAATTAATTCATTTTGGTACACAATAAATAAATTAAGGCAGGCATAAACAGTTTATCATAACAACATTTGGTGTTAACCCTCAGTGCACACTGATAAGATGTGGCGAAACAGGCAGAAAGGTTTAAAAGGGACGCTATCGTCATGTCAGCTGCGTTAGCATGACGGCTCGACTCACCTAGCTTCGCCGAAACCACCAGCTACGTCGTCAACCACGTTCCACGTCGCCAGACCGCATAGAGGGTTCCTACAACGTGACGCCGTGAAATGCACCAGGGTAAACAATAACGAAACGAAAGATATTATAAAGTGAACGGCCGCCACAGACCTGTATCGCGTCATCGGGTTTCCCCACAGCTTCCTGTAATTCCTATTTCCCGGCCCCCCTTATAAGCGCACGTGATTTGCCGTTTCGTGTCACGTGACGCTTCGATGTCATGGAAAATAAAGGCACACGAGTGGCTGGTTGCTCACGTGACTGACTGATGTTATTGACGCGGAAAGCAGAGATGAACAGAAAAAAAAAAGGAAAAGGCTCAGAAGTAAGACAGGAAAAATAAAGCAGCCTACCCGAATAAAACCTGGGTTACACCCTCCCCTCTCAGAATCATGCAACGCCGGTGCATGTTAAACCACATCAATACGGCATACAAGGTCGGGTGCAGGTTTGCTAAAAGCCTCACCATAGGCATCAGCTAAACTGTGGAAGAGTGTTTGCACCACAGAAATAAGCGGCTTTCCCAAAGCAGAATATTGTAAGCGACTGGGTGGCTGTCTATCTCTCGAGGAACGACGCATTGAATGAACAGGCTCAATAACCGCCGCATCACTACCCTCAGAATCTGACAAAGAGCTAGGAGCTTCAACAGAATTTGGCTCAGATGTTACTGCAGTGGGTGATGTCTCAGCTGGGCGTCCGAGGTCTGGGTCCTTTAGTGGGTCCTCATCGACCGACATCTCAGGAGCGACAGGGCTTTCTGGTAGGTATGCACCTAGATCCTCTTCACCGTCCTCAGGCTCTCCAGAGAAATCTTCCTCCAACTCCGCACTAATTGAAGGTGGATCCTCTGCATCAGATGGCTGAGAAGACTCTCCCACAGGTAAGTTTAATTCAGGTGAGTGGTTAGATTCAGGAACTGTACCGTTGTCAGTTGTAGACGTGACTGGAAGAGTGCCCTCAACTCGGAACGTCACAGGCTGTGAACTTGGGACATGGGGAAAACTCCACTCCTCTTCATCACTCAAATACTCCTCTGCGTCCACAACCGGCTTCTTCTGACTCCTAGTTTGAGGACGTCGTACAGTGGCCGCAGGTGGGAGATCAGGTTCCTTACTCTCAGGTAAAAATCCACAAGGCAGCAAGAGATCTCTGTGCAAAGTTCTGGTTCGTCCAGATGGATCAGATTCAGGTCGCACGGTGTAAACAGGGAGATCTCCAGCACGTTTAACAACAATATAGATGTCCTTCTCCCACTTGTCCTCCAACTTGTGTTTTCCTCTGAGACGCACATTCCGGACGAGTACTCGATCTCCCTCTTCCAGGACAGATGGTCTGACACGTCGATCAAAACGCACTTTATTCCTCTCAGCTGATCTTGCTGCATTCCTAGATGCCAGATGGTAACTCTCCTCCAGCCGAGATCGAAGGTTCTGCACATATTGAGAGTGAGAAGTTGATGGCATGTCACGAACTGGAAGGCCGAAAGCTAGGTCGACAGGCAGTCTCGGAGAGCGACCAAACATAAGTTCATATGGAGTGTAGCCAGTCACCTCATTTCGGGTACAATTATAGGCATGCACCAGCGGCTTGACATACTCCTTCCATCTCCTCTTCTGCTCTGGCTCCAAGGTGCCAAGCATGCTCAGCAATGTTCGATTGAACCTTTCAACAGGATTCCCACGAGGATGGTATGGCGTGGTCCGAGTTTTCTTAACACCAGTGATGTCACAAAGCTCTTTAATAAGGTGGGACTCAAAGTCCGGACCTTGATCTGTGTGCAGACGCTCAGGGATGCCGTAGTGCACGATAAAGTTCTCCCACAGACATTTAGCGACAGTTTTAGCCTTTTGATTAGCAGTTGGAATAGCCACGGCATACTTCGTAAAATGATCTGTGAGGACCAGGATGTCTTTAGTGTTACTTTGGTCAGGTTCAAGCGTCAAATAATCCATGCACAACAGTTCGAGTGGACGACTGGTTTTGATATTCACCATAGGTGCAGCTCTTTCAGGCAGTGCTTTCCGCCGAATGCAGCGATTGCAGGTCTTGATCTTCTGCTCCACATCAGCTGCCATGCGTGGCCAGAAGAAGCGTGACCTCACCAAGTCGAGGGTCCTCTCGACCCCCAAGTGACCCATATCATCATGGAGACTGGTGAGGACCATGGGTCGTAGCTCTTCCGGCAGCACCAACTGAAATGAGACGTGCTCTCCATCCTGTCGTTTCCGGTACAGAAGGTTATCTTGAAGCTCAAGCCTGTTCCACTCTCTCATTAAAAGAGGAACATCAGCCAATGCTTTCCGAACAGTGGGAGGAATCTTCACACCGGTTTCGAGCTGGTAGATCACTTCACGTATGCTGGGATCTTCTCTCTGTTTCTCCTGAAGATCAGAGTGAGACATTAAGGGTATTACTGGCAACCCTTGGTTAGACTCATTGATGTAACTGTCCGGGATAGCTGTGATGGACATGCTCAATGACTCAACCAGGGTGATGTGGTCCTCTGAAAAGTCTTTAGGACATAAAGCTCTCAACAAACAACTGTGGCAAATGGCGGCCACAGCATCTGAATCGAGCTGATCTGCAGTTCCCGAGTCAACATGGTCACGGGTAAACTGCTTGACCAGGTCCCACTCTTCTTGATCTTGGGCATCAGACAGCTGGTGATGAGGTCTTCGGGAGAGTGAGTCAGCATCTTGGTTTTGACGTCCTGCTCTGTATTGGAGTTTGAAATCATATGTTGATAATGCAGCGAGCCACCTGTGGCCAGCAGCATCGAGCTTAGCAGATGTCAAAACGTAGGTCAATGGGTTATTGTCTGTGATTACTGTGAATTTGGAGCCATACAAATAGTCATGAAATTTTTCAGTAACGCTCCACTTTAATGCAAGGAATTCCAATTTATGTGCTGGATATCTGGATTCACTTGCAGATAGTCCCCGACTGGCATACGCTATGACACGTAGCTTTCCATCTTGTTCTTGATACAATGCAGCTCCAAGGCCGGTGGTGCTCGCATCAGTATGCAAGATGTAAGGTTCTTTCGGGTTGGCAAATCCGAGTACTGGAGCTGTTGTGAGTTGCTCAATCAGTGTGTCCAATGCATGCTGACACTTTGCTGTCCATCGCTCCTTGAACGGCTGTTTAGCGTCGTAACTTGGCACGGGAGCTGGCTTCTTTGTCTGATGCCGATTCGAGCTGTAGCCTCTGGTCAAGTCGTTCAGGGGCTTGGCGATGGCAGCATAGCCCTGGATGAATCTGCGGTAATAACCAGCAAACCCTAGGAATGATCTTAATTCCTTTAGCGTCTGAGGAACTGGCCAGGTTTTTAAGGCACTTATCTTCTCAGGATCCGTCTCCACACCCTGCTCCGAGACTATATGACCGAGGTAGCGCACAGAGGTCTGAAAAAATTTGCATTTCTCAGGCGACAACTTCAGCCCATAGTCTTTAAGGCGTTTAAGTACTTTGAGCAGCCGGTCTTCATGTTCTTCTAAAGTGTTGGAGAAGATGATGAGATCATCCAAGAAGACAAGAACCTCTTTTAGGTGCAGGTCACCCATACACCGCTCCATAAGTCGCTGGAATGTACTGGGCGCGTTGGTTACACCTTGCGGCATCCGGTTGAACTCCCAGAAGCCTAGTGGGGTCACGAACGCCGTCTTGGGTTTGTCTGCTTCCGCCATTTCAATTTGGTAGTATCCAGACTTGAGGTCGAGGACACTAAACCAGCGGGAACCTGTGAGTGCTGAGAATGATTCCTCCAGATTTGGGAGTGCATAAGCGTCTTTAATAGTGTTGAGGTTCAGCTTACGATAGTCTATACACAACCTCACATCCCCATTCTTCTTCCGGACGACCACGATTGGTGAAGAATATGGAGACTCAGACTCTCTTATCACTCCTGCCTCCAACAGGTCACGCAGATGGTTGCGGACAGCCTCAATATCACGAGGATGGATCGGCCGAGCTCTGTGTTTGAACGGAGTCTTGTCGTGAAGACGAATGTGATGTTTGACCTGTTCTGTTCGTCCAAAGTCAAGGTCATGCTGAGAGAATACCTCTGGAATCTGGTTCAGCTTGGAGATGACTCTGTTCTTCCACTCCGGAGGTATGGGAGAATCTCCAAAATCAAACATCATCTGGGTGTCAGATATCTGATGTGCGTTGATGGAGACACGCTGAGGCAGGATCTGAGGTGACATGGTGAGCTCTGCAATGACAGTCAGCGGCATAAGTGTAATAGTCTGTTCCGATTCATTAGTGATGATGATCGGGAGCTTGTATGGTGAGTATTTTGGCAGCGTTATCAGGCAGCTCTTGACACAAACTCCACCTGGTAATGGCGTAGCTGGTTGTTCTAGTAGAGCATAGTCGGCTGATGGTAAATAGGCACGGCTGGATCCTTCAATAGTCATGGTGTGGCCAGCAGGAATACGGACAGGTGTCTTCCCAGCAAATCTCACAGTTTCTTTGCTGGTCTCATTAGTTTGCTGGTGCCGGAGCTGGAGCAACTGGAGCACTGCATTATAGCCATGTTGAGATGGTTTATAGCTGGAACACTCACTTTCTAGGTGCTGCTCATAGAGTGGCTCCAGAGTGTTCATCCCCACGAGGATCTGGGAGTTGATCCCTGGTCTGACATCTGGAACGACTAGAGCAAGGGTGTATACATCAATATCTGCACCAATGAAATCCTTTGGGAAGGTGACAGTCATATTAATGTATCCTAGATATGGCACCTTTTGTCCAGCAGCTCCTTCGACCTTGCAACAGCTCATTGCCATTATTGGCTTCACAGGATGGTTTGAAAAATGTTTATTGTATATTGATACAGGTATTGTTGTGACTTGGGATCCAGTGTCAAGTAAGCACTGAAAACTCTTACCAGCTATGGTAACTTGGCCTGTGCATCTGGGTCCAATCAGGCCTCTCGGCAGGTGGGTCTTTTCAGTTGAAGTGGAGTGTGACTCGGGGCACAATTCACTGTTTTGCTGCTTGTTGGGACATGGTTGGTCCTCCGCAGTTCCTGGTTGTCCCTCAACAGGAACTCGCTTTAGTTTAAAGAAGAGTTGTTGTGAGGGTTTCGCTGTAGTTTCTTTTGTTTCTCTTGAAACTGTTTCCTCTTCAACGCCACAAGTGTTGGATTTGAGTCATTGTCACAGTGGGTCTTTATATGTCCATCTTCACCGCAGTTGTAGCAGTAACCGGGCTTTGGTCCAGCAGGTGAAGGCTTGTGGAAAGTCCGAGTTACTTTGCTGGTTTGCTGCTTGTTGGAAGGAGCAGACTTGTATGTAGTAGACTGCTTTTGACTGGGCTGACCGGAAGTAAAAGCTGTCAGCTGCTTCTGTATGTCGGCTAGCTGCTGGGCGAGCTGCTGCGTGATGCGGGTCAGTGCATCAACCTTTGAGTCTTCTGGAGCAGAGGTGTAAGCATATTGTGCATGCGCCCCGGCTCTGGCTTTTGAACCGAGGTGCTGCTTCATACGCTGAGCTTTTGAAGCTTCTCTATCTTCTTCAGTTCTTAGTAAAAGTAAGAGGTCAGAGAAGGATGGAGGAGCAGACTTGCGTTGTTTTAATCGCAGCTCAGAAATCAGATTGTCGTCCCAGCAGCCACGACAAAACTGGTTTAGAAGGTGTCTGTCCATGTCGTTGGCTCTCACTCCTCCCCTCTTCAAAGCCAGAACAAGTGCAACTTGCAGGCGTTGCAAGTATGCAGATGGCTTCTCACCAGCGTCTTGAAAAATCTCCATGAACTTTGCATACAGCTCGTCTCCATCCTGAACAGTTCCATAAGCAGAGTCCAGGATCTGCAGGTAGGTCTTTGGTGGAGTGTCTGGTTTTAGATGTTTCACCATATCTGCAGCTGGTGGGAAGAGGCTTTCAACTATCCTTCTTGATCTTTGTAAATCTGAAACTGCAGGATCTTGAAGCAGCAGGTCAACACTCGAGCGCCATGTTTCAAAGTCTGTTTCATGCTGAGGTCTTGGGGATCGGCCTGAGAAAGAACGGAGTCTCAGAGTAGAAGGATGTGCAGCGCCGTCATCACCTTTCATTATGTGTTCAACCACATAGCGTTGAACCGTGGGTGGATTCAGATCAGGCTGTGGTGCAGCTCTGGGTGGCATCCTGGAACCAGAAGGGCTCTGTGGGATTTCGATCTTCACCTCTGGCTCTCCTGCTCCTGTTGCAGCTAGTGGTCTGTAGGCGATGGTGGAGGGTATTTGTGCTGATGATGATGATGCAGCAGGGGAAGGCGATGACATCTCTTGGTCACTGGCATCTGGCTGGAGCTTCACAGGTGGTGTTGGACTGAGCTCGGTGACAGATTGGCCCAGCAGAGACATCACCCCTTTAAGGACTTCCGCGTAGTCCTTCCCTGTAATTTTAGCCAGGGTTTTCAGATCACTCAGATAAGTATGCGTCTTCTCCTTCCCTTCAAGTTCTGAGCACATATTAGAAAGGTCAAAAATATCATACGTGACTTCACTATCCTCACAATTATAAGTGTATGGTAAAACCTCTCTCAGTTCAGTTAACGCGCTTGCAGATACAAATTCAACTACAATCATGTCAAAGAAAGCGCAGTCAGGTTCAGAAATAACTTCAACTTTTGAGAGTTTTCCATACTGGCTCAGAAATGCAATAACTTCTTCATCTGATTCAGTGTTCACAGTATTTTTGACTACAACTGAGTTGGAAATCTTTATGCCATGTTTCACCAACACCTCCATGTTTACAACACAATGTCAAATCACTTCACAAAAATCAGCTCCGCTCATGCAACCCTCCTGGCTAGCTCGCCAAATTTATGTAGCACTTATTATGCTAAATTGAAGCGTTAAGATGTTCAAGGGCTAGTGACCAGAAGTCTAGAACTCGTCTCAAGGAGGGAGCAGCTGGAGACTGAGAATTTGATGAAGTTTCGTTTTATGAAAATATATATACAGTGAGTTACAAAGAATGAAGTGAATGGCCATTCAAATATACATATTTACAAAGGAAAAAGAAAATAAAGAAAAACAGAACATTTCATATTGACTCGTTCGCTGAAATTTAAAGAGTAATCTCAGAATAACAGAAATCTCAGAATTTATCTTGAAAGTAAGTACTCTCAGAAGTGGGTACTCTCAGAAGTGGGTACTCTCAGAAAAAGGTACTCTCAGAAGTGAGTACTCTCGGAAATGTTCTCAGAAGAAATCTCAAAATAAAAATGTCAAAGAGAAGCAGAAACGGTCCAGCTCAGAGTCCAATGGACAAACAGTCCGTTGAATGTTGAGTGTGTCACCACCCCAGTGGGCGCAACTGAGGTGGTGTTTAACGGGTTACAAGGAACCCCCTACCGGCCCAATGGACGGCTGTGGCTCTCCAATTTGCAGGTTCTGCCGATCTGGTTCCCTGGGATCTAGCTCGCCATCAAGCTCTGGCCTGTGTAATCAGGACCAGAGGTTTCAAATCAACACGTGTTTCAAAAATAAATCCAGAATCAAAATAAATAAATAGTGCTAATTGCACCATAATCATCATTAGCTACACTAAAAAAAAAAAAGAAATCAGTGATAGCTATTCATAGAGCTCTATTTATACAATAACCATAAAAACAACAATAAATAACATTCAGACCAGAACTATAAAATGCCTGTGAGAGTGGGTCTCAATTAATTTGTTGAAGCAACTAAAAGTGCTTCAGACCATCATTCTTTTCATTTAGGTACACAATAAATAAAATCAATTCATTTAGGCACACAATAAATAAATCAATTCAATTCATTTAGGCACACAATAAATAAATTAATTCATTTTGGTACACAATAAATAAATTAAGGCAGGCATAAACAGTTTATCATAACAACATTTGGTGTTAACCCTCAGTGCACACTGATAAGATGTGGCGAAACAGGCAGAAAGGTTTAAAAGGGACGCTATCGTCATGTCAGCTGCGTTAGCATGACGGCTCGACTCACCTAGCTTCGCCGAAACCACCAGCTACGTCGTCAACCACGTTCCACGTCGCCAGACCGCATAGAGGGTTCCTACAACGTGTCGCCGTGAAATGCACCAGGGTAAACAATAACGAAACGAAAGATATTATAAAGTGAACGGCCGCCACAGACCTGTATCGCGTCATCGGGTTTCCCCACAGCTTCCTGTAATTCCTATTTCCCGGCCCCCCTTATAAGCGCACATGATTTGCCGTTTCATGTCACGTGACGCCTCGATGTCATGGAAAATAAAGGCACACGAGTGGCTGGTTGCTCACGTGACTGACTGACGTTACCGACGTGGAAAGTAGAGATGATCAGACAAAAAGAAAGGAAAAGTAACACACAAGAAAATGGTGTAGAACGAGTGGGATTTGTGTTACTTCTGTGAGATGTGATGTCTGTGTTTTGATTGTTAAGGCATTGTGCTGATGTTTTTATAGAAGTTTATCCAGTGTATTGATATGTGAAGATGGCACTGTCTTTTTAGAAGTTTATCCAGTGTATTGATATGTGAAGATGGCACTGTCCTCGTTAAAATGTAGGCAACTCTCAGAAGGAGGAACATACCGTTTAGACTGATCCAAATTGGAGTCAGTAATAAAGTGAGACTCAGAACAAGTGTGGTTCAAATTTGGCAGATATTGGAGAATTGGGTATGTAACAGGAGCTTTTATCACAGAAGCTAGCCTGAGCAGTGTGTCCACTGTTGGTGTTCTGTTTATGATTGTTAAGTCTTCTCATTTTTCCATGTAATTTCACTTAGGAGACAGAAATTCAGGCACAAGTGGACTCTGGCTCCTTCATAATGTTCAGCAGTCTAGAGACGATCTGCAGCATTAGTCTGCCTGATAAGGGTGTCAGAAGAATCGATTCACATTCAATCCAGATTCTCATTTTTAACGATTCAGAATCAATTAGATATCCAAGAATCGATTTTTTCCCCATATTCCTGCAGTTATATATTTCATTAATGGCTCGAACCTGCTAGCTTACTTGCAAGCCGTAATGTTTGTCCTGAAACGGCCACCGTAGTTTGTTTTCTCTGGAGGCGAGTGGAGTTTACCGAGCGCGCAACAGCATGGGAGAAGAAAAAGAGATTCCTCCTGTCCCGTCATCAATGAAGCAAATGTTTGGGCGCACTTCAGGTTCTACAAATCCCGCTGTAAGGAACATGACATGACATGTGCAGTGTGCAAAATCCAATATTTCAAGGAACACTTCAAATGCTCGTTCTCATATCTCGTCCATCACCAGAGCTTAAAGTTTGAAAAGTCTTTCTCTGCCTTCATACTGTTGAAATCATCCGTCCCTCCAGGATTTCATGATGTTGTGATTTAAACTATTAATGTAAATCTAATCAAACCCCGAGATTTGTTGCGCACCTTGTAGCTTTTTATTTTCATCTCAACTTCACTGTGATCAATCCACGTGACAACAGTCATGGATGAACACGTGAACATTTCCCTTCAGACTCCTTCCCGGGAGCCGTGCTCTCTCTTATTATCGTTCTATAGCTCTCAGATGTTTATATTTTCAAAATGTGCATGAACGGTCACACCGCGGGTGGACATGCGCTGCGTGCACGGGGCGGGGTGGGGTGCAGGTACAGATGTCTGTCATATTGCGCGGGACAGCTGCTGAACAACAGGAACCGAGGATGAAGAGAAATACAGAGACTCTGGAAATCTGGAACCATTTCACTTTAACTGGTAATGTAAAGGAAGAATTTAGAGTCTGCAGGAAAAGAATTCCATCTAGAACCTCCTCCAGAACAAACCTACAGACACCTGAGAGAAGCTTCTTTAAAACAGAGCAGATCATTAAACCAGATCAACTCCTCAAAGCCTTTGTCTTCCTCTACCAGCAGCTCAGCAGTGATGCTTTAGAAATAGAGAAAGAGGAAGATTCTGAGAACATCTGAGGATTCATCTGTTTATGATGTTCAATTTCACAATTTTCACTGGAAATTTTATTCTAAAACATGTTTAAATCAATTATTACATATATTTGGGTTACTGTGAGCAGAAAAGACCAAAGTTCATTTAGTGTTTGACAGTTCTATTCCAGTTCAATGACAGCTCAACAACATCCTATATGCTGATGATGCTGGATTTACTTTGTGCATGTGTCACAATAAAAAGAGTTGGAATATGAGAATTTATATTTCATAATTCAACATTTTTAGGCGCTTCTCAAAAACAATTATATATTCAAAAATATGGCAACTTTTTCCAAAAGCTGCAGCAGCATCAGGGACTTCAGGCCGCAACAATCATAAAAATCTGCAGTGAAATCCTGGAGGATCTGAATAAGATAAGTTTGCACAGTATCATGAATCAATGTCCTGTCGCTCTCAAAAGATTTCATTTGTGTCAGACTGTGAATCTGAAGGGCTGAAGAGGACTGCAAAAATGTTGTACAACTGTTGTGATTTTTCATGGAGATGATCCAGGTTAATGCTCTATAGTCACTCTCTTGATCTAACTCATTTCCAAGTAGGTTTTATTGTAATGTTACAAGATGCTGCTTTGGATTGTTCATAAAACATAAACTTATGATATGGGCTCAAGCATCCAGATGAGATAATAATCACAGTTGAGGTGATGCTTTATGCTCCAAAGGTCAAAAGAAACACATACAAGTCCTTTTTGACCGATTGAAAGCAAGAGTCACCACAAGCAGGTCTTTTGCTGGACCTCGGGCATGGTGGGATGGGATGTTCTCTGGTTGGGCTTGAGCTTGTGCTCTCCAATGCTCCTGTACCCCCTGTTCCTTGGTGCTAGAGGATCCTACAATGTTTTTGCTGACTGTGGTTTGAGTGTCTGGTCTCCACACTCTGACCAGGGAAGGGAACTTCCTTTATTCCCTTCTCTCCGTGGCTGGGGGCCCTGGCTGCCACAGCCACTTCAGCTTCAGCTGGGGACTTGGTGTGGGGTTGAGTGAGCACTCTTCTTGTATTGCATAACATCATCACACACAGTAGAACACAGACGAATGACTGAACACCAGTGCTCACATTTACACACTGGATTTTACGTAAGAATCGATAAAAATCCTCTCTAACAAGTCACATTATACAGAAGAACTCGTATTTTTGGGGAAAATATATCCTCATTTATATTTGAGCTTAAACACAATCATGTCAATAAACAACATGTCTTATATTGCGCAACAAATAATAGACACTTTTATGCTAAACAATAATACTATGTCTTTGACAAGCATTGACACGACTGATTGGAATTATGTGTAAAGTTCAGCGTTAACAATAATAAACATGAACAGCAGTGCCATGACCTTCTATTGTAAACAACAGAGCAACAATTAAACAATTCAAGTAGCTGCCAGACACATTTGAGCCCGCGACAGCGAATCTTCAAACACGTTTACCTCCAAAGGAACGTCTGACCAAAAGGGTGATGAATATAACGTTTTACAGCCTAAATATTGCAATATGTTGCAACATCAATACCCTTAATATTGTAAATTGTAGAAAATAATTTTCATGCACAATTAGAACACAAATCAATATGCTTGTCCAGTGACAGCATCAGAGTCGATGCTTCTCCTGTGTGGCTGTTGATGCCACGCTCTGATCTTCCCTCACTCGTGAACAAGACCCCAAGATACTGAAACTCCTCCCCCTGAGGCAGGAACACTCCACCCACAGAGAGAGGACAAACTACCTTTCACCGGTCCAGAACCATGGCCTCAGACTTAGCGGTGCCGACCCTCATCCCAGTCGCTTCACACCCGGCTGCAAACCATTATAATGCATGATGGAGGGTATGAAGCCAACAGAACAACATCATCTGCAAAGAACAGAGAAGTCCTGTGGTCCCCAAACCACATCCCCTCCGGCCCCTGGCTGCGCCTAGAAATTCTGTCCATAAAGACTATGAACAGAACCCTAACCATGATAAAGGGCAGCCCTGCTGGAGTCCAACATGCACCGGGAACAGGTCTGACTTACTGCCGGCTATGAGAACCAAGCTCCTGCTCCGGTCATACAGAGACCGGACAGTCAGGATCCGGGTGTGGACACAGACACAGAAGCAAGACGTTCCAAAAGGAATATTCTTTATTCTTTTTCTTTTCTTTTGCTGAGTCTAAACTCAAAGAGGCTAGAAGGCTCGTAGCACTCCAGAATAAACACAAGACAATCTGGCAACAAGTGGAGGGGAACGCGCAGAAGAAAACAATCAAATGCAGGTGTCCCCTTTACGAGGGCAGGAAGATCAGGTGGAAAAAAGAAAGAAATCAACACACCTGAAACGAGAGGAAGGTGGAACCAAACGGTAAAGCAGAAACACAACAACACCCGACCCAAACCCCACACAGACAGCCCTCAGTAATGCTCCCGGACCCCGTATTCCCAGAGCGTCCTCTACAGGACACCACGGGGAACGCGGTCGAACGCTATCGCCAAATCCACAAGACACATGTGGACTAGATGAGCGAACTCCCACAAACCCTCCAGCACCTGGAGAGGGTGTAGAACTGGTCCTCAGTTTCACGACCAGGACGGAACCTCACTGTTGTTCTTGAATCTGAGGTTTGAATATTGGATGGAATAAAATAAAAATGTATTTACCGCACAGTTGCATAAAATGCTATAGAATAGAGCTAAAACATCTTAGAATAATGCATTGGACTTTTTTCTGTTTGTTTTATCTGATAGTGGGACCTTTCCAAATTCCTGTGTGGAACTTGTGTTCATGGGAGCATGTTTTTCCAGGGAGATGAGCTGAGGTGCTGGCAGGAAGTGTGTGGGTAATACCCTGCAGCGTGAACAAAAGGCTTTGTGTGTGAGTTTGTGTGGGTGGAGCTTCACGCTGAAAACCTTTTCCACTTCATTTCATCCAAATTCATTGGAAAGAGAATCAGGAATATTGTCCCTATAACAACCAGATAACAGATCAACATTTTTGCAAATTTTCCTCCCCCCTGTTGCATCTGGGCGTGTCCCATCTGCCAAGTCTTTCGGTGACCCATGTGTATGTTAAAGTCTCTCCTTCCAGTAAAAAACAGTTCTACAGGGAAAAAAAGCCTTTTGCCACACAGAGCAGAAAATGTTTATGTCCTGAAATCAAGAGCAAAACAGAAATCCACAGTAATTGCTCAGATCAAAATGTAAAACTGTCATTCAGCTCTTCTCTGTGGTTGGGAAAAACAAGGACGAAAGAATAGAGAAAAGATATAAAACAAATCATGGCTTCAAGTGATCACTAGGAGAACATGGTTGGAAGAAAAAGCAACAACTAGACAACTACCAGCAATGAGAGAAAAAGAAACTGTGAATATGTTCAAATAAAAAAGAATAAATGTGCAGTAACATGGATGCATAGCTCTCCACAGATGATTACATTAAATAGTCCTTTTCATAATCAGCTGACGTCAATGTTTCTGCTGAAAAAGACAGACAACAATGATTGCTATGATGGCAAATAGCAGTGGTGCATGTGTGTGTGTGTGTGTGGTGCATGTGTGTGTGTGTGTGTGTGTGTGGGTGGGGGGGGGAAGGCAAAACATGAGTGGAATCGTAGTAACGGTGATGGTGTTAAAGTTTAAACAGGAAAGATGTTGACATAGAAAGAATTTGAGAAAAGTTTTTATGAAACAAAGCCGATGAGGAAGACACACACACACAAACACACACGTGTGTACCACTGCACGCCTGACCGGATAAGACTCTGGCAGTCTCACACAATGGCTAGGATCACATTGCTGCGCAATTGAGCAAGTGTTCTGCTGCTTTGGTGGTCAGACTCTGTAAATTATGTAAAGGTGTTACTAATGGTTTCCATTCAGTGATTAAGCGCTTTATGTGGCCAGCAGTGCACGGTGCAGCAGAGCAGTGCTGGCTAAGGGCAGCTGGCAGCACTTTTATGCTAACCAAATGGTTCCAGAGTAAGGCGGAGACTGCAGCTGACCACACCCCCAAGGATGGGCAAATGCAGAGAGCATATTCACTCACCCAGGTGTGTAATTAGGTGAACTGATAGAAACTCCAATGAGAAGAAATATGATAAGTAGTGACAAAGCACGACATTGTACAAAAAAATAAAAATATTGGAAAAAATATGGTGGTCATGGTAGGAGGAACTGGGGGGTTGCAACCAGTGCTCACCTAAACACATGTGGGTCAGGTCATCAGCTGGTTTTGTTCATCTGTTTAATTGTTTAGTTTTACTGTTTTGGTTGGTGAGAGAAGATCCTCTGACAGCAGAGTTTATGGGATTCTATTCTTCCATTCAACTATTCTCCAGACAAAAAAAGGAGCTCAGGTTCAGGTTTGCCTCATCCAGCAACTTAAAAACAAGACCAAGCAGACTTTACAGTCACAGTCCCACTCCCCCTTTAGACATCAAGTCCACAGCTTCCATCCACTGGCATTACCAAGTCCACTGGTGTTAATGTAGAGATCAGTGTCTTGTACAAGGAAAAGGTATTAAAGTTGTAAAGTACCTCAATATAAAACCCATGGTGCCTGCTGGCCCCACCTCCAACATTCAAAATGTTTAATTGACAGATTGTCCTGAGCCCCCTTTCAGTGGAAGGGGTGAGGACTTCCAACGCTCAGACGACTTGGACCAACCACTGCTTACTAAACTCGTCTGGCTCCAAATGGTGACGTCTGTATGGCGGGAAAATAGCAACTGAATTGACCTTTTGTCGTTGGGGCCAGAAGTAAGCCATGTCCTATGGGTGACGTCACACTCACTCAGTCCAGTTCTCTTGTACAGTCAATGACAAGAAGTCAACCATCAATTTTACCATCAGAGAAATCCACTGCAGCTGGGCTGAAGTATGAATAAACGACGTGCATAAAGCAATCCAAGCTCTATAATGCAGACTGAGAACTGGGTAAGATTATCCAGACCTAGCAGCTCAATGAACATTCATTTTAGTAACAATTATAAGTTGTCCAGTCTAAATGAATGAACTTTGTGATGTAATGACACCATTATTATGAGACATCTTGAGCAGCTTACCTGTAAGGGCAGGTAAACACTAAAGCTTCCCAGCCTATAGGTGAGTTAACTGACAGGATTTTGATTACGTTGGTGTGAACCCTCTTCATGCCAGCAATCTCTGGGAAAAGCAACACATTCATGAACCACAATCAGGCCAACACAAAATTAAACCTAATAAATGTTACTACTTTCTATGTGCCAGGCCAAATAAAACCTGGAGCCAAATTCATCCCTGCCAGGAGTTTTATGTGAAAGAAATGCTTAGTGATTATATGAAAATGCTTGCTTTTTGAAATTAGGCCAAATAAAAGTTTTACGCAACTTTTTGTAGAAAATGAAAAAAGTTGAGTGAAAAAAAACCTTGCTTATCAAGGCCAACAGTGGTGGGGGTGGGGTGGGGGGGTCCAGAAAGAAAGCTTCTAGTGTCAAATAAAACTAAGTTTCTGTGCTGTGTAACTGATTATTACAGAAAAGAATACACAATTACAGACTCAGTCATTGCACGTTTTTGAATTATCGATAATTATCAAACACTTTTGCCCATCGTTGTATGGTTCACATTGATGGGTGCAAAAATGTTCAAGCTTCTTAGGCATTCAATTTTTCCCCACAGTAATTCATCAACATACTTTTCCCTTCAAAGTGTGATCTCACAAAAGAAGAAAACAATGCCTCTTCAAACCCGTGACACATCGTGACGTGACACATCAGCAGTTCAGGCTGCTGAGCACCAACAAGCTCCTCAACATCCCACAGCTACACAAAGCTTTGTCAGGACAGCCGCTCCTCCACACCTGTGCCTGCCCACGAAAATGTAACCTACAGGCATGGGGCACAAAGAGAGACACAGATAGAAAGGCAGGAAAAGAGGGGGAGAACCAAACAGGAGGTTACAGGGTGAGGAGGTAAGGAGGGGAAAAACAGGCATCCTGTTGCTGTAAATGCCAGTGGAAAAGAGAAGGCAGTCACATTTTCCACACAGCTTCTTGGCCAGCCTTGAAACCATTATTGAGTTTGTGTGTGCACACTGCACATGTGTGTACTTCACCGCACTTTCCACTAAAGTTTATGACAGACCAGGAAGTGGAGGCTTTCTGTTCTTCAAAGCCGTGATGGAAGAAGCCCCAAAACCTGCCTGACAGAGGCTGATGAAAACGCTTGGAACCCCCTTCGCATCTGATCCAGGACCCTAGAGAAGGCTGGGAGTGCAGCAGCGCGTCTGCATGCTCGACTGGAGGGACACGCAATCCTCAAAATGACTGACCATCAGACGTCCTGCAGCTCAATCAAGACACAACTGAGGTTCAATAGCTTACCCTTCACTGAGATTTAACCTACACTTTAACCGTATCAGATAAAGAAACCACAGAATGTGGATGTTGAACTGGAGAATCTCAGCATATTTAAATTGAACACAGCGATCGCCTGATACACATCCACACATTTACACACACATGAGAGTTAGGAGTGCTTGAAAGCTTCTAACACTCTTTTCTTTTCTCCAGATTTGTGCATAAATGATGCGTTTTACCAATATCATCACAGTTCCTCCTCTCCAAACATCTCCATCTGCATTGATCTGTCCCTCTGATGGATTCATTCCTGACCCATCCTGGTCACTCCAAAGAGAACCTCAGCATCTTTCTCTCTACTTCCTGTCTTTTCCTCTCTGTCTCTAGGCTGAAAACCTAAAAAATAATTTGTAATCGTTTGTATTGTCCAAAAACAGTTTCAATTTGGTTTTGTTGAACCGTTCTGTATTTTTTTGCAATAAATGGCTACAGTTTTGGGACATAATTTTATTTATTTGACTTTTTTGTTACTCTTTTAGTTTCTGAGCTGCTGATGACTTTGTGACATAAAATACGTTTAGAAAAAAAACATCATCAATCAACAGTCATCAATGATGCAAACTCAGTAGAAACTGCTCAATGGAGAAGGATGAAGGTTTCATGTTTCATTAACACCCCCCCTCCAGCAGATATAGATGTCATTCAGTATAGATGAATGAACGAATGAATGAGTGAGTGAGTGAGTGAGTGAGTGAGTGAGTGAGTGAGTGAGTGAGTGAGTGAGTGAGTGAGTGAGTAGTGAGAATGAGAGTGAGTGAGTGAGTGATGAGAGTGAATGAAATGAATGAATGAATGAGTGAATGAATGAATGAATGAATGAATAATGAATGAATGAATGAATGAGTGAATGAATGAATGAATGAATGAATGATTATCCAACACAAAGTAAAGTCTTCAAACAGGAAATTTGTTTTTCTTCCATTTTCTGCAGCAAACATGACAACTCCATGACAACAGCAGTGAGGGTCTCCTCCAGAGAGCGTCTTGATCCACCTGTCCAGGATGAGCTCCTGGAGCTCGTCCCTTCAGAGCCGCTTAGCCCTGCGTCAGTGCTGGGCTGCTCTCAGAGAGAGAGCTTCCAGCCCACAGCAGCTCGTTAAAATGTCGGCGCTGGGGCACAGGACTATTCCTGGTATGTGCTCAAGTGTATTTTGTTTGAACATGGGCATGATGCTCACGCTTATGTAAGCTTCTTCCATCAGTCCTCTGCTCCGTTCCCTTCCCCTGCTTTCTATTTTTAATAGTTCCATTTTTCTCTTCCCTTGTTGTTTTTACCTCCCATTGATGCCTCTCCTGACCTCCTCTTTCCTCCTCTCCTCAGGCATGTTTATTTGCATCTAAAATCTGGGTTTCTCTTCCTCGTAGGAACCCAGTGCTACTGCAGCCTCTTTTACACCAGCTTACATCAGAATCTGCACTCTGTGCAACTCTATGTGGATAGACCGTTCATCTGCAGAGTTCTCTGAAGCTCTGGGAAAGGTGCTACGCTTAATGCAGTAGAGAGCTAACAAAAAGCAAGAATCTAGTTCTGTCAGGATTGAAACATCTACAATTACAGGTTACCACCTGGTTAGTATCATTTGGCTTTAAAGGACATGAAGCAAAAAAAAAAAAAAGTTATTTTGTTAGAGAAGATTAGAATATAATTGATCCCAAAACAACAGATAGATAATAAAAAACATTAAGTACAAACTTAAAATATTAATGTCAATCATTTTTGTCCAGTGCCTTTTGGGTGTTGTAGAGCTGACAGGAAGAAAGAAGGACCCAGAAACAAACCCTGTGGAACACCTGAGATGAAGACATGATCCCTTCTCAGATGAATGTGACACAAACTGAATCAAACATGAGGAACATTTAGTTGGAATTATTTATGACAATGTGTGGTTTTTTTTAGCTATTGGGACTTCCTGTTGATCATTACAAGCAGTGTTCCTTCTAAGTGGCTTGAGCCGCTTTAGTACAACCACTCAAGAAACATGAAAAGAAAGCCACGGAGACAACAAAAAGGACTGAATAACAGTGCAATACAATTAGGTTGAACATACAGTATGGGTGCAACATGTTATTTAATATTTGATCAAAATATCCATTTAAAAAGATGTATACTGATGGTTCCTCCTCTGGTTACTTTAATAAAGAAACAAGCCCAAATCCATCATAATGATGTCTTTGTGTTGTAACAGTAGTTTGACGCTGAACTCCAGTAAACTGTTTGCTTCCAAACAAATGCTGATGTTACAACCACAACATGACTGCAGCTGGGATTCAGAGCAACCTTTGTATGCCTCCAGGCTATGACGGGATTCCTCTGAAATGATATGAATTTTCAGAATTCTAACCTCCCAGCAAACAAGCAGCTCAGGAGAAGCACAGGACAAACACTGTCTCTTCTCTGCGCTTTCTATTCATGAAACACCAGGAAGGCTGCTGGGGGTCTGAGTGTGAGCACTGCAGTTTATTCTTGACACGACGGGGGCGGGTGACGGAATGACTACTGTCCTCAACACCCGTTCCATGTACACTCACACTAGAGCTGGCTGGACATAAACACACACCGCTAATGTCTGTAACGTCACATCTACAGAGCAGCAGGTATGTAGGAGGCGTGTGTGTGCGCGCACACGCGTGAGCACCATGACTAAGGACTTACAGATTCAAGGATCCCGAACCTCCAGGAACAGAGATGATCCACGCAGAAAGATGGAAGAAAAAGCCGCTGGTTTCTCAAGAAGCAGTCTTCTGACTGTTGTCATTGTTCCGTCCCAGAAAGGTGTGATACAGTCATCCTGCACGCTGTGCGACAGTGAGGTGCACACCTGCACACGATGGCTGCTCCTGTTCCACTTCCTGCTGCAGTTTTGCATCTCTACACTTAGGCATGCTCTGCATTTTGACAGCAAACGAAAGCAGAACTAAGACCCCACGCACACGTGAGCGGATCTCGCTGACAGGGGGTCGTGAGGAAACCCAGAGTGTGTTTACTGTTAACGGGTGTGGTGAGGGAAAGAGAATATGCAAGGAAGAAGAACAGTGGATGAGAGGGTGCAGAGAGCCATTACAGAGGGGAGCAGTCCTCCCCCTCGAGGGATCACAACATGGATGTGAGGAACTGATGACCACAAGAAGAAGACAGAGCAACCTGAGGGCTCCTAACTTGGAGAACTAGAATGTGACATCAGATGAAGAGCTTGGGTGTGTTTCAGCCGGCCTAGGACCACAACTTACAATTTATACAGTTTAAAATTTACAAACTTGTGTAGCCAGTATATTTGCCAAATACTGATTGTATTTCATGTCTCATACCAAGAGTCTTTCTGTAAACATAGCAGATAAATATTGAGCCAAGAAAGAATCTAAATGTAAAGCAGCTCAGTACAGCTCCTAAAAAACACCAAGGTGAATGCTGCAGACAACAGACACATAGAACCACAGAGGAAGATCGCTCTGACTCGCACGCACACGCACACCCCCATACGCACACGCACACCCCCATACGCACACGTACACGCACACGCACACCCCCACACGCACACGCACACACACAAGCAGTCCGTACACCTCTCCTTCTGGACAAAAATCTCGATGACTTTAGCATCAAAGTCCTTCTCTTTAGCGTTAAGAGATGTATTTGTCCAGCATTGATCATCAAACATTATATATACTGAACTCTGTTAGCAACCACTGAGGAACAAAGATGAGCCAAGGTGCTGGCAGGAAGTGTCAAAGCCAAGGCCCGGGGGCCGGATCCGGCCCGCCGGGGGTTTATATCCGTCCTTCCAGATCATTTTGTTTTATTACTATTAATGGCTCAACGTTATCTTGTGCTATTGAAGCAATTCACGATTATGGAGGATGAGAGATCAGTTACAATGATCGAAGCATTTCCTTTCTTTTTATTCATATTTATGTTGAAAAATTACATCTTTGAAGTTTTAAAAATGTAGTTTTAGTTTGTTCAATAACTGAATAACTGACTCTTCACCACAAGGGACAAGTACAGCGACTGCATAACAGCAGACGCTGCACCAGTGCTCTGGTCAGTCTAAGGCTGTAATCCTCCACCTAAACTCCTCCACCTGGGCAGGAGCACTCCATCCATGGAGAGAGGTAAACTACCCTTCTGAACATGCAGCGCTCTGACCCTCCTGCCATCCCTGACTGCACCTCAGTCACCTGTATTTAGAGAACTCTTTGGAACAACTATGTAGTAGATTTTTCAAGAATCTAATGGAGAATCAGCTGCTTTTAGACAGATTGTTGCAAACGGCGTAACTACCACTTCACAAGTTTCTGCAGAAAAGTCTTCAACCAGGACTGGACCCTGAAGAAGAGGTGGGGGCTAAAACCTCGAGACAAACAACAGTCTTGTGGTTGTTTGTGAAGCAGCATCAATGAGCCAAAACACCTCCTGGATATTGTATTATTGAATGTAAAATCAAACTCTTGGTGTATTTTTTAAAGGAAAACAAGAGTATAAATATCAAATATTTACAAAACTCAAATATTCTCCTTCTCTTTTCGCCTTAAAAATCAGTCAAATCAGCTGTTGAAAAACCCAAGCTGTCTCAAAGCTAAAAAAAACCATGGTTGATCAGAGATATCAAAGTGCTAAAAGGGTCACCAGGAGCAACGGGACACTCAGTGTGTTATCCCGGGACCACCCGACGCGTGGGCAGGCAGAGCCGGACCTGGATTTAAGATCCTCCAAGATTACCTTGCACTGTAATATTATTTTATAACGTTTTACTATTTCTGAAGAACTCTTACTGTAGAACCTCTGCACGCAGTACAGAAACAACCTGACAAACCAGGTCCTCTTGTGTCCTTTTTCCTCTTCCTCACTCACTACCCATCTCTGCTCTTATTCGTCACCTTCAGTTCGCACAGGTTCCTCAGAGCCTCTTAGTTCTCTGATGAAGCCAACACTATCTGGGAAAGGCCCTGAGGTTTTTTTTTTTTGGCTTTCTATAAAGCTTTTGAAACCTTAGACTGCAGTACAGCAGGCTCTGCGCTGAACTTCCAACCAGCAAGTCACAAAATCTGGTGAAAATTGGAAATCCTAACACAGAGCTCACATAAAATGAGAAACAGCTAAAGATAAAAGTTCCCAGAAAGGCATTTGGATTTAGCAGCTTCAGCCTTTTGTTGCTTTGCATCCTGTTTTGCATTTCCTCACCTCGCCTTTGCATAGAAACAGTTATCACTATATACAGAGACGCTCCACAGAAACCATCTGCAGAACATCATTGACCATTTCGATGCAGAATGGCAAATGCCCCCCCCCTCCCAGAATGCAGCTCTGAAAGACCCGGCTGTCAAGGCAGACTCCAGTGTTTACAGCTTTAAATCTTTCTCTACGTCACTTCAGTGTTTTCTGTCTCCACAGCAGCATTTCACAAAAATGATAATTGTCCTCGACTCCTCCTCATCTTCCTTTAAATTCTTTCTTTTTTCCTGCAATCCTAATTCTGCTTTTCTCATTTTCAGTGTTCTTGATTCCTTCCCTCTCCTTCACATCTTTCCTTTTATCCTCCAACCTCCATTGTGATCATTCTTCACCCCTTTCCCATTTAAAGTTACACTTTCTATCATCTATGGTTTTAATTAATCATACAACTCATTAACGAACTCTCTTTTTTGTCTGTTACTAAATCAGTTTTGTGCCTTAATGACCAGTCTAAACTTGTTAAACCTGCTTCACTCTTCATTAGCCTGCTAGCTTGAGGGCCCAATGCTTCATTGAGGCTATTAGGTACGACTGCGCTCTTACAGCAGCCTCAGTGAATGTGTGCGTGGACGAGAGCATTAAGATTACCTCAGCCACTAATGGGGCTGTTTAAATATTTATGGGGCAGGAAGCTGAGTAGGAAAAATGATGAAGCTCAGGGAGGCAGCTGACTGGGGCAGGCCATGAGAGGTCTGATGCTGTCTTAAACTGGGCTCATAACTTTCATAGTCCAACCTCAGAGGCTGAAGACATGGCAAGCCCAAAAGGTCACCCTTGTTCTGTGGACGACTGGAACAACTAGAAAGGAAAACAGTCACAAGTTTGCTTGGAGACAGGAGCCACTGAAGGCTGCAGGAGGAGCCCAAAGGCCCCGTACCTTAGGTTTACACTCATCACAGAACCCCTATATCGCATATTATTTATTCGTTCAAAACATCTCTTTGTATGCTGTCTTTTTAAAGAGATATTTAAAGATAAAAACTACAACAGCATGGGCTCTGTTTGCAGTCATACTGCACTTGACAGTTAAGGAAGGGGGCTCCAAGCACCATCTATTCCAAAAAACAAAGACCAAGTTCACGTTTCCCTTGTGTTATCCTCGACATGTTTACATTAAAAGAGGGGTCATCTGGGCCCCACAAGACAGCCACTGAACAATTTTTTCAAGGATTTTTTAAAATCTTCACTGATGTTTGTGGTTGACATGAAATCCTGTCCACCTTTGTCATGGGTGGGGTCACACATCAATGAATGGGCGGGGTTACCTGGACCCCAGAAGAGAGCACGAGGGTTGAGGAAGTCTGCAGGAGGAGGGTTATTTAAAATTAACTGAATGTGCCAAAAATGAAAGCTTTTGAGGTTTTTTTGCACGACCAATACTAGTTTATTTGGGATTTTGTTAAGACTTTAATCCATACAACTAAAAATATTTTTTAAAAAGCGGGTTAGCCATAGTATGTTCTCTCTCATGGGTAGAGTGCTCCTGCATCAGGTGGAGGAGTTTAAATGTGTTGGAGTGTTGAGGGAAGATCGGAGCGTGAGATCGACAGGCGGACTGGAGCGCCATCCGCCATGTTGTGGTCGCAGCACCGGTCCATTGTGGTGAAAAGAGGCCTGAGCCAGAGAGTGTTCTCACTTTTCATTTAGGCTAATGACAGACACCTGGGATTTTCTTTATCTGTATGACGTGTTAGTTTTGTTTCAATGTTCCACAGCAGAGGGTTTCTACATTCGTTTTCATGTAATGTTCAGCGTCAGGTAGAATCAGTCTGAGACGGGATTCTCTTTCCTAAAACATCTCAACACAGGCGAGGTTACCGTTAGCGCACGCTGCTACCGTTAGCGCACGCTGCTACCGCTCCATGAAGAAGAGAGAGAGTCCACATCCTCCACTGAGAGGAGGATCAGTGTTCTGAAGGTCACTTTAAAGTTTGTTTCAACATGAAAAGGTTCTATAGAACAGGTTTTAAATGTTCTAACATACGTTTCAGCTGAAGTCACATGATCATTCAGTACACGCTAGTGTTTTAACTTTGTCTTTTGGATGTCATTGTGTATACTCATAATTACAAACTAACATACAATGTAAGACATAGGAAAATAAACGTATAACAGGGAAAATACATAAAGATTTGATAACTCCACGCATATAAACAGCCACAACTGGAAGCAAGTTAAGTGGTCCTATTTGAAACCTGAAACCTGTCACGCAGCTCCATGCATAGAGTCCATTTACCGGTCGATCTTGGTTCCAGTACTCACCTATGATCATGAGCTCTGGGTCATGCCTGAAAGAACCAGATCCCGACTACAAGCAGCTGAAAGGAGTTTCCTCTGGAGGGTGGCTGGACGCTCCCTCAGAAATAGGCGGAGAAGCTCGGTCACCTGGAGAGAGCTCGGAGTAGAACTGCTTCTCCTCCACATTGGGAGGAGCCAGTAGAGGTGGCTCTGGGATCTGGTCCGGATGACTCCTGTTCGCCTCCCTGGAGAGGGGAAGAGGTCCCACTGGGCCTCCGCCAGTGGGACCCTGGAAGACCCAGGACAAGATGGAGAGACTACATCTCTCAGCTGGCCTGGGAACGCCTCGGGGTCCCCCCAGAGGAGCTGGAGGAAGTGACCGGGGAGAGCGAAGTCTGGGCATCTTTGCTTAGACTGCTGCCCCCGCGACCCGGTCTGGATGAGTGGAGGATGGATGGATGGATGGATGGATGGATGGATGGATGGATGGATGGATGGAATGGATGGATGGATGGATGGATGGATGGATGGATGGATGGATGGATGGATGGATGGATGGATGGATGGATGGGATGATGGATGGATGGATGGATGGATGGGTTAGCCATGAAGCTGAACACCATTTCTGGCATCATGTGATGCTTTTTTACGTTTACCTGCAGTTTCTCACTGAGCATTAATTACCTAGATTATGCATTTAGATCAGTACAGCCCCCCCCCCCAGTGCCACTAAGGGGGGCAGAAAAGCTGCACAGAGGATGTGCTGTCTCACAATTGGTCCCTCCTTTCAGACAGTGGATCTCCAAAACCACATATCACACGATAGTACTGTTCTGAATACTGAAAGGCGGCTCAGCATAGGCAGTTCATAAAATAATGTTTCTGCCTTCCAAGTGAGTAATGTTGTGTGGGCGTCCAGCTGAAGAGCTCTGGGGCTTTTGTAAGAAAGAACTGAAAAGTGGTCATCAGGCCAAAATATGAGCTGAAGTCATGGAAAACTCTCGTTTTCTTTTGCAGACATTAGACCTACAGCTGTTAAAAATCTCAACTCTTCAGACCCGATGTGCCCTAAAACCCTGGAAACTATGATACATCTGTGCGCAAAATTAAGCCGTTACTTAAAACTCTAAATACATGCATGAATGGAAATAAAATCAGTGGGTGGAGTGCTCCTGCATCAGGTGGAGGGGTTTAAAAATCTTGGGGTCTTGTTCACAAGTGAGGGAAGATCGGAGTGTGAGATCAGACGGATTGGTGCAGCATTATGCGGTCGCTGCACAGGTCTGTTGTGATGAAGAGAGAGCTGAGCCAGAATGAGTTTCCTCTGGATGGGGGCAGGGGGCTCCCGTAGAGATAGGGTAAGAAGCTCAGTCGCCCTGACAGAGCTCGGAGTGCAGCTGCTTCTTCTTCACATCAAGCTGAGCCATGTGAGGTGGCTCTGGCATCTAGTCCAGGTGCCTCCTGGACACCTCCCTGGAGAGGTGTTCTGGGCATGTCCCACTGGGCGGAGGCCCTGGGAAGACCCAGGACATGCTGGAGAGACTACATCTCTCAGCTGGCCAGGGAACGCCTTTTGGGTCTCCCAGAAGAGCTGGAGGAAGCGACAGAGAAGGAAGTCTGGACCTATTTGCTTAGACTGCTGCCTCCACGACCCGGTCCCGCTGAGCGGAAGAAGAGGATGGATGGATGGATGGATGGATGGATGGATGGATGGATGGATGGATGGGATGGATGATGGATGGATGGATGGATGGATGGATGGATGGATGAATGGATGATGATGGATGGATGGATGGATGCGATGGATGGATGATGATGGATGGATGGATCATGGATAGATGGTGGATGATGATGGATGGATGATGGATGGATGGAGGGATGGATGCATGGATAGATGGATGGATGGATGGATGGATGGATGGATGGATGGATGGATGGATGGATGGATGGATGGATGGATGCATGGATGGATGCATGATAGATGGATGGATGGATGGCATTAAAAGAGAAGCATGAATGTAGACATGTCACCTCCTGCTTCCACCACAAGAAAACTGCAGACAGAGGCCCTCCCTTTGGTTTGGTCGTGACACACATTTACCAATGAAGAACCTGACCATTTCTCCTGTGAGCAGCATGGCGTCATCACGCTGTGGAGCGAGATGCAGAAAAATCTCTTCATTTGGCATCAGTGGGATTGAGTCATCTGCAGCAGTAATTCATTTCAGATCAGAGCTGTTCTGCTTTTTCTTGCCTCAGGTGGGTGAGATCCTCTCTGCAAGCAGGATGAGGTCATACCACTTGTTTATGCTTTTGCTCGCTCTGGAGAGAAGTGCGAGAAAGAAGATTTCCATCCCCACATGGGTACTGAAAGAAATTAGGCAAAATCTTCAATGCTGTTGTTGGGAGGACATCATTTAGTAGGACTGAGTGGGGAAACAGAGCATCCCTGTTTGGCTGCTGGAAGGAACCCAGGGGCAAACACAACAGAAGAGGAAAGATTTAGGAAAGAAGCTCAAATGAGCTTAGTGTTAAAAACCTGGAGGCACAAGATGGAAACACTTGACGTAAAATATATCCAGACTGAGGATGGGGGGGGTCTATGATGAGCCAACAGTAACACAACGAACAGAAGATACCCCATCTTAATCACTCCGTCATGCAGATTTTCCTTCGTGTGGAGTTCTTGGTATCTGAGACCCAGGAGAATGTGCAAAGCCCTTTGAGGCCTCAGCCTGATCGTACATCATGATCATCTGATTTGGGAGGGGGAGGTCTAGCAGAAACCAGAAAAAGTTCATAATTCACAGTAAAAAGTTTAATTAATCACAGAATGAAGTGAACATAACAAGCAAGAGATGGACTGATGATAATCTGTCAGTTTTTAGCAGAAAAAGACGAATCGTTACTGTCTTTACTAGGGGTGCAACAATTAATTAACTAAAATCCAAACAGATCAATCCGAGTTAAGTTGTTATTTGAACTGAATTCCAATCTCATGCCAGTGGTATTCATTTGTTCACTGGTTTGATAATATAAATCCTTGAGTCCTTGAATATAGTGATACCTTCGTAAGAATCATTTCAAAATATGATGAAATGATCTATAATCCATATTGAAAATACCATTTGGACTGAAGTACGGTAGGTTTATTAGACTATAATGTAAAAACAACCAAGGAGCATCACAGCAGACAACAAACGTGTGATGCAGCAGAAACTGATCAACCATCATTCAGTCTCTGAATTGATCACAGTCATGTGACCATACAGTGTGTAGAACGTTCTGATAATGATTGTTCTGAAATGGAAAAACAACTTGATCAAACTAAAATGTGGATGGATTTGACATTCATTCTTGTTTACTTGTTTATTTGTACACATATTGAGTTGATTATCTTGAAGGAATCTGGAAAAATGTACCTCCACTGTTCAGTAGCAGGTATTAATCGGGTAAAATATGCGATCGGCAAAAATATTAAAGAAAATAGAAACAGTATATTTTTACAACCAGTCGAGTCTGCTGAATTAATCAATATTGTAAAGAATTCCAGTAAAAAAAGATCCACAGACTGCGACCACCTGGACATGAAACTCATAAAGATATAAGACATCAGTCATTCATTCACTAATATATGTAATTTATCATTTCAAACCGGAATCTTTCCCGATAGAATGAATATTGCAAAGGTAATTCCACTCCACAAAAGTGGAAACAAACATGTTTTTAACAACTACAGACCGATATCTTTACTTTCTCAGTTCTCAGAAATCCTAGAGCAATTATTTGTTACCAGACTGGATGAATTCCTTGAGAAAAAAAAACTTACTGGACAATAGCCAATATGGTTTTAGAGCCAAGAAATTAACAACCATGGTGTTAATGCGGCTAACAGAAGAAATAGCCACTGCAATTGACAACAAATCAAATCTAGTCGCCATCTTCATTGATCTCAAAAAAGCCTTTGACACGATTGATCATAAAATCCTTTTAAGTAAACTTAGTTTGTACAAACTTAGTTTGTACAGCACCTGTGGGGTTTGGGGCTGGATGTGGTTTTCTGTTCACCTGTTTGCTTTCACCTTTCTGCCTTACAGGTTATTCCTTTCTCTTCCACCTGGTCTTCTGCCTTCTTATTGGACGCACCTGTGTTTGATTGTTTTGTTTCGCTTATTAGCTGCCTGTCCTCCTCTGTTTGTTGCCAGATGGTTTTGTGTGCTTCCTGAGTACTACGAGCTTTCCAGCCTTTCGAGCTAAAGAAAAAGAATAAAAAGACTTTCTCATTTGAACACCCTGCTTCTGCGCCTGTGTCCTCATCCCGACCCTGACAGCACCAAAGGATTGGATCTTCAATGGGTTCCTAGTTACCTGGATAAGAGGCAACAATATGTACAAATAAATGACTTGAAATCTAGTTTACGCAACAGAAAGTGTGGGGTACCTCAAGGTTCAGTGTTGGTTCCATTATTTATCATTTAAATAAATGACATTATCAGCACATCCAAATTATTAAAATGTATATTATTTGCAGATGACATAAATCTCTATTATGAAGGACACATTTAGTTGATGTTGTTAAGGTGATACAAGTAGAATTAGAAAAGATTAAAGTATGGTTCGATGTGAATAAATTATCTTTAAACTGTGAAAAATCATATTTTGTTATTCAGTAATAAAAATAAAAACTGCAATGTTTCTGTAAACAGAGATGGTACCAGGATAAAAAAAGGACTGAACCAAAGTTCAGCCCGATTGGAAACAAAGCCAGACTACATTTAAAAATGGGTCCGCGAGCGGTTCCAGGTGTACAGGAAGGTAGTTATTCCCTGCCACAGGGGGCGGAGCTTGCAGTATAGATTCTTCGTTGAGGGAGCTGTTTACAACGATCTTACATCAGCACATTTCCAACCGCTCATTTTCGTGGGTATGAAAGGGGCTGCTGCAGACAGTGCAGGTTTTTAGAGGATTACTCTTAAATACAAAAACTGATCAAAACACCACTCTGGGGTTCTTTATTGTTAGAAATGGGCATTAAAGTGCACTTAAAACCTCAAAAAGTAGAATTTTCATGGTAGGGCCCTTTAAGTAAATATTAGAGATAAGTCATACATCTTACATAAATAATGCCACTGGAACATAGCGTGGGTAAATAGAATTAAATGAGGGTTTGTTTAGACAACTGTTAATGTAAATGTGTATGTATTTTTGCTTATATATACCTATGTAAATATCATCATCCTCATCCTCCTTGTTTGATACATTTTGATTTAATTTTGTTCATAGGGGCAGATAGTAGAAGTTTTCTTCTCTCTGCTCCTTTTCATTTCTCAACAGTTTGATGTTTATATAGTATTATTTTTTATGTTATGTATTGTTACTAGAGGAAATTTTAAAAAATCTCTGAGTCACACTGCTGGAAGTTTAGGATAAAGATGTTTTGGATCTATTTTCGGTCTGTGAATCTGATCCAATCAGAGTTCAAAATGAACCAATATCGACTATGCATCGTAGCAGTAACCACAAATTATTATATGAATCAAATCCTTGTAAAATTAATGATTACACTCTACTTTTTACAATGTAACAGAGTTTGTTTCAATAATTCAGTTCATATCTTCAAGGCAGATCCCATTTGTCCAAGACTCTAAAATCTACGATGCATACAGGTGACACTGCAGACTCACAGGACGAATGCAGACGAGTTATCGCAGCGCCACGTAGAGGTACGGGCTCTGCTTTTCCACCAGATCAGATTTACTACACTGGATCTGTCCAGATAGCCAAACTGCAGGATTTTCACAAGTGCCTCAGATGTAGTTTGTCTAATTAAACTAAACTAACAGTCAGCAGACCAGCTGGATCTGGTGTCAGGTGCCTCTCCCTCCTCCATCCCCCTACAGGTGTTCAGCTTTTAATAAACTTCAGTGAAACCAATTCTTGGTTTTCTATACAGATGAGTCAGTGGTCTCTCCCTGTGGTCTTACTCCACATACACATAAACAAATAAAAGTCTGCAATTCAGCGGGTCACAATCACCTTAGCAGGCACAGCCATGTTGAAGTAGCAGCAAGCCTTTTTAACAGAATCAAAGATGCCTTCATATAAACTGCTGACAAGAAGTTTGTTCAGTGAGTCAGGAGCTTCTGGGAATGGGTGGAGGAAGGATGACCAGAACTGATGGGAAATACATCAACATGCACACCCAGCACACTCACACACATGTCAGGGAAAAGGAGGAAGAGAAGGCTGGGATTTTTAGGGACAGATCTCTAAATAAGTTTGTGGAAATAATATATGGGAAAAAGAAGGCAGCCGTTCCTATTATTTACTAAAAACCAGAACTTCTTTCCGTTTTAACCATCAAGTTCAAGCAGAGGAGCTAAAACCAAGTCACCTCAATTATTACTTCATGAAATCTCAGAAATGTCATTTCTGCTGTTGTTAAACCACAGGCTACCATCCCATGAGAGCAATAAATATTGATAAATACTGATACTGAAAAGATGGAACGATCAGAAAGTAGTTTATGACTCCAGTCAGCTGATCTGCATCCTGAGCAGAGGAAACACAATCTCATCACCTTCTTTAACAACTGACGATTCCTCCACCAGCCTCCCTATGAGTTCAAAAGCTCATCACCTGAATCCCCATAATTCACCATAACAAGTGACAGTTTGTTGATAGTACCCCATTATACTAAATCTTAAATATAGTACCTTTGACACCGAATGATCCCATCTTCTATCTGGATTTTCTTTGTTCTTTTTTCCTGCTTTTTTGCTGTTGTGTTTCAGATGGTTAAACGGACCACTCCCCTGCTGGGATGCTTTTGTTGGAGCTGCTGTTCAGACTCGCAGCTGTCTTCCACCTGCAAACTGTCTGCATGTCACTGATCTATCCACAATCAAACACACATTCAATTAAGGTTTGAGTCTCATGCAGGGTTGCAGAGAGAAAATGATGAGAATGTGAGAGGAGCTGTACTCCTTGGAGGCTGTCGGGAGCCGCTCGACCCCAACAGAGAGCACTTCCTCTGCAGTCAATGCTGCTCTAACCCAGAATCTGAGATCAGTCTATTTGCTAGTAATCAAACTATGAACTGTGTTTAAAATCTGTTATTGCCAAATATTTGAATACTGTCAATAATGGGATGGCGATGAGCCGATGAACCTCACCTAAAACACCAGCACAGCAGTAATGAAGCTGAAGCATTCCTCAACTGCTGCAAACAACTGCAGCAACATCAGAAAGGAGGGAGGAAGATGTAAGGAAGCATGGTGGAGAGAACAAAATGATCAGCAGTCTTCTATTTTTAACTTTATGAAAATGGAATACAAGCAAAGCAAATCTGTGTTGAAGTCATAAACGCTTAAAAAATGTCATACTCTAAGTAGAATTGGTGTCTGCTTAATTATCAGTGTATCATTGCATTTTATATGTATGTATGTAATGTTTGTGAACATAGATGAACATACAGTATATATACATAATAAGATAAATATAAGATCCTGTGGGACTTCCAGATCCAGACAGGATAATGGAGAACCAACCAGACATTGTAGTGGTGGATAAAGAACAGAGGAAAGCTGTTGTGGTGGATGTGGCAGAACCAAGAGATGGTAACATCAAGAAGAAGGAACATGAGAACCTGGAGAAATACCAGGAACTCAGAGAGGAACTGGAGAAAGATTGGAAGGTGAAAGTGACAGTGGTGCCCGTGGTCATTGGAGCACTCGGGGCCGTAACCTCCAAACTGGAGGAGGGGCTACAGCAGATCCTGGAAAGACCTCAGACATCTCAGTCCAGAAGAGATAAGATACTGCAGGACCCTAAAGCTCCCAGGACTCTGGTAGAGGACCCGAGTTTGAAGGAGAAACCACCCGCAGAGGGTGAGAGGGGCAGATGTTTTTTTTAATATGGACATCACAGATAAAATTGAAACTCAAGATTGAAGGAAGTAGAAACATTCATTGATGTCTTCCACATTCCTTCATAAGTAACTTGGCTTTAGGACTGATCCAAGCTGTTATGAAGACGTTGATAAACGAGTGGAAAAAGGGCTCTAGCTCACATTCTTGGCCGAGACGCTTCACAGCGCCATCCTCTCCACAAGCCCACATTGCCCAGCCTGAGCCCACATTGAAGCAGCGGGAACTCCTGAAAGGGAGTGTCGGGGCAGGAGTACCTGTGAGTCTACACCCACCTGCTTTGTCCTAAAAGGGGTCTTGACAAAAAGGATCCTCATGATCCGGCCCTGGCAAAAAGAAAAAAGATCATGAGGTCACAGAAACAAACAGAGGTTTGCATACAGTCTGCAAGGAGGTGACCGGTTCACCATGAGACGCCAAAGAGCACAGCGGCAAATAACCCGTTCTTGAAGAGCTACCCGTGTTTGACAACCTCACTGCAGTGCTGCAGATTCACACAAAGCTCAGAAGTAAATTAATGGCTTCGTTGAGGAAGTGGGGAGTGGAATCGTGAAAACCCCCACCTCTATTTTCAACATAGAGTCACAAAGTCCCAAATGCTCATCCTGTGTGCTTCCCCGAGGATCCTCCTCTTAAAGGGACCATACCAGGATTTTATTAAGCCTTTCAGAGGGAACTATATCCATACATATGATCATATTTTATCTTTGGAACACTAAAAACAAATTATTTATGAAATAGTAGTTATTTTTGTGAGTTTTTTTCTTACCCTGAAGTTTTCTTTTCAGCCACTTTGAACTTATATTGTTAATATTATCTGGTGAAACTTGACATTTTCCCACTGTCTAAAACAGATATGCCCGATAATTAAAAACATCTAAATAAGCATTTTTGAAATGCTTGTCAAATGGACAACACACACACATACACACCTACTGTTTCTCTCACACACTCGGACACACACATTCAGATAGCAGCATTACTTTTTCCAATCTGTCTTTTACTCCATCCCACCAGGAATGTGACCGTAAAAACTGACGCAGTTTTTCTCAGGCATGTCTGTGTCCATATGCTAACACATGGACATAGAGATGGTTATGCTCTTCCATCCCTATCAAAGGAAAAGAAAACGTAATAAATACTCGTTTTTTGCAGCAGATCCTTTGGCTCATTTGTAATAATAATAAGAACTGAACTGAAATTGTGATAATGACACCAAAACAATGAAACCACCAGAATGAAACTAAAGTCGAATTCAGACTGAAACAGTCTGGTGGTCTGGACCGAGTCTGCTTAATTGTGTCCGGGTCGACTCTAGTACCGAGCGTTTGGTGTGTGTTCAGCCAGACGGGATGAGGGTTTAGTGCATGTGCAGCAGAAAGAAGATCATTCATAAAGAACAGAGTCTGTCCAAGATTGTTGGATTGACAGAGATTTAAAAGGAGAAATACTCGGAAATGTAAAAACTAAATGATTTCTGATTACATTTGTTCTCTTTCAGAAGAAAAATGACACACAGACATGTTCTTCAGGAGCAAAGGAAAGTCCCGTATCCATCAGTGTGAAGACAAAGTTACTCACTGCAAAGAGGAGTTATTTGAAGTTTCCGCAGAAGCACAACAAAAATATCAGACGTCAGCTGAACTTTGACTGGTCCTGCTCATAGGAATGTATGCATGTGTCCAGCAAAAGAGTGTCCTCCAACCTCCCCTGGTGTGACTGTACAGGTCTCAGGACAGTCTTAACTGCTTGCTGCAGCCGGATAAGAACAGAAAAGAGATAACATGTAAAATATGTCACACCTTGACTTTAACTTCACGACATCTGGAAGACATAGCTGCAGGCTGGGAAATAAACTCACATTTTTCAACTTCTTTTTGTGTCTGTTGGCTTTTGCAAACTGAGCTTGCATTTTTCTGGCAACCCACCAACCTTTCCTGGAGAATTGATTCAACACTAAATAGCCTATTTAGCTTTCAAATTGGGAGAGTAGCAAGTGAACTTAGGAAACTTTTAACCACCCGAGGCTGGCAGAAACTTTAATTTCCATCTTTCCCGACAGTCTGCTCAGTCAGACGCCCAATAAAAGAAGCTGATGTGGAAAACAACCCTAAGAGCCATGTGAGTCTGTGAAGGCAATATTGCAGTCCAAGAGATGAAATACAAGTCATTCCACTTCAGTATTGTTCCAAAAAAAAAAAAAAAGGAAAGAAAGATCACAAGGAAGCACTGAAACAAACACATTTTGAACATTTCTGTTCATCATCCTGAAAACTGGGGAGTTGAAAAATGTGTGATATAAACAGAAATGTCCCTTTTTTGCTTCTTCAAATGTAATGATATCTCTTCAAATGAGTTCTGTCCACCACTGAGCCCCTTCTTAGTCAGTCTGGTCTTCTGAGCTGTTCAGCACCTTCATGCTAGATGCTAAAATGATCAATACAGCTTTAGGGCTGCACCGATTAGTCGACTAATCAACAACTAATCAACTATTAAAATAGTTGACTAATTAAATAGTTGATTAGTCGTTACTTTATATTATATGGAGTCAGAGTGCAGTAAAGCTGAACAAAGCTATAAGCGTTCAGAAACAAAAATGCACTTTTTCTATCTTCAGTGAGACCGAAACTTTATCTTTGGTGAAAAATAGTTCCTTGTTCCAGATGTTAACCTCATTTAATTGTGTCTTAAGCTTAAAATGCACCACTCTATAGTGATTCCTTGTTCCAGATGCTCCTCATTTACGTCACGTTAAAATTTTCGGCACATAGAAACTCAGTCGCACTTTCACTGATTTAGCAGTCTTGGTGTCAAAGCGTTCAGCTCGTTCAGAACATTACTGCTTGTAGTTTTGGTATTTATAAACTTTACAGTTTTTGAAATATTGAGCAAAATATGCCTCAGGAATTGAATGTGAGAGTCTTCAAAAAAATTGCATAAGCAACAAACCTTTAAATATATTCATGTTTTCAGATTTTATAGTAATTAAAAAAATAGAGTTTACCTAATATTTTAGCAACATGCTAATGTTTTTGGCTAATTTGTTATCTTCTGAGGTTTTTAGGCTAATTTAGAGTTTAGCTTCTTTTTTAGCAACATGCTAACGTTTTTTACTTATTCAGTTTACTGAGGATATTTTAGGCTATTTTGTAGTTTAACTGCTATTTAAGTAATGTTGTGGCTTTTTTAGCTAATTTGATATCTACTAAGGTTTTTGGGCTAATATAGAGTTTAGCTCATATTTTTTAGGAGTTTTATTGCCAAATGTTCAGATATTTAGGTAAACTTCAACGCTCTTTCATAGATCTTTGTTGAAATTTCAGTCTTTTTAGCAAATCTAACATTTTGCAAATCACTTTTGCTAAAAGCTTCAGCATCGTCAGCATTCACAAAAGTATTCACACTTGCATTATCACAGCTAATCTAGTTTAAATACTAATAAAAGACAGAAGCTGCACGATTCATCAAAAGTTTAATAAACCATCATCTTAATTGTCTTTATTTTTGTTAGTTTAAAGCTAATGATGGTTAAGATGTGTGCTTTACATCCACTTTGCACATGACCCGATTAATCGACTAATCTGAAAAAATAATTGGCAATTAGTTGACTTTAGAAATGATTGATTGTGGCAGCACTAGTATCCACTTACAACCAAACAACCATCAGCTGAACTTTAAAAGCCATAGTCAATAGAAAAATAGAAACATTTTTTAAGAAAGTTAAAAACAACAAACTAAATTTCTTAACTATGTATGCAAGCTAATTATTTAGTCACCCGCTTCCTTCTTCAGCCACTGTAGAAACTGTAAACTCTCCAACTGTCAGATGATGCACTTGAACCCCCCCCCCCCTTCACATTCATCCCACTAGTACAGGGGGTGTCAAACTCAATCACACAGGGGGCAAAATCCAAAACACATCGTAGGTCACGGACTGAACAGGATAAACATTTATTTCACACTGTAAAACTACATTTTTTAAACTTTAAAAACATAACTTTTTATTATAAGTATGAATAAAAGCAGACAGGAATATTATTCCAGAATAAATCAACTTAAACCTTAAATAAATGTCAATATTTGACTCTCCCTAAAAATATATGTTGTCAAAATTATACAAGCTAGAAACAAACTTAAAAAGAAAAACACCTAAAAATCCTGTACTTTTATGTCAAAATTAACATTCTAAATATCCCAAAAGATTTTGATCTCCATTTAATATATCCTGTTAGAATTATTCAAATATGAGCATGCTGCCAAACAAAGGCTGGAAATAAAATAAATGTATGCTTTTTAGCACAAACAAATCCTTACAATGTGTTGTCTGGTCTGGATGTTTTACTCTGATTTGTCTTTAGTTATTTTAGCCGGTTTGGATTTTTTTCTGCACTATGAGTGCAGGGGGTCTTTGTTTTAGGAAAAGTCCCTTCTACTGTCTCCACTAATCATTCCTGGAGGCTCTCAACGTTTCTAACGACTCAAATTTCAAGTTAGAGGTGCACGCCTAAAATCCTACTGATCCTCCCCTTTAATCTTGTTAACATTTTGCCATTGTGAGCATTATTTCCCACTATGAAGGCAGGACCATTGACCAGCGACTCCTCCATTATGTTCCGCCTCGGCTCTACTTCCTAATGCCGGTTGCTTCCTCCTACAGAGCTACGCTATTCCTGCTCCTGCTCTGGATCTGTCATCTGGACTGATCCGATGATGCCGGAGAATCATCCTGAAGAGGGAGGTTTCCAATCACATTCAAAACTAACTCATTAGACTCCATCCATGTTATTATATGCTGTAATTGTCTTTCCATTGTTATGTTGAGCTGTTTTATAGAACTTTCAGATGAATAAATGGTTAAATCATCAGCATACATCCAATCTCCATCTTATCTTCTATATCCATTTACCAGTCATCTGTCATTGAGGCAGGTGCTGTAGATGTAGAGTAACTCTTTCTGTAGGAATGCTGGTACTCTGTAAATAAATCATTTGTGATAAAATAATTCTGATTTTGTTCATAGACTATAGTCTCCATTATCTTATCCAAAATTAGTAATAAACTGATAGAAAAATGGTAATCTTTAGTCTTTCATTGAAGGTTTAATTTGAGCTCTTTTCCATTTTAATGGAGATTTACAACAAAACAGACTTAGGTTAATTATGTGACACATAGCAGGTGCAATAATTTTAAATGAGTTAAGCTTGCCATGTCAGTATGAAATGCTCTTGCAGTAACTGTGACTAATCACATAGATTCAACTCTGGAAGGAGTTTTAATCTCTGCCTTCCCATTGGACTGCTCCAGTGTCACCATGTCTGCAGGTTCTTCCCTCTGTTTGGTGTTTGTGTGCCTGAGGGATGAGAATTAAAACAACGCTGGATCAGACTATGAGAAATGAGACAATGTTAATCCTGCCCGATTCCCCCTGACAGAGACATTTGATGACAGGACAGTGTCCAGTGATGCGTTTGGTTTGATTAGTTCTTTAAAACTGTTCATGGTAAGATGCTGTGATCAACATTTGGTAATGATAAAAGCAATGGAACAACAAAAACTATTTTTACATTACCCCGAAGCTGATTCCTTCAACTCAGAGGGAATCCGACATACATGTAAGATGATTTCCTCCACATGTTTTTCCCTCTGCAGGATTATATTTTCTCCCCTCCGTACATTCATCCATATAAGGTAAATGCTGTATATTTACCTCATCATTTTTAGAAGGTCTAAAGCCCTTCACAGTCACAGTCCCATTCACACATCCACTCAGCTGAACACCGGCTCCGACCAATAACCACCAGAGGTATGCTGGGGTTCACTGCCTTGCACAAGGATACTTTGACACGTGGGCACGCAATGCAGGAATCAAACCGGCAATCTTCTGATCAGAGGTGGACTGGCCTACCGCTGGGCCACAGCTGCCCTGTGAACACATGTCCCTCTGCAGGATTATCATTTCTCTACATGTACTTTCAGAATATGCTCATCACTCCAGGTGCTATACTGTACATCTTCCATACATTCATATCCACTTCCATCCGTTTCGGGGGCGGGGCGGGGGGGGGGGGGGGGGGGGGGGGGGGGGGGGGTCATAAATAACAAACAAATAATTATTATAAAAAACTTGTAGTTTAACAGAAATATTTCCCTGTATGAAAATGTGAATGAAAGGCTCAGTTGATCTCTCTTTAACATTTGAAAGAACATCACCATCATTTTAACTCCAGAATCTACAGCACAAGTCACCACAGAGGAAGTGAACTCGTTTCTGAAACCGTATTGGTTAGTTTGTCACATAAATGGACATAAGAATGTATTTTTCTGTTGACATGAGCATAAATCCCTCCAGCTGGTCCAGACTGAACATGCTCCAGTCTGTTTTTGATGAACTTCAGAATGGAGACGGTTCTCTGACATGAAACTTAAAAAGCTCAATGAGAATGTGTCTGTCAGCCTAATATCTGGGTATCCATCTGTGAAAACGTTATATTGTGTCAGTATTAGGGCTGAGAATCTCAGAGTCACTCACAAAACAATGCGATTCATGATAAATGGTTCACAATACCAACAGTATTGCAAATGGTAAACATTGCAATAATCAATATATTACCTCGGTAATTTATGATATATAACTATTTTAACACAAATATATCTTATTTTCTTAAAAATCTTTTTTTAGGATAATTTAAAACACAATACGTCAATTTTACGCCCTTTCCAACATTAAAATAACATTATCAATAAATACTAACATGTCTTTACAATAACTCCATACATTTTAGGGTAATAAACATAGATGCTAATAAACAAAGCTCTAGTTGAGAACCAAAATGAAGAGTAAATCAAATGGTCTCACTTCAAAGAACAATAAATGTGAGAATAAAAAAATTCACATTCGTTCAAATTCTAATTTATTTTTAATTCATTTTACATTTTATGTCAATTTGTTTCTGTTGAGGCATGTTGTTGTTTTTTCAAGTGCTGTCATCGATATCCATTCTCTCTCCTTTCATCCAAATGTTCTACACTTCTCTCTGATAATCAACACTCTGATCACGTGTGTACCGCCGGCATAAACACCTGTTGAACCACTAACACGTCTCCTCTGGACGGTCAGACGCTGCACATCTCTCCGCTAGAATCTGATGTGTTTTTCGCGGGTTCTGGACAGGTTACTGCTGTAAACGCCCTTACAATCCATGTTATGTAACAATAAAAACAGCGCGCTGTCTGCTTCTACTTTAGAAAAATCCAGACGCAGCTCGGAGCTCTTCACTCGCGGCCGCTCTGCCTCCCGCGTGTTCTCACCTGTGGAGCAGGTGGAGAGAGCGTGAGAAGCCCTGCCCCTCCCCACTGCGGAGGAGCAGTGCAGAAAGTGTTCACGCAGAACCCGCACCACTAGGTTTTTAGGCATTTAGACAAAAGGTGTGAGCGCCCTGTCGGCTAAGATATAACGGATAATTGATAAACTTCAGTGGCGCTGAGCTGGTGGCTCCTTACATCTGTCGCCCTGGGCAGCCGCCCGTCCCGCTCGTTCCTGTAACACTATTGCTTCCTACCCTTCTCTGTCCGGCCCATAGATCGTCTGCATAGAACATTATTCACGTCAATGGTCCGGCCCAGACCTTTTGGTAATGCGTCCTCTGGTGGACTCAACCAACTGAGAATTTAAAAGGGGAGTTTATGTTAAATTGTACCTCCAAAACTGACGGTGCGTCTCTGAAAGGGACTCGTTCTACCGTGAATACTCTTTCAATGACAGCACTGACCGGCCCATGAATGAAGCGGCCCACCGGGAGTCCTCTCCCGATTACCCACTCCACCCTCGGGTATTTATCTCTTCCTAATGTTCATCTCTCCTCAGAATTATTTCTGATGTGCAATCATCTCCTCCACGAATTCATCTCTTCAGCATGTTCATTAACTCTACAGAAATATACTCTATACATGTTCCTTCTCTCAGTAAATGTATCTGATAAAGGATTATTTCCTTCATAGGGATAATCCAGGATTATCTCTTTCTTTACGTTCATCCTCTCCCCTACACAGGATTATCTCCTCCATACGTTCATACTGTCTATACGTTTGTCCCCTACACAGTATTATTTTCTCCACTTGTTTAAATAAAACGAACTTCAGTCTCGTTTTCAGTCTCAACGTGCCTCATAATCTGTATGTGTGAATTCTGTTTGTGCAATCTGACTTTACACTGAAAAATAGATTTAGAACTCTACACTAATAAGTAGTGCTGCTTGTTGGATTGCTTGAGCATTACAGCTACTGACATACTGTGCTTCAGCATAATGAACTTGTAAAGTGAGGTATTGTTTTGTATTTTATGTGTTACAACTGAGCGATGCTAAAAAGGATTATAAATAAGATTTGATCTACCTTCCATTTTGCTCTCTCTGTAAAGACAAAGAACAACACAGTTCCCTGGAAAAACTTCCCATCAACCACTCTGAACAGTTGGGTAGTACTACTGTTTTTGAATTTAATACGCCCTAAAATCTGGTGATCTTTCTTATTTAAAAGATAACGTATGAAGATTGGTACAAGCATGAAAGATGCAGCTCTCAAACCTTTAATATTAGTTGTCTAAAAGACTTTCAAATCCTTTCAAGAATGTAATCTAATACTTTTCCTTTCAATATGAAAGAAAGTTTTAAACCTTGACAAACATGCATAAATAATGTCATTATTGAAAAGAAAAAGTACTGCTAAGTTTCTGAACTTGATCATCCATGTAAACACATCCTTCAACTCCTGGTGTGTTTTTGTCGAGTTTTCAAGCAGCTAGAAAACAATATAAGTTCTCAACCTTCAACAACGTATGTCCAGTCATCCCTGGAATATGCCAGAACAAGTTTATTGGAATCCCGGTGCCCCCACTCACACCCCCTCCTTACTGGACACTGGCACAAGCATAGACACTTGTGATTTCCCAACACACACCCACACATGCTCACACACATCCTAACGCACAGTCGGACCACCGAAGAATTTCCTAGTTTCAATTAAAACTGATAATGGGATGTGTCCCTGCGGGAGTGGAAAATCAGAGGTGACTTACGAGCCTCTGCATTCCAGCTTCACACAAGTGTGCACTCTGATGCACACAAACATGAACACACTTTCACACCTAGAGAGAAAAAAGGGACAAGTGGGAAAATCTGGCAAAGGAAAGAGTGAAGTCTTCAGATTGCACCTCTCTGCAGCGCTGCACTGTTCATGGTTCGTCTTTTGCTTTAAGAGACGGGGAGGTGGGGGGAGTTGAGCTTCCTGGGAAGTTAGGTCTGATTCAACATGTTGCTGCAAATTCTAACACTCCTGGGAGGGGACAAATGTAAGGACAGACTTTTGGGGGAAAGCAAACCCTTCCCATCCATCACTTTTACAGCTCCACTTTTTCACATTTGCTTTAGCAGTAAAACCCTCAGGTTATTTCTTCAAATGCTACTTGTTCCATTCACCATTCCGTTTTCATTGCAGCACTCTTTCCTGCCACCCCTTGTTCATCTGGTTTGTTGATTGTTGACAAAAGGTTGTGATGTGCTGCCACTGCTGTGTGTGTGCAAAAGTGTGTTTGACCATGTTTAAATGTGTTTGTTTGTGTGCACGATAGTGCATGCTCTTGGCAACATTAGCAGCACAGACGGTGGAGATGGATTATACCTGCAGAGAGAGTGAGATAAATGTGGAGAATGAAACTGGACATCAAGCAGATACAGCCAACTGTTCTTCTGGAGAACACACAATCGTACAAGTGCATATGTGGATGAGTGTGTGGCTGCATGCATGTGTGTGTCTGAGTCCATGACAGTGAGATTCAATGAGTGTAAGTGAATATGTGTGAGTCTGTGTGTGGTGCATGTGTGTAAGACACCATGACATGTCAGTACACATGTGTATATGCATGTTTGTGTAAGTGCACATGGGTGTGAGTGCGTGTGTGTGAACCGCTGTGTAAGACTAAATGAGTGTGAATGACTCTATAGGAATACACGTGTGTGAGTGCACATGCTAGAAGGTGCACGTGTGTACAAGTGAAAGCGCACAAAAATGAAAAACCTTTAAGATAATATCATTTGATTCCATTTAACTTGAAACTAGTTTACTGTAACAAGCTTTATCTTAAATCTGCGATCATTGCCTTCATTGTAAATACTGTTTACTTTGATAGCTCCTCTCTTTCTTGATTAAAGCCTAAAGCTCTTTACAGTCACACACACATTCACACACTGGTGGTGGCTTTGCTGTGGAACACTGGCACCAACCTTCCACCAGAGGCAGTGTGGGGTTCAGTGTCTTGCTCAAGGACACTTCGACATAATCAAACCTCCAATCGTCTGTTCAGAGCTCGACTGCTCTGCACCACAAGTGCCCCAACAATGATTTAAAGCAATTTAGTCCAGATCATTCAAAAACAAGAAAAAAAGTTGATCTTATTTGTTCTCTACTTCTATTACCACTCTACTTGGATGAGTGTTGAAATGTTTCAAGAAAGATTTAAATCCAGATGTCATGACTCAACGTCAAGGGCCACAGAGAGACAGCAGTAGCACTGATGCAGCGCCTGCAGTACATGGTGAAGCTCTCTGCACTGGGAGACTCCCTGAATGATCTCAAGAACCCAGACATGGATATGCAGGAAAGAGGCTATGAAAAGTGTTGGTGGTAGCTCACATGAATTCACCTGACAGGTGGCTTATGAGCATACTTACACTTAAATTTGATGTGCAACAACACAGAGGTGATGTAAATTTAACAGATGAATCACAATCAGTGTCATCAAGAATGGAAGCAAAGCTGTAGAAGACTGTGTGTAGAAGCAGCCATGCTGTTGGTTTAGAACTGGAGTCTCCATCGAACAAGGGGCCAAAATCACAGGCCAAACAGGAAAAACCTTTATGAACACTTTAAAACAGAGCCGCCCATTCCTGTCCTCCAGATCTAACACCTTGACCATTTTCCAGATCTCCAAGCCCTGCCAGCTGCTGATTGGCTCAGTCACACGCCTGCACATTCTGATTGAAAGAACACACCTGGTCCAGGTGATCAGCAGCGAGCAGTACATGGAGAGCTGGAACACATGCAGGGTGGTAGATCTGGAGGATCAGGAATGAGCAGGCCTGCTCAAAACTACATTTTTAAAACTTTCAAACTGTAACTACTTAACATAAGTATGAACCAGATATACAGCATTACCTGAGATAATGCTAGTGGGAATGCTGTAAGCTGAAGATGCTGAAACTGATGGCTGAAAACATTGAAGCTAATAGCCAGTTAATAAATTAGCTAAATGCCAAACAAGCCTAAAAAACAAATAAAAAAAGAACTTAGGTTAGCCAAAACAGCTAGTAATAATAATAATAATGGATTAGATTTATCTGCACTTTTCCAGACACTTAAAGTGCTTACATTGTATATCTATTATTCAATCATACTTGGTGATGGTAAGTTACTGATGTATCCACAGCTGCCCTGGGGCAGGCTGACAGAGGCGTGGCTGCCAGTTTGCGCCTACAGCCCCTCTGACCATCACCGGGACATTCATACACATTTACACCAGTGGAGCCACACTGGAGGTTTGTAGGGTGAGGTGCCTTGCCCAAGGACACGACGACGGTTAGCTGGCAGGAGCGGGAATCGTTGACTCCACCCTTCAATTATTGGCTGACCTGCTCTCTGTCACTCCAGCTAGCACATGGCTGAAATATTAAACTCTAAAACAGTCTAAAAAAATCTTGATAGATGCCAAAATAGTCCAAACAGCTAGCAAATTGACCATTTTTAAAACTTAAAACCGGTAACTTTTAACATAAATATGAATAATAAAAATGAGAATATTATTCCAGAATAAATCAACTTAAGCCTTAAATAACTTTAAATATTTTACTCTCAATAAAAATATATTCTGTCAAAATTATAAAAAAAAATAAAAAAAAAAGAGCTCAAGATAACATGAGGCCATAGAATTACCCGGAGGGCCGGATCCGGCCCCCGGCCCTCGACTTTGTCACGTGTGGTTGAGGGTCTGATGCAGAGACAGGAAGCAGAGCTGGAGGTGCTGAGGTTCTCTTTGGAAGAGATCAGGATGGATCAGGAATGAATCCATCAGAGGATCAGATCATGGTAGATGGAGATCAATGCAGGGAAGAAGATGGAGATGTTTGGACACGATAAGAGGAGGAACTGTGATGATGATGCTGAAAGGATGCTGAGGTTGAGGCAGAGAGGGGGATCATGGATGGAGAAAAGGAGGACATGAGGATGGTTGGTTAAATGAGGAGGAGGCAGAAGATTCAATGTGGTGCCACCAAAAGAGCAACCAAAAACAAAGAGGAAGATCTGGAGGAACTTCTTAAGGCCGGTACCCTGCAGACATGAGAGATGATGAAGAATCTGATCACAGCTGCCGGTCTGATCAATAAACCCATACCTCTTACTATCCTCAGGACACATGCAGGAAACACTCACAGGGCAGAACAACCAGCAGACGAGAGGAAGCACACTTCACTGTCTGAGAATTTGTGAATGGAAAACAGGGTTGATCACAGTCAGAGGGACGGTCAGACTTCCTCTTCCTGAGAGGCTTGTCTGTCATCCTGTCTGTTCGTCTCTGTCCATCTCGTTTTGTCTGACAGGTCCTTTGACCTCAATCCTCACTCTGTCTCTGGAGAACGCTGATCCACAGCCGCTACTGTCCTCAGTACAAACTTTTGTTTTTATTCACATGCACAAAAGAGTAGACACAAGCATGCGCACCAAACAGAAACCAGATGGAGGCTGGAAGGATAAACAGACCTGACTGATTCTCTCCTCCTCAGCAGGAGCCCCCCCTCCTGTCCTGTAACACGCACAGCGCAGACTCGTGCACGCTTTTCTTGAAGCCAAGCAAGCCCAGCCCGTGTACATCGATGTTTCCCATGTCACTGTTTGTCTGCGCGTGCGCGTGCACGTGCGCGTCCTGCTCCAGCAGTCACCCTCGGTCTGCCGGATGGTCGGAAGTGCGCGTGTGCGTGCGTGCGCAACAGTGGGAGCCCCCTCCTCTCCATGGAGTAAAGCCCCGCGTGACGCAGAGCCACAAATAGATGTGGGGCCAAGCTAAGGGGGAAGACAGCCGGCGCCGAGGGCTCTTCAGCAGCGACATGTTGATGTTTAGTACCAGGAGTCCAACACAGCAGCTTTACCGTTCCAATGTGGCCACCAGAGACTGCAGATAACCCAACAGGAACACCCAATAAAATGAGAGTCCAGAGATGTTATTATTGGAGTGACCATGACAGCACAACGTGACAGACTAACTGAACAACAGAACCACTGCACCACAGCCAAAACGGTCGACTTCAGCAGAAATCTCTCCATTTGAAGGTAAAGTATAAACTCACTTTTCTCATCCTTTCAACAAATAACTTAATTGTCATTGCACTTAAATGTTTGCTCATATTCTTAAAATAATCTACAATAGTATCAAATAAATATTAAAAGTTCAACCTGTTCATTTGGAAGGAGACCATGAAACAACAAAACCAATCTCTAGAGATAATATGCAGAGTTCTTTTGCAGGCGGCTCCATCATCCTCATGCACGTGCATTTCTGAGCACTATGCAGATTCCAATGTTTGTTTGGGCCAGCAATGTTCTCAATGAACTTTTAGCGAGGGGACAGAAATATGTAAACAGAAGCATGTGGGTGATGATCACTTCATCTATTGGCCTAAAACTCTCAGGGCGGGGCACTGCAGCCAGAGGAGTCATGGAGGTTTCACAGACTGGATCAGTACTCCAGTGGCAGCTGCTTCAAAGTCCATGTCAACACATTCTGCCTGCAAGACAGCTGCTGATGTTGAGCTTTCAGGAGCAGCAGATCTTTGACACGAGCTTCTTCTGTTTTGACGGTTCAAGGATTTCTGTCCCCCCCGTTTCTATATGTATGTGGGAAGTGAAAAACGCTTCATACAGTGACTGTGTCTGTGCTGGGTAAAGCTGCTTCCTGTAGTCTCTTTATGACCTTCACTGAGCGTTCCCCTGAACCTGGGCTCAAACACCTTATTAGCTCCTAACAGAATGAGGACGTTGAGCGAAGCACCGATTCCTCATCACTCACACACTTACACCCAGCAAAGCTCTATACAGCTGCAGCAGGCAGTGGCAGATACTGCATACTGGCAGATACTGCCCACAGGAAGAGGGTGCTTACCCAAACCTCTGTTCAGTAAAGTTGAAGAACCTGTCCCAGCAGAGCCAAGCCTTCTGTTTCTTCTAGAATTTACTTTTAGAAGTATTCTTTAGTTGTGGGGTCATTGATGTGTGTCACTGGAGGGAGGGGGACAAGTTAAGGCTGGACTGGGGTTCTCTCTTTTTTGATGTATCATTTTATTGTCTGTTTCTGTTAAAACTCCCGCAAATGTGTTCTGTGCATTTGACCCCTCCCCTTGGGGAGTGGTGAGCTGCAGCCACAGCCGCGCTCGGGAACCATTTGGTGGTTTAACCCCTAATCCAGGGCTGCACGGTGGCGCAGTGGTTAGCGCTCTTGCCTCACAGCAAGAAGGCCCTGGTTCAAATCCCGGCTGAGGGATCAGAAACACCAACTGGGACCTTTCTGTGTGGAGTTTGCATGTTCTCCCCGTGCATGCGTGGGTTCCCACCAGGTACTCCGGCTTCCTCCCACCATCCAAAAACATGCTTCATAGGTAAATTGGTGACTCTAAATTGCCCCTAGGTATGAATGTGTGAGTGACTGTGTGTGCGAATGTGGCCCTGCGACAGACTGGTGAACTGTCCAGGGTAAACCCTTCCTTCGCCCATCAGCAGCCGGGATAGGCTCCGGCATCCCCGCGACCCCATAAAGGGATAAAGCGGCATGGAAAATGAATGAATGAATGAACCCCTAATCCAACCTCTTAATGCTGTTTATAACTGTAAACCGCTTCACTTTTTAATTGATAAAGATTGATAGACGGACGACCAACCGACTGATTGGAGTTTCACTTGATGACAGCACATCCATATTAACAGAGGGACATACAAAGATCTGATGCACAAGCTGGTTTATCCTGGAAGAAACAGAGGACCACCAGCTCCAGAGTTCACCCAGAATTTCACTGACGGTTCCCGTCGGTCATTGAACACCAAAAGTTTTACATCTGAATCAGAAAATCCAGCCCAGAACCGACTGACAGCAGGCGCCACGGCCTGAAGCCAGCCTGCAGACGCAGCTCTGTCCTGCTTGCAGCTCTGTGTGGGACTGCAGTCGTTCAGCTGTCTGGGTCCTGCTGCAGCCCCCGTCTCCTTCCAGAGGAAAGGAAGCTGTGCATGGAGATGACTTTACTGCTTCACTTTTATTCTTTCATTTATTGCAGTCACAGCACATAAAAGCTGAAAAATACATTTGATGAACATAATTTAATGAAGGTCCCATTCCCATTTCATAAGTCTATCCTGCAAAGACTGTCACAGTGTTTTTGATTGGCTGGTGACTGCTGTTCAAGGTGATGGTCAGGGAAGGAAGTTCGGAGGTGTGAGTTCAAACACATATAAAGCTTCTTTGAGGTCATTACTCCAAGTTTGTGACTTACATGTGCAGTGACCTCAAACATATAACAGACGTGTGTATTTTAGGTTCAGGTAATCTAAGAAAATTCATAAAAACACTTAATATTCGAAAACTATGATTATTTCAAAGCCGGAAGTCGAGCGTTGGTGTTGATCTCTAATGTCTGAGCAGAATCTGTGCCAGTCAGTCAGCCTGTAGGTCGTTAACTAATTAGTGAACTCATTTATCTCATTAAGATCAGATTGATCTGCCATCTGACGGGCTGGAAGAGGAGTGCTCTCTGCTGCACGTCAGGCCGAGCTGGCTGATCAATACCAACAATTCGAGGAAGAGTTTAACTGTTACGCAACCTCATTAACTGCCTGTCACTGCGCAGGGGGAGGACTCAGCAGTGGTGGGGGTTCTGCCCCATTGCAGTGTCACTTCCAGGTCAATTCTCCAGTAGAAATTCCCCCCTGAGCCCCCCACCCCCCACAATTAGCATTTTTTGAGCCTTCTGTCTGTCGTCCAGTTTCAGAGAACCGAGTAATTAATTATTCCTGACAGAACAAAGTTAATAAGAAATGATCCAACAGTGTAGATAACACCAGACTCCTATTTCTTTGAGAAACATCTCCATTTAAAATCCTGCAGTTTCTGCTGCAGAGTATCCACTCCAGCTGTAATTCTGTGTGTTTCTTCTGATATCCATGATCATAGTTTTTAAAGTCCAACCTTCATTAGAGGAAAAAAGGATGGAAACCAAAGCCCAACATTTATCCAACGTTACTTTAACAAAGTGTGTTTATTCCTTGAAGTTGAACTTGGTCTGTCGGTTATCACTGGATCTGTCTGGAGATCTGTCTGGAGAGCCCCCAAAGGCCCTTCAGCTGAGGAGCAGCTGCCAGGTGAGCCCAGGTTAAGGCCATTAACTGCTCCTCAGTCCTCTTAAATCTAAATCAACTCCGGAAGAAGAAAAGGAGATTAGAGAGGAGCAGCCATGGCACAGATCGCTGCTGCAGATGAGATTATGAACGATATGGACTTGGAACAAAGAAACCTTTGCAGGACACAGATACAAACACTTGCACTTACAGCACTGCCTGTGCTATTGTTGCACCATCTAGCATCAACTTTGCATCAAATTATATAACTGAGACAGTTATGTAAGAGGCTGCTCCATGTCTGAAGCAGCATGTGTTTTTCTGAGGAGCTCTACAGCTAATGAAGCCAACCTTGCACTGACACAGTGAGGGCCAGTCAAGTGTGTGTGTGTGGGGGGGGAGTGAAGGATCAGCAGCATCTAAAGAAAGACCAAGAGAGAAGAGCCGCAGACGCAAGAACATCGAGATCCAAATACATCTGCAAACAAATCTTTTCTTTTTACTGATTAGCATGTCTGTGCGGATCGCTCAGCAGCTCTGGGACGTTTCAGCAGCCCAAAAATAAGCAGAGCTTGAGCAAATACTAGAAAATGCCAGAACTCATCTCAGAAACTTCAATGCCAGATTCAAGTAGCTTTTAACTGAACAAAATGACTGTTTCTTAAAGACAAGCTCCAGCTGCAGACTAAGCACCCCTGACCCACCTCCCACCTCCCCAGCTCTGGAATCTGAAGCCCAGTCTTTTTTATGAGCAACAGGCCCAGTTGCAGCCTTTGGAGCCTGATGAACAGATCACAGGACTATCCCAATGTGCAGACTCACAGAAGACCCAAAACTCGACAAAGAAACTATGAAGGGACCAGGATATGGGAGCAATTTCAAATAATCAGATAAAAAGGCAAGAATCTTGTTGGTGAAGAACATGTAAGTCTAAACTCCTTAGTAACACAACAATAACACATGAGCATACGTTCCACTCGCAGTAGAAACCAGATCCTATACTCCTGGCACAGATATGAAGCTTCCTGCTATTCATGATTACTACACCAGTTAAAAGTTTCCAATCAGCACACAGGAAAACCAATGAAGAAAGAATGAAAACCTAATCATGACAAAAAAGTAAAAAAATTAAACTAAAACTGCTTTACATTTACAGCATTTCATTGTACAATACAGTTTTCCAATTGTTGTTCACACAAAAGTAGCCAAAAGTCTTGAATGCTGTGGATATCTGAGGTATGGAAACTCAGACCTCATCAGTGAGCAGATTCAGGGACGGCCAAGAAAAGAAACAGTCGCTCAAAAATGTGTGAATTGAGTGAAGAAATACTAAACTGGAGCTACATTTTAAAAACTGAAAAAATGAAATATATATATTTTTTACTTGCGTATTTAAATACAGTACATTTACCTGAATGAAAATAATACAAATATAGGGAATCTTAAATAGTATAAGGAAGATAAAAATCATAATCTCTAGAGATGTTTTTGTGTTTTCTGAAAGTCTCAATGTGAGTATGAATATGAGAGTGTTTAACCCTTTAAATCCATGCTCAACAAAGCAGTAGAGTACATTTAGAAAACATGGTTATAAACCGGTGATTTTGAATGAATGAATGAATTTATTTTATTTAAATATGGATAGATATAAAAACATAGACATACAGCAAAGCAGTAGTCCCATGCCCATCCCATAATACTTATAGCAGAAGCTCATTTGCAGCACTTGAAACTAGATGGGCTTTTTACACAGGATAAAAGAAAAATAAAGTGTAATAACAAAACATAGTTAATTTGTGGATTACTCCCTGAAGGGAAGATGCAGCAGAAAAAACCCACAGTAGTTGAAGGGTTAAAAAAGCCAAAGAGGACGAGTGCTAGTGGATCGTTTTGGTTCAGAATGAACTCTCCTTCATATTCAAATTTCCCTGTATGTCAGAAAACACTGATCTTGTCCATACATAATATCATGTTTAGTGCTATGCGCGTTCGGTCTGTATGTGGAAACAATGGAAGAGCTGCTTTTTATCTGTTATTTTAACTCATTTATATGCTATGCTTTGATTTTATTCTAATGTTGTAAGGTTTGTATTTCTGCTTGTTTCATGATTCTTTTTAGGACTTTTTATCATGTGTACTCTTGCCATTTTCTCTTCTATTGTTTTATGTTTTTCCACGTTTGATTGAACCACAAATCTGGAATAAATTCTATCATAACAGCACAAATGAAGGAGGATGTGAAATGTTGGTTCAGTGGTAGTTCTTGTATTTGTCAAGCGCTAAATAAAAATGGGTGTTGTTTTGAATATATTTAATGATCTTCTCCTTGTGGTAACTCATTCCAAGCTTTAGTGATAACACAAAAGATTGATATCTGTCCATAAGAATCCCTGAAGGCGGGTAATGATGGTAACAGTCCATTTGGTGCAGATCTGCTGGAATGTACACAGATTGAATTGTGTTGAAGTGAATGTTGTAGAAGTGTAACATTCAAGAGCTGATAATATAGTTTAATACTGAGGCTTGCAGAGAATCAGAGAGTGGAAACAGAGCAATGAAGAGTCCAAGCCTGTTGTGGATCTTGTGGGCTCTATTGAAGTGTGACACTTTTCTTTGTTGTGAGTGACCAAACAGGCAGACAATATGACAGAGCGGCCATGATAATTGAATTAAGATGTGTTTTTAGAAAAAGAAAGGTATCTTTCTATTCATCCATTCATATTCCAGCTCAGAAGAACAAGACTTACATGGATGCATCAGAATGGAGCAGAGCAGGGAGCTAGTGTCCTGTCAATTATAGTTTGTACATAGACCTACATAAAAATGACATAAAAACCTTTTACAAACAGCCTTTTCTTGGTTCATCACAATTTACTTTCCTCCATCATGAGAAAATGTCAACGTTAAAAGCCCCGACGACATGGTTTTTATAGGAGTGAATCTTTAAAGAGACTGTTCAGGAGCAGAATGAAGAAAAACACTGGTGTCAAACCACAGAAATATTTGAAATGCAATGACATGTCTGCTGCGCATCACACGTTAAAAATACAATCTACACAATCTCAAGTCAGATGTAAAGCTGGGAGTGTGGGGTTTACTGCTGCATACAGAGTCGACTTCTGGGAACATTTCTCTTGGACTCTGGAGTCATTAAGTCTCATCTGAAAAGCAGCTTTTCTCTGCTATTCTTCTCCAATGTTCCTGGGAGTTGATTTCAGGGTCTCTGCACTCCTCTCTATTCCAGCTGCTTCTCCTATTACAAGTCAGGATTTCACACCAACTACTGGTATTTTTGATGACACAGGAACACTTCGTTTCTCTGAATAAATCTGCATAAATATTCCTGGCATCCCTGAGCTCTGTGTTTAAAATCTAGAGGGAATTAGAGAGACGGGGGGCAAACTTCCTGATGGCATTAAGGTATTCCAACATCCAAACGAGCGGCTGACAGTTCCCTCTGATCCCTCTACAGTTTAAGGTAACAGAGAAGTCTGATATCAGCAAGCTGTCAGCCCAATCCCATCATCCTCACGGGGAGCGCTGGCGTCTCTGCAGCCGCTCCTCCACATCCCACAGAGACGGCGGAGCAGTTCTGAGGTCAGCTGCAGGAGCGACACAAACCAGAGGATCTGAGGATGCCTTTTACTGCACGCAAGACAGAAGAACGTGCTAAGACACCATGATGGAGGGAATCAAAAGACAAAACAGGATGGAGAATAGAAGCAAATAAGAAGAAAATATCGATAGAAAAATGAAAAAGTTATGAGGAGAAAAGAAGAAGACTGAAAGAGAGAGGAGAACTGAGCTACGAGTCAGGTTGAGGGACTAGAGAGAGGGAAAGCAGAGGAGGATTACTGTCAGGGACAGATACTGGGAAAAGACTGAAGAAAGATGGAAAGAATGAGGAGCATCAAAGAGTAAGAGTTCAAAGTTGACAGAAAAGGAATAAAAAATGAAAATACTGTTAAGAAGCTGCAAATCCTGAAGCTGTGTGGTTGAACTGTTGCCTGCTCACTGAGCAGACACGTCTGTGTCAGGATGCAGCTGCTTTGAACTGATGAGGTACAGCAGCCGGTCCCAGCACGAGCAGCCGCCTCAGCCTGCATGACCCGGCAACGCAGAGGAACACGGTCAAAATACCCGGGCAAGAAGGAAAGGATGCTCAACTCAGTTTGAGAGGAGAACTCCTGGTGGAAGCAGCAGAAACTTCCAGTCAGCTACTCCCTCCATGCAGGTCAAAGGTCAAGTCCACAATTATCTGACCTTTTAGTGTGAACGTCAGAATACGGTATAAAAAAAAAAAACTTTTTTATTTGTACTTTTTTATACAATGGCAATGAATTGTTTTTGACCACAATGATGACAGCAGGTTAGGGGAGGAGTCAGTCATTTGGAATTCATTATTTTTCACCAGACTGGACGTGTGTGAAAGTTTTGTTAATTTTTTTAAATTTGACCTAAAAACCAAAGAAAACAGAAAAACAGCCCATGAAAATGAATGCAGACATAAAATAATTGACATCTTAGAGCAGCATCTCCACTAAGTGGATGTAGCAAGCAGTTCTGCGTCAGACTTCTGGCTCCGCTTCAGGAGATGAACGAGATCCCTTCAGACACTTCATAGCTTCCACAAACTTCTAATATCTGCTCTGATAGCAAGAAGGGTTTTCCTCCGTTAAAAGAAGGTGAAAAGTCCATTTAAACAAATTGGTGGTTCTAGTCCTACTAGCATCTAAAAATCAATTCTGGAGCACATCAGCGAGAGGAAGAGAGAGATTCACTTCTAATAATGACGCAGGAAAAATGAGAAGAAAATGACCTCAGTTCTTTTCAGAGGAGACTGACATTAACAAATCTTGATAGGTCAGACTTGCAAACCGCAACACCCCTCTGAGAGCTAACCATTTTTAGCATATGCTAATCCTTCATCATTTGGTAGAAAAGGTGTAACTCAGCTCAGCCAGCTTTAAGCTTTAACTGTGAGGAGAAGAGCTGGTGCAGAGCCCATCACTCTTGATGTCATGCATATGGAGTTAGCTGGGGAGACGGCTCGCTGCTGCACCGGCTAATCCTGGAGGCTGCAGGAACCATTTCCATCCCCATTTTAGTTAGGATGTCAATTCCAGAGCTTGCAGCAGGAGATTAGGATTTTCTGAGGAAAGATGTTCGGAGGAGAAGTTGCATAAATCCATGCAGCAGACAATGTCCTGCACTTTATCTTATAATAATGCTAAAAACACAGAAAGTAGCAAGTTTCCATAATTATCCACCAGCATTCTCTGAAAGGTCTGTGTTACTAAAGAGATTTAGAGATGGGGGTTTCAGACGGCACACATTCAGTCTGCTTACAATAATGCAGAGGATAGTTCCAATGTGAATGTGCACAAACAACCCCTCATCCCGGACCAGGAAAGCTCTCTGACCCTTCTTTCGAGGTGGTCTCTGTTTCCAATCCGACTGGAATCAGTTCACTCTGAGTCTCCTCTGTCTGATATGATCCAACCTGAGACTGAAATAACTCAACCAAAACAGCCACTGTAGCTGGCAGTGAATAAGTTGGGCGAGCGGTGAGCCGTGGACAAATGTAAACCAACCAGTAATTGGTCCAACTGCTTATTTGTTCAAGACGTATTACTGGCTTTTCTGTGTCACGAGACGCATGTGGAACTGCTGTGACGTCATCCTAAAAGCCCTATTGTAGTTCCAACAGGATTCCCTTCAAACCAATGCCATAACACGACAATGATGAGACACAACTTATTCAAATGTGGCTGAATTCAGACTCATTAAAACAATGTTTAACATGATCCACATTGCTGTTTCCCCACCAATCTAAATGTCAGAAACACTCAACAGCCCTCCTTGTAGCCATGGCGTCCTCAGTAACCGCCGTCCAGCTTTCCTCCGCTGCACCGGAGCAGCAGTGAAAAGAGCTGAACATCAATACGGATGCTCAAAATCTATCAGGGAAAGAAAACGTTTGAATAAGTGAAAAATCCTGGCAGACCGGAGAACCTCCGTCTTTCTCTTTTTGTTTTGATCAACTCCTGTAGCTGCTGGCCAATGATTGAAGAGATCTGTAGTCAGGTGAATTTGTTTACAAAGTTTGGTCTGGATTCAGACTGACGTCTGGTAGACGTCAGTCTGAATCCAGACCAAATGCAATCTTCAGGACTCGATCCAAACCACTTTCCCAGTCTGAAAACACTCTGAAAAGAGCATTCATCTCACTTCATGAACCATCAGTTATGCTCATTGTAGAACATTCCAGCCTCTCCATCTATTTTCTCCAGATAGTTCCCATCATGCCACTGCCCTCCCTCTCCACCCCCAGACTAAACTGACTGCAGCTCTCAGAGCTGCTGCTTGAAAGAGAAATGTGAGAAGCAGGTTGACAGAAACACTTCTGGAGGGTGTTTATGCCCCAAAGATCCTGCTGACTGCTTAATGAACAGGAAATGATGTCACTCGTGCGCAAACAGAAACATCCAGGTGGCCCTTAACCGTGGTGCTTCACGGTGCTGTATTCTTTCTGCAGCCCTGACTCCTCCTCTTTCCTCCTTCTCCCGTGTTAGGAATGCAGAGTCTGAAATGGGTACTTTCTATCACTTCTGATTCTGACAGGAAGTGACATCACCAATGCGAGACACCTGCCCATCACTGACAAATGATTGAGGGAGGCAATAGAAGGAATGAAGAACTGAAGGAACAAGTTCTTAAAGGCTGATGGAGAAAACTGTGGAAGGACAAAGAAACAGAAAAAGAACAGACGTGTTTGGGTAACAGCAGAAGATTGATGGAGGGAAAGTGAGAACTTCAACGACTAGAACAGAACAGAAAGAGGACCAAAAAGGATGGAGAAACCGAAGATGGGTGTGCCATGGTAGGACAGGTTGTCAAATAGATACCAATGGTTTTACATGAAACAAAAGTTGAAAAGACAGAGACCAGCTGGAGAGAGAAAGATAAAGGGGATAGAACAGAATAATGATGAAGCGAGAGAAAGAAATGAAAGGAGAACTGATGAAAAGATGACAGGAAACAAAATAAAAAAGAGAAAAGGGTTATTAATGCCGAGACTTCTTTAAGAAGCTGCAGATGAGTGGAAGAAGAAAGCTCCTTCTCTGTTCAATCATCCCTCCATCTCTGTGTCTTAAGGCATCCTTGTAAAACATCCAATCCATTATTATTATGATTATCCTGTGGTTTTTCTGCACGGCTCTGGGTCGGCTCAGCTTGTAGAGCTGCTGGAGTGTTCACAGCCAAGACTGAAGATGGACCTTAGGTCAGAACACACAAGAAATCTGAGCTTCCACTACCTCGTCCTGGCCCGTTGCAGAGTCGAGAGCAGCTTGTCGAGACACAGCCTGTGCCTGACATGTGTAGCCGTCAGCGCCAGCAGCACAGCAGTCTGAGCAAACACGTATTTACTGACACACAGGAAATCTGCAGCCTGCAGAGGCAACAGACACGGAAGCAAAACCCCAAACTCTTTACCCTGAAGCACACACACACACACACATATGTACATAAATGCATGTGCACACAAACACACACTGCTTTTCATCCAATTTGAATGCACACACAAAGAAGCTGGCAGACTTCTGGTTACCTAAAGGAAACAGGAACCAATCTACCTGCTCCGGTCTCTGCAACATTTATATCCCATAATGCTATTCAAATTCTGGTGCTCTGTTATCACATGCACATGCACGTAGCTGATCATCAGCAGACATGCACGTCCTGTTCACGTAGATGTGTTTGTGTGCACATGCAGAACTTGTTCTCCATGACATCCTGTCAAGGGCGCAGCTTTCACCCCATGCTCCAAGCAGTGGTCTCCATGGAAACATAACAGTGCTTTCTCTGCAGCTCAAGGCTCTTCTCTCAGTGCGTTCTTGCAGCAGCGTTTCCTGCTTTACCTCAGCTAATTCAAAAGCTCTGATTGTTCTGTGCTACTTTTCTGTTTTGAATGTACAGTACTAGCTCTGAGGTTACCATGGTTCCTACCTCTCCATCTGTCGCTCTGTTTGTTACTTCCCTTCATGAGGAAAAGCTGCTTCGTTCTCTGTCCATGCCTGACTGCTAGAAGCCTTTTTAACCACAGGAGGAGAACCGCTTTCTTGTCTGGCATGTGTTCCACGTGTTTCTCTAGTAAGAGGCTAAAATCAGCTTCCTAACCTATATCCTCAAAAGTCACAACATGCACAGTGTTGTTGAAGGCTGAACCTCCAGACTGTAAATCAATCCTCCACACAATAACCATTTGTGGAGCACCTAAAACTATCGATTTCAACAAGCAAAAATAGATCGTATGTGTTACTACTAACCAAAAAAAACAAAAACAAAAAAACTTGTGACTTTTGACAACAGGATGTAAACAACATTCTTAAGTTTTATTTTATGCTACATAAAGAACACACATTTTTGGCTGTTCCTATACTTTCATAAAAATTCTCCTTCTTTAAGAATACAAATGAAGGCAAAACTGAAGACGCATCCAAGAAACACCCGAGTGCACCCAAGTCAAACTTAGGACACATCTGAGTCGCACCCGAGACCTTGCATTTGGTAAAAAACTTGACATGCACCTGGAAAAGCTTAAAACACATTCAAGAAACACCCGGGACACACCTGAGTGCACTAGACATGCTTTAGACACACCTGAGACATATCTAGGACACACCTGTGTTAAACTTCAGACACACCTGGAAAAACACTTTTGAGACACAATCAGAAGTACAAGACCGTCCTTGAAGGACACTTGGAACAAACTTGAGATTTACTCAAGACACTTTAGAGAAAAAACCAAAACACAACTGAGACACACTCCACCCAAAAGATATGTGAGACACATCTGACAAATTGAGACACACTTTAGACATGCCTGACCTCAGGAGGAAAAGACTAAGTGGCTTGTTCAGAAGTCTTACTTCAAAATGTTTCAAATGTGATGAAAAACCTGCTTCTGTTATTGTAAACAGAAAACAAAAACGAAGAAAATGTTGAAGATATCCGGAAACAACTTACATGCTTCTGAATGTTAAACAAGCTGCTTTTTGTCCCCGTCGGTCTCAGGATTTCAACAGAAATGATATTTCTCCTCATCCCATCAGAGATAAGTGTAGAGGTTGTGTCACTGATGTTATTGTGACGTCATGCTGTGATGAGTTTCCTGTCTACAGAACAGCAATGTTGCCTCAAAGGAAAAATGTACCTGCTTCAAGTTCTAGCAGCATATTGTCTGTATATGCATCTGTGTGTGTGTGTGTCTTTGTGAGTGTGTGCATTGTTACCATCGAGTCTGCATTTGCGGGGTTGTTTCCGGATGAGCACAGAAATAGATCATGTAAAGCAGAGATTAGCATCTGCACCTCAGAGCCTGTCTATGTGGGCTTGAAACTTTGCACAGTAGCATTTCTCTACACACTGTTACACACACAAACACACAACAGAGAATCTGTGCAGGATGTGCATCAGTGCATTGAAAGATGCTCCTTGTTCTGAAAATGTGTCTGTTTGGGTGAAAGACACAATTAATGAAAAGGCAGTAAAACAGTAAAAAGACCTTTTAAGTGTGTCAACAGAACAAGGGTTTTATATAGGATGGGATTTTGCCACAGCATCCCCTCTGTCCACTTCTGAGTTCTCCACAGACTGGAGCTCCACAATAAGAAACTACTTTAACATCCATCCTCTGCTTTCTCAGTTCTCTTTGACGCACAGAACACAGCCTGTTCTGATGTGCTGAAGCTCATTCTTAAATGTTCTTTTATAGTTAACAATGTTCATCTTTAATTCTGACATCAAAAATGAACCAGAAATACAAAAAATAGAATTCAAGTGATTCATTAGTGAGTTCAGTTTTTGTGAGTTTCTCTGTATGTATTTATTTTATTCAAGTTTAATCATAATCAGAATTGGCGATGCCAAAGAAAAAACCCCGAGAAACTTTTCCTGATGGTAGCTTTGTCATTAACACCCCCTGCCAAGGTCACACCTCTGGTAATAAAGCTGGCCGGTTGCCTAAGCAACCAGCTGGAATAAAACAGTGAGCATAATTCTGGCCGCCTGTCTCCCAGCACGAGTCTCTTTCTTTCCCGTGACAAAAGAATCAGCCATTTTAAATCCTCATAATGGTTAATTATCCCAAGAAGCTCTAATACTGATTTTTCCTCCATCAACCTGATTTTATTGATGAATTCCTCTGAAACCCTCCATCACACCATCAAGCCTGCATCTATTCCCTCTCCTTAGCCCACCACTAAGCCCCCTGAAATCACTGCTCAGTGTATATCTGAGACTGTTGCTGCGTGTTGCTGCACGCTCCTGACCCCACATGCAGGCACACAGGTTTGTGAGGAGCTCACCTGTGACGCGTTGTCTTTTGCTCCACTTCTTCAGAATGTCCTGTGGGAGGAGAAAGGGCTTCATTATTGCCGTGGAAACACACACAGTGTTACTTCAGAGTTGAAGTTCCCAGCTTGTGCAGACAGACACGTCCCCTTCCGTTTGTTGTGGCCTGTCCCGCAGCGTGCAACCCCAGATCCATGTATCTGCACATGATGGTCGAGTATGCAAGCGCTGGTACTGGAGGACTGGTACCGCTTTTGTAAGTTATAAAACCGCTGGTGTTATGGATGTTCAAGCGCTGGAGGCTAATGCTAGCGGGCCGGTGATTATTGATGACGTCATTGAACGAAAGTCTCATCTGAAATATTAGACACTATTTTTCATCACTCTCCATTTGGAGCAAGAACGGAGGGATAAATGAAGGGGAAGGGAGAAGGGGAGAATTCGGACCGGGCCTTAGTGATCATTTGTGTGCAGGAGGCCTGCTCAGTTGCAGTCTCCCTCACTATATTCTGGTTCACTTTTCACAGTCATGTTTCAAAGCCTGTTCTTTCACCGTTTCCACAGCGCACTTTGATCTGCGTCCGGATTGGCTGTTGACCACGCCAATCACCTCTGTGATTGGACCATGTGGTTCCAGCTCGTTCAGGTCATCGACCGGCTCCTCCTATGTAGTTCTGGGCTGTGTTCTCACCTTTCTTAGAGACCCCATGAGGTGAAATCTGTCATGGAGCCCCAGCCCGAGGGATATTGACAGTCATGTTAAGCTCCTTCCATTTTCTAATAACTTAAGTGTCCAATTTGATTGTGTGGGGTGGACATGTGTCTTTATGCAGCTAATGAGCTCCACAGGTGCTTGTAATTTACAAATGTTTTTTTTAACCATACGATGTGATTTCTGGATTTCCGATGGATGCACCTTAGATGAAGATTTCAGACCCCTCTATGATTTCTGAGTGGGAGAACTTGCAACATTACAGGGAGTTCAAATACTTATTTGTACTTATTTTTTGCACTTGCCCTGCTGCCCCTTCTACATCTGATGTTATGCCTGAGATGTCTAATGCTGGTCAAGGATGGGAAAGGACGCTCCAATGAGGATGAGGGCATGGCCTATTTTTGAGACTTGAAAACAACTCCTCTACAAGTGCTTTAGGTTTCTCAGACCTCGACTAGGACAACTGCATGAAACATTCTGTCTTCTTTCACACCAGGACCAGCAATCCTGAGGAGCGCTTTCTGGTAGGTGTGATAAATAAAAATTCTCCTGGAATTGATTGTTTTTATTTGGAGCAGTAGTCATGAACAACTAACTAATGTGATGATTTCCAAGACAATTCATATTGTAATAAAGTTATTTTAATCAGTTGGTTATTTTCAGTTATTCTGAGTATGACATTTTTTCTCTCTCCTGCAGCTATTTGTGTGTCACAGACACTGAACCTTCTCCACTGAAGTCTCAAATATTCCAGGAATGGGTGGACCAAAAACCAAGTTTATCTTCATTATTTTTAAGGAATTTTTTTCCCTCGAATTCCTACTTTTCTAGTCATTTTGGAGCATTTACGATGCCCAGTGTGCTGGTTTTCTATTTTTTTGTTTGACATGACATAGTTTAAAACAAAAGATAAGTACTCAAATGTGTTATGTATTGTCATGTTTTGATATAATTTAATGATAAGTTCTTTTTATCTGGTTTATTATTTCAGGTGTTCGAGATAGAGTTTTAAATGAAAGTGTTTTAGAGAAGAAGAACTCCAGACAGCATGTTAAGAATTCTCCAGAAATTGTAATAAAAATCCCATCTTCTACATCTCACAACTGGGAGAAGCATCACTACGAAATCCCAGGCAAGCATGAATATGAGAAGCTGTAAACAGCAATGCGGAGGGAAAACGCCACGATGCAATGGTCGCTCTAGTCTTATTCTGTCAACTGAGAATTACAAAACACAGAACACTGCACTTTTTGTGTGTTCTGAAACTGTCATAATACTTTAGTGTAGATAGAAAATGTTAAAGCCTTCAGATATAATCAACTAAAAGACCCTCATAAATAGTTATAAGTTATGATGATCTGAGCATTTGACCACCAGGCTGCACTTTAAACTTTTGCGGTTAGATGGATACAAACTGTCTTTAGGAATTTAGATTTAGAAAAACAAAGATCATTCTTTTGTGTTATTTGAGGTTTTTCTTTTTTTTTAATATAACATTTCGGGGAACTATCAAAGGTTTTGTCATAAAGATCCTACTAAAATCTGCCGATACCCTTTAAACAGAGTTGAAGTTTGAGTTATTTGCCCTTTTAAACCCAAATGTTTCTAGTTCACTTTGTGAGTTTATATTTCTGCCTGACATGCAGACCAGCTAACTTCACAGGTTTCTATGTTCTTACACACATCTCTTTTTTGTTTTATTCCATTTCATTCCTCAGATTATAAGATTTTCATTTCATGTTTTTGGTTCATTTCATTTCACATCCTACATGTCCCAGAATGCTTTGGAACATCCCTTCATCAAATATGCAGCTATACAAGCCAAGCTTGAAGAACAGAATTTCCCTTGCACAAAACATGAGAGGTTATCACATCTGAGCTGCAGATCCTCAAATTCTCTCAGGTTCTACTGTCAGACGGGCGGGGCTCCGGCCTCTTCCTCCTATGATGACTGGGACTGACGCCACTAAATAGATTCTGAGTGATTAACATTTACAAATGAAATAACAAATAAATCTGTCCCCTTGTGAGAATGGCCTTCATTGGAGCCATAAGAAAACTTTTAGCTCCAAAAACAAACTCTGGGCTCAGTTTGGCTCCAAAAATAATTGCAATGTTTTAGAATTGATAGATCAATTGTTAGTACTCGTTTCAAGAGTTTCCCTAGTTGGGTGGGGGCACCCAGTTCAGGAGGAACACATTGTCTTTAACCTCTATGAACCTGGAGACATCAGTGGGACAGAAACATATCACAGACATGTCCTGTGGTCCACTTGATGACTTTTTCTCCAATCTCCACAAATGGGATCTTGGAAATCAAACATCCTGTTTCCAAACATTTGGAATTTTTTATATCTGTGATTGAGTTTCGTTTCATCAAAGAAGTCGTGCAAAAGAAGAAAAAAGAAAAACAATGAGATTCTTTTGTTTGGCTCGAACTGAGTAAGATTTAAGGAACAAGCAGAAGACTTCTCTTCTTCTACCAGTAAGCTTTGAACAACCTTCTACCAGCAGAACATCCATTTCTTTCATTTTCAAAATACTTTTAATTTGAACAAATTTACTTATGTTGTTCCAAAAGTTTCATTTTGGTTTACTTGGCTTTTTGTGAGGTTTAGAACCAAATAATTCATGGTAAATAACCAACAACACACACACAGTCATACACCACCCCGTGTTGGTAAAACGGGCCAGCAGGGGCATGAGGACCCCTCCAGCCTGCAGGACTCCATCATGGCGGCCCACAGCAGCCTTCGTCGCTGCCCTGAACCACTTTTATTCGGGGGGTTAGTAAGTCCACTCCTGTAACCTCTTCAGAGAATGACTCGTTTACATGATCCAGGTTTGTCACCTGAATAGATACAGCAATCCAGAAACAAGAAATTTATCACTGAATTATTCTGAAAAAGATCCAAAACTGAGAACGTCATTTCTGTCTGTTTCCACAGAGAGACTCCTCCTCCTGCAGGGACAGTAGTATGACTACAGAGAAAACTGACTGCTATGGGGGAATGTGTGATTACAAAACAAAGATTGAACTTGCTGCAAAAATACAAAGGGGGGGGGGGGGGCTTTGACTGTCTTTCTAAAAGCTGAGGGAAGTCCTCTGCAGGACTACGGGGGCTTTCCTTTGGCACAGCTGGACCACACAGGAGGTGTATGTATTCACGCACAAAGACACAGTGAAGCTCCTAACTGTTCTAACTCTTCAAGCTCTATGATAAAACACTTCAAGCATCAACGTCTGCTCAAATCTCCACCACCTGTCCATTAAAACTTGACTTTTTATGACCAAAAGTCTAAATTCTATTTCATGATGAGAAGACTTTTGATTTCTGAAAGATTTGACAGCTTAAAGCTGAAATCCTGTCTGACAGCAGCAGGCATCCTCGAACTTCAGGGCTGCTCAAGACAGTTGGAGCTTCAGACCAGAGAGTCTCATGGTTCACACCCAACACAACGGGGCGTCAAGCTTTAATGTTAAGTCAACGTGAAGAGGTGGTTCGTTGGGATCTGGACATCGGGTGCAACAAGGTGCAGTGAGCATTCAACCAATCAGGGACTCAGCTTTGGGAAGGGCAAATGCTAAAAACAAATAGCCTTTTAGCTAGCTGCCCAAACAGCCGTGAGTCATAGCACGTTGTAGCTGCACGTGCTCGCGCTCTGGCTGCGTCGGCGCTCGTTTGGGCGGACACTTTCAGTGGAGAGTTTCTGCAAACGCATGCAGAGCAGAACTTCAGACTGCTCGGGTTTTGAGGAGTTTTCATTTTGTGGATGATTGAATGCATGTCGACGCCGGTGTGTGAGCAGCTTCCAGCTCGTGTTTGAAGAATGCACCACAAACTCTAAAACCTGAGATGTGAAGAGATCTAATGTTCATCGTAGAATCTGAGGATCAGGGAGTGAAATGTGTTGATAAGAAGTACAATGTCTGAAAGATTAGTCTCATCTCTCTATCGTACAATGTGGGAATAAACGTCCAACATGACCGCCCATCTCTGATGTCATCATCCAGCTCTGTCATTGTGTTAAAGTTGACCAACTAAGCAGATAACACAATGAAAACATCCCAGATCTATTTCTAAAGTGTTACCTCAGATAAACACCAGCAAATATCTGACTCCATCAGAGTGTTTATTGTTAAATCTCTGCAGTCTTTTTTCAGTGGTTGATAATGAGACTTTAGTCATTTAATGAAAACAGTTGATCTACAATATAGAGTACCAGCACATCTATATTTCACAGAGAAATCTATATATACCTGAACTTTATGAACAAGTGAGCAAAACACAACACAACTTTCCACATCCAGCTGGACTTCCTGATAACAGAGAACTAAATCTCTGTAAATGTTCATTATATGAGTGCAGTACTGCAGAATGTCAAGACTTAAGAGAACAGATGAGATTGTTGGAGTTTATTATATTCATGTTTACAAGTATTGAGGACTGTGACACTTTTACATTTGATTAAACTGTTTACAAGTTGTAATGTTAACAAGAGTTCTATGTAAGTGTGATTCTGCAATAACTGCAAAAAGCTGTAAACTTGAAGAAAATCTGATTTCTTTGTTATGTTGATTCTGTTTGCAAAAGAAATCATAATCTGTGGAATATTAGGATTTCAGGTTTTGTGTTCAATATGTACCGAATCGTGACCCTCGTATCGAGGTACGTACCAAACCGTCAACAAACTGGATCAAACTGCATCCTTAATACTGGCAGCAACATGGTACAGAGTTTCAGTTTAATCTACATTTCAAGTTGAAGCGAAGTAGTATATGTCTCATTACAACCAAAACCGCGAGGCTGACTGAACACTTAACAGATCTTGTTGTTTTAGAGCGGCTCACAGAGGCTCAGTGCGCTCTGCTGCCTACTAGTGGTCGGAGGTGGAAGTGGAAAACAAAACCAAGACGGAGAAGGACGCTCATAAATAATTCAATAAAACTATAGCTGTATTCGAACATGGCAACATTTTAAATCAATACAAGTATCGCCAAACGAGATATTGTGATATATCGTCTAAACAATTTTTTCCTACATCCCTAATTTGAAAAGTTAGTCATTTTTTCAGTGTTGGATTGTATTTCCAACACATGTTTGAGCTCCTCTTTTTTTCCCCTCTCTCTTTCCCTCTCTTTAGGTCTTTTCTCTGTTCTTGACCCCACCCAGACAAGTCGACATGAAACTGAAGCACAGGGAAACGGGTCATCCAGCCGGTTAGGCTTTGTCCTGCATTTGTGCGAGGAGTCAATAATTCAAACGGGAGCGGTTCAGCGCACCGCGGCGCTCTCGGGTTCCCTCCAGCTCTCAGGTGATGGTATGCAGGTGGGGACCATACATCAGCAGCTTCAGCATCGAGCTACTGATGCCGTAAAACTAACATGGATGAACTATGAAATGTTACAGAGCAGGGTCAGGGGGGCCGCCTCAGCCAGGTACACCCAGACCACACACCAGGTAATGGGAAGTTATGCGTCTATCACTGAGAACAAACTTTTCCATCATTCACAGTAAACATGGTGGAACATGAGCTGGTTCCAGCTTAGATGTTGGAACCAGCAGGGTGTTTGCACACACACAACCCTCAAGCACTCTGCAGTCATGTGACCCGTCCACGCTTAGCACTTGAGCAGAAATCCGTCTGGATCACAGGGTGGGTGTTCCACTTTAAGTCTGCACAAATCCATCCATCACACCACTGACAAATCTAGTGATGATCACAGGACAGCTGGCTTTCAAGCTGTTTCTATGGCAACAGCACACCATCCATTAATCAGATGTGGTTTCAAGTCACAGAAAGTCTCAGCTTGAATGTTGCACATGTGCAGAGACCTGCATCCTTGTTTTATTAACCCAACAACCAGATGTGAATCACCCCACATGCTGTCATTTAACATGGCCAGGTCACACAGCCAAACGTTTGATTTATGATTTTAACTAGTTGCATATTACGTACATGTTGAAGTTTTTGATTTAACTATATCTTGGTTTTTTTTTCTTAAAGAGTGTTGGATTTGATCCAAATACATTTGGGAGTATATCCAAATAAACAACCCCAGAAACAATGAAAAAAATCTGTTTTCTTCAGTTTGTTATGCTGATGGACAGGAGCAGTTGAAAAAAGATTCATTATAGTAATAATGTAGAACAGTGTTTCTGAACCATAGGGCCGCGGCCCAATCTCGGGCCGCGAGCGCCCTCTAGTGGGCCGCGAAATAAAAATCAGTTCTGAACCTGAGGGCCGCGAGGGCCGCGAGACCTGAATGCAGCCTCCTACCACTTGGTGGCAGTAAGCGTCACGCCAGGTTCATACTGCACCGGGATGCACCGCGAAGTCGAGAGCGCGCGGCTTCCCCCCAGCTCTGTGGTTTACAGAGCAGACGCGGATTTTTCCGCGGCGGTCGACAGGCGCTCCCGCTGGAGCTTTTGTTGTTTTTGCCATTACCGCGTGTTTCTGCTAAGAGGAACTCCTCTCTGCTACTCTTTACACCCAAAATCCAGCCCCGCCCACCCGCTCCGGAGCCGGCTCACTACTTTGATCTGTGTGCGCGTCTGTGTCTGTTTTGGTTGTGTCTGTGCGCACGCGCTCGCTCGCATGTGTGTGCGTGACTAAATTCATAAAAACTAAAACTATTCTGCCCACTATGTTGATGTGTGAGTGTGTGCTGGCGCATACATGTGTGTGTTATGGATGTGTTTCTTTACCTGTCTACAGTCTGTTCAGATACAAAAACATGATCACATTTGTCAATCACTTCGTTTTATTGTAAAAAATTGGTTATATTTTAAAAACACTGATGTTACTCACATGTATTTACATGCGAGCAGCATAGAAAATGATGGTAATTCATATTGAACACAGTAATACATGCAGCCAAGATCTCATTGCTGCATTGTTGCACTCATTCTAAGTGTGTCCAAGGCTGGATGTTTTTTTGGACGCACGTATTTAAAATTCAACTTAGAGTTAAAGTACCATTAACTGTCCCGCTCCTAAATGTGTAAATGTGTTCTCCACATTTGACCCATTTCCTGGTGGAGCCGTGAGCTGCAGAGACAGCCGACCTCAGGAACTGTAACCATAATCCTAACCTTAACCCCTTTCCTCTGGGTCAGCGACTAGGAACAAAGTTTACCGCTGGACGCATGATTTTCCAAAAGTTACCTGCGAAAACACTCTTTCTTTTAAAAATAAACCGTATTTTCTCTTGTATCTTTATTTAACTTCCAGCCAGAATTGATCCGGAACGCTCGCGGCTCGCACTCAAAATAGAGCAGAAGCTGAAATGATCCGCTTGCACGGCGCAAGTCCTCCGCAGAGGACCGCACCGCTCTGCGCCTGGTGTGAACGCCACCATAGATTATGGGCGCCGAATAGAGGCGGCCTCCGTTCTGCGTCCAGTGTGAACCCGGCATCAGTAACGTGTTGTGGCATGACTCACTAGTATGCAGCCATCGGCCCACATCATATTTTCTTTTATACGGGGTTCTTTGCCTCAGTTCATGTTTAGTTTTTTTTAAACAGACTGTTGTGATTGTTGTTGTTAATTTGTCACAGATTTGGGGAGAAATATCTAGTACGAAATTAAAACTTCTAATTTGTCAAGTTCATCAGCAGGTTATAAATAATCTTTTAATTAGTATTTTATTTAAATCTAATTTACAGTTTGTTTAATTTGAAACTTATTTGAAGTGTTCTTGTTTTATTACAACACAATTTTATTTATCAAAATTCCTTATAAATATTTTTGGAATTCTAATTTGTGTTGAGGTTGACCACTGTGGTTTACCTGTTCAGTATAAAAATAAATGTCTGAGATGATCACGTTGTATTATTTTTCCTCACAAGATTTTACTTTGATAAACCATAAAATGACTCGATTTAATTATCAAATACAAATTAAACAAGATGTGGATCAATTTACATTAACATGTTAATATTTGAATGGGCCTCAAATCACTTTGTACCGGGAAAATTGGGCCCCAGGGTCAAAAAGGTTAAGAACCTCTGATGTAGAATTCAGACCTGCGTCCTTCTGTCACCACAATGACTTTATCTGAAATGTTCTGGAAATTCAAATAGGGATAAAAAATATCTGTCCTGAAACATTTGACAAAATAACCCCCCCTTAACTCTCACTATAAGTGGGAGGGACATCTTTTTTGACTCCTGCACATTCCCATCAGAACCTAAAGCCCTGATTCTTCAGAACAGAAAAGGTGCCAGAGTTCTCCAGCACTAAGAGGAGTGGGGAATCACCGCGCTCAATTCCAGGAATATGTCAGGACCTCGGCGCCGAGCTCAGGTTACCTGCTTTTGGCACAGGACCCACACCTGCAGCACAGGAGCATGCACCTCAACAAACCAGCTTCACATTGTTGGACAGAGTGGTGGTGATGTTTGTGTGCGCAACAGAACGAAGCTTTTAAAGGGGCCGTATCATGATTTTCTTAAGCCTTTCAGAGTGAATTATGTCCATATGATCATATATATGATTAGATTTTACCTTTGAAACACTGAAAAACAATTTGTTTTTTAATATTATTTGTTTTCATTTGTTTTTTCCGACCAGGAAGTAAAACGACTCGATTCCTGAAGCTCCGGCCACCGCCCATCTCATGACATCATCCTGGAGCCGTTCTTTGGCTGCATGTCTGCATTTCTCCCACAAAAATAATCAACTTCCATTAGAGCCCCACATCTCAAACAAAAAACACCTGTTTTACCTGGAATTTACTAAAGACAGGACACAGTTGGAAGATATACAGTATTCTGCATCTAAAATGAATGTTTTTTTCCTGATCACTACGGAAGCCGAAAGCGGCCTGCCCTACTTGTTTTTAATCATTTTCTCGTGATAACGAGATAATTAATAATGAAGAAGGAAGCGTACCGCTCTCCCTTCCCCCCACGGAGATTCTGAGACTTCATCTGTTTTAAGCCTCTTTATTTTTTCAGAAACAAGAAAAACAGCAGAACACTCCACAACAGTTGCTTCTAGTCTATTTTCTTTCATTGTTTTATTAGTGATTTATTGTGTTTTATTTAATCCTCAAACACCTTCAGTCCATCTCATGCTCCAGCCTTATTTCCCCCAAACCTCCAAACAGGCTGATTGACAGATCACAGCGCAGACGACAATCTGACCATGATGCGTTCAATGAACTCCGAACATTAGAAGACCCAAACAGACACTCGGCCTAATTCCGTCCGCTACGATGCTTTTGTTATTTTACACAAAGCATTTTTCAGAAAAAAATCTTGACACTATGTAATACATCGATTTTATAAGCATCAGTTCTGGGGTTCGACGTTTTCTCTGATAACCTGCTTTGCTTTGCTGCCGATGTCCGGAGCTCAGTGAACGCACCACGCAGCCCAACACTCGGCAGCCCTGAATTCTGTCACTCTGTCAATGTTTGTTCAGAGTTTTGGAGGAAATTAATGGAGGGGCTGGTGCATGAGGCTGAATTAAGACCTTTAAAGAGCATAGATTCAATAAAAGATAAAAAAATAGAATTAAAAACAACTTTTGCGGAGTGTTTTCAAACAGGTGAAGTCTCCGTGCGGGAAAGGAAGAGGGAGACGCTTCATTCTTTGTTCTGAATTATCTCGTTCAACAAGATAGTGGTTCTCGTTATAACGAGAAAACGTTGAAAAAAAGTAGGGGAGGCTGTTTTTGGCTTCGGTAGATCACCACTATCTCAGTGGAGATGTTAGGTGTTGGTGTTAGATTGGGGACGGTGCTGTCAGTGACATCAGCATGTGAGGAGTCTTTTGTTTTCATGGGTATGGGAGGGGCTGCTGTGCAGGTTTGTAGAGGATTCCTCAGAAATGCGTGAATGGATCAAAATATCACGTCAGGTTCTTTATAGTGAGGATTGAACAGTATAATACAAGTCCAGCCTATCAAGAGGCCAGCAGCTCTGCTGACCCCAGCAGGTCTGCAGAACCCAAGCTCTCCAACTACTCAGTCACAGGCCTCCATACGGGTGGGGGGTCAGTCACAACCACTGATACAGGTGTTCACAGCCTACTACTGAGTTATCACTGACCATCAACAACAGAGTTACAACTTGACCCCAATGGAGGTTCAAAGCCCAGAAAGAAATGGGGGGTCCCAATCCACTGCCACCTGACATTTCTACTATCCATCCATCCTCCGCTCATCCAGACCGGGTCGCGGGGGCAGCTGTCTAAGCAGAGATGCCCAGACTTCCCTCTCCCTGACCACTTCCTCCAGCTCCTCTGGGGGACCCCGAGGCGTTCCCAGGCCAGCCGAGAGACATAGTCTCTCCAGCGTGTCCTGGGTCTTCCTCGGGACCTCCGCCCAGTGGGACACGCCCGGAAAACCTCTCCGGGGAGGTGTCCAGGAGGCATCCGGACCAGATGCCCGAGCCACCTCAACTGGCTCCTCTCAATGCGGAGGAGAAACGGCTACTCATTTCTACTTTCATTTCTCACGAACTCATTTCAGCCGCTTGTAGTCGGGATCTGGTTCTTCCAGTCACGACCCAGAGCTCATGACCATAGGTGAGTACTGGGATGAAGATCGACCGGTAAATCGAGATGTATAAAACTTACAGACACACAATAAGCACGCAGATTGGGGGTGGGGGTGGGATGGGATGCTTATTTATACATGTTTCAGTACATGTATGTTTGTGTGTGTGAGAGAGAGTGTGAATATGTTTGTTTTTATGAGTGTTTTGTGTATGTGTGCATCATTGTGTTTGTATGCACATTCCTGTGTCGGGGTGTGTGTGTGTGTGTGTGTGGGGGGGGGGGGGTTGTGTGTGTGTGTGTCCTGGCCATCTGAAGTGGCAGCAGGGCAGATGGTACGTAGGTTGGTCTTCTTTCGACTGCCAAGAGACTCACGGATTCCTGCCTTCCACGTTCAAGCATCAGTTGTACACGCACAAGTCACATACATGCACGTCTTATAGGGGACCCCATAGGGACCCACAGAGCAAACCGGGCTCAGAGTTTCTTTTGTTTAACCCCAAGTTTTGTTTCTGGTAACTAATTTCCAAACATTCCTGAAGTTAAAATGATTCTAGCTGTGTTCCGCTCTCTCCGTGTAGAAAAATAGATATCTATGTTCAATCAAAACCTTTGATCAATGACATGAAAGATGTTTTGAAAGGTCACCTGAAGCCAGAATCATCAGGACCTCCACTGTGAGAAGATGGACCCTTAAATCTGTCTGAACCTCCTTTGACCCTTGGTCTTTGAATGAAGGCGCTCTGGCATGTTTCCCCCACGTGTCCACAAAAAGGTGGAGAGCCTCAGCCCGGGACAGTTGCTCACATAATTTCCAGCAGCTGGAAACGCGGCTGTACCATCTGTGTGTCGGAGCCTCCCTAGAAGGGCCCCTCTCTTGGCGGCTCCACGTCATGGAACATTCCCGGAACCAGCCAGCGCGCCTCCCATCGTCCTCCGCCTCAGACACGCAGAGTCACTCCCGGGAGGCTGACTCCGAGTTCTCTCAGAGAACGAGCGGGGGTACGCGGCTGCGTGTCAGCCAATCTGAGGAAGGTCCTGAGCGCAAACAAGGAAACACCGGCGGGAGCGCGCTCGCGTTACCTCTGCGCGCGTTCCGAAGTGATCCAAGGATCCACTAATGGTTAGGCTCCAACAGGTGAGACGGTCTCCGGTCTCCCAGATTACTGAAGCCACATATGTGTTTTGAAAAAGCACGAGCGCAGAGGTGCGCGTCAGAGCTTCCGTTCCACAGTTTCACATCCACCAACACGCCTCCGCCTCCGTCCTCTCCGGCTTTGCAGCCAGGCTGTGGCCGCCTAAGCTGCTGCAAATTCCTCAGGATATTACGCAACCCGGGTAATCTGCATACAGCGAAACGCTGCCCGGGGTATTCCCCCCGCAACGCCGTGCCCTTATAAGCTAAGCAGAGGATCGAGTGAACATGACACAAGCCCTACGTTCAGCCATGGCGCAGAAAAGCCCGCGGACGCGCTCTTTTTTTAGCGCAAAGACCGAGCAAGCTTCCGCTCTTACCTTCAGTCTGCGCGTTTCCGAGATGACAACAGCAGCGGCGCTGACAGAGGAGCCGCTTCTGGACCGGCGGGACTCGGTTGTTAGAAATCCACAGCGGTCGAGGAAAAGGAGCGACCGGCTCGAAGAGGCGGCCGATTGGCGGAGAGAAAGTTGTGCGTAAAGCCGGAGATCCGCTCCGCTGCCGGAGCTCGTTCCTCTGCAGGCAGACCGAAAGTAAATGCGTGCGTCTGCCTGTGTTGTGAGCGTGTACCAGGGTGAAGTCAGGAGACACGTACACGCGTCCGCGCGAGCGAGGGGGTTATTCCAAGCGCCACTTCCCAGAATAGCAGCACAGAGAGGAGTGAGAACGCAAGACAGGGGCGTGTACGCGCGCGCGTCTAAGTGTTGTGTGTGCGCGCTTGTGTGACGTCGTCGGATCCCCCAATGCGCACCGGGGGGGGACCGAGGAGGAGGCAGTGTCTGGCGGAAGAGGGAGCAGGATTCCCCAGTCACCTCTGGAGCGACCTTTCTGTCTCCATGTCTGCTTGTCTGTCTGCCTGCCTGTCTGTCTGCCTACGCTCAGGAGCGACCTGTCTGTCCGCTCGGATTCCCCAGTCAGTCACCATGACAACAGACTGGTTATAACCAAAACTGTGCAAATATTGCCATTCACTTTAGATTAAACGAAAACACCATTCGATTTCTTAAATCTCAGGTAAAAGCTTAAATAAAGTCCAACAGCTAACGTTTGGCAGCAGGGTGTGCTGCCTTTGAATGAGCAAACCCTTCTGTGCTCTTTGTTTTTCATCTTCATGCATTTTCCACCTAAGGGAACTAAAACTGAAGGTGTGTTCTGAATGGACATGTTTGGATCATTTACAGCGAACCAGAGTTTGTTTCACCTGACAAATGTTCAGTCTGGATACACACGCAGATCCTCTGGAACCAGAACCATCTGTCAAGGTGGTCTCGGTTCATTTCCAATCGAACTGAGCTCTTTATTAAACTTTGATTCACTTTGTTTTTATTTTTTTATTTTATTGTTCTTTGTTTCAAGCACAGACACAAAATGAAAATAAAATAAGAATTTGAAAAACATAAATATAAGAATTTAAAAGTACAAAAATACAAAATAAGCATAAGAATCTAAAAATACAAATATAAGAATTGAAAAAATACAAATATACAAGTAAAGGAAACAATGTGCTTGAAAATTCTTTTGTGGTCCCACCCCTTTCTACAACTTTTTTTGTTGCCTTGTATATTTACTGTTTTTCTTTCTATCTTTTTTTTAAACCAGAGGTGTCCAAAGTCAGTCCTCGAGGGCCGGTGTCCTACATTTTTTCCCACCAACCTGCCATTGAGGCTCCCTATTGGCTAAACACACCTGATCCGGGTAATCAGCAGCATGTAAGGAAGGGTTTCTGAAAAACCAGCAAGAGGCCGGCTCTCGGAGACCGACATTGGACGCCCCTGCTTTAAACAAACCAAATGTGTCCGTTCTGAAGACACCCTCAGTCTGAATAGACTGTGTGCTTGGATCAAAATGATCAGTCCTACTATGCTTACACAACATGTTTCTATGTTTGCATTACATGATGTAAACTCATTGAAATATGAATGCAGGTTAATTAAAACAACTCTTAACGGGATACATATTGCTTTTCACTCTGCATTCACGACAATGTATATGTCATATACACTTCTCGTCATACTTCCTAGCTGTCATCTCCTCAGTAACTGTCTTGTAGCATGCCTCCTCCTAGCCAACGAGTACAGGGATCTCGAGCCATGCGGTTCTGTTTACAAGCTTTGGTTCAAAACCAAACTGTCTGGTTATACAGCCCAAACACAAGGTTCAAGACTAGATTTGGACCAAATTTAGCTAACTTGGTCCAAACAAACTGACTTTTCCATTCTGGATATACACTAAAAGATCAACCAAATTTAAATTAGTCCCCCCTCTCACCAGGTGTCCTAGTTGTAGAAGAATTGATGAATGTTTGTTTTAGAAGATTCTGATGCAACAGAAACCATCTGAGAAGGAAGTGTTCACGTGGGTGAATGTTGTCCGTGTTCGTATGGTGTAGTTTTCCAATTTCAGCTGATGCGTTTTTGCTAAAAGTCACCCGTAGGTTTGTGAGGGAAGTTATAGAGAAAACTGTTTGCTGGTCATGAGATAGAAGAAATGAAATGAAACTTTATTCTCTATTGTCTTTAATTTGGTCAAACATCTCTTCCAATGTAAAAGCCAAGATACAGCACATAAACAGTCTCTCTACAAAACAAAAATCCAGTAAAAATCTGAACACACAATCCAAAATCTGTTATAAATGCAACAAACTACCACAATGGTTCTATATTTTAGGAGAAGATCCCACAAAAGTTAAAATAGTCTCCCCTTTTTCAGTCTGAGACCTTCTGGGTGACCCCAGTTTGTTGGGTTATAAGAGACAGTTACAGATTGATGGAAGATTGTACCCTAGTGCTTCCTTTTATTGAATCCATCATTTCTCTCAAACTTTCCTTTACTGAATAGTTTGGGCATTTCAGGCGGAAGTGCACTGAAGAATCTGGTCCACTGGAGTTGACCTCGTGACGGTGCTTCTCCTTTTAAGTGGTTGTTTGGTCTCCCAAATGACCTCCGACACACATCATCATTCTGTTTGTAGTTCTGTGTTTGAACCAGTTTTTACCTCAACGTATTGAAAGGTTTGAAATGGACCTAGGTCTTGAGCTGGGTCACGTCTTTAGTGCCTTCTTCTTAGAAGCCTCTACACCAGCTCTCAACCCCTTGTGTTTCAGAATTGAGAAAGTCTCTTGGAGATGAGGTGAAAAGTCCAGTTAACTGCTCTTTTACCTTCTACTTTGATGGAGTCTATCTGGAAGAATGAGAGACACACATATCATTTTGACTGGTGTTCAATTCCACCCGTGAAAGTGCAGCTTGTGTTACTCCTCTCAAGCTTAAAGAAAATTGCAAATGGTTCTCTTATTTAACAGGCATTTATTCAGACTCAAAGTTCTTCAACATGTCTTAACATGCCTCTTTTCATGCCCTAACTGTGCCGTCAGAACTGTGAAACAAAATACAGGAAATCTAAATTAACCCTTGTTGCAAAATGTTCTCACAGAGAATAATAAACAAAAACAAAACTAGTCTTACACATATCAGCTTGTCACGTAACTTCAACAATCTTAGACTCTGATCTTAGATCCAGTAAAATAAAGAAATGCATGCCTCATTGGTCGCATTAACTCAAGAGGAAACACAGAAGATGCACAGCTTCATTCTTCTGGAACTTCTTTAAAAAAGTCTGTATCTGTGGAGGACCTTGTGAGACTCTTTCAGCCGTAGTAACTGGTGGAGCACACGTGTCTAAGGCCCGGGGCTGGATCCGGCCCTCCAGGTAATTCTATCCGGCCCTCCATATTATTTTATCTTATTGTTTTTTAATGACCCAATGTTATCTTGTATTTACTTCTAACTTGTATAATTATGTTTATGCTATTTAAGATCTAATTAGATATCTTCTGGAATCATATTCCAGCCTGATTTTTCAGGAACCCTTTAGTGTCCTTTCAGAATCAACCTTTTCCATGAGATACATGAAAATGTCATGTTTTGGAGTTCTACAAGTGTTCAGTAATACTCATCCTTGTGGAAAGTTTGGAAATTATAATAAAAAGTTAGGTCTTAAAAATGTAGTTTTGGTGTTTCCAATAAATATTTATCCTGATCGACCTAAGGTGTGTTTTGGATTTTGGCCCCTGTGCGATGGAGTTTGACACCCCAGTGGTGGAGCATCTCCCATAGCAACAGTGAAATTACAAGGTTAGAAAAAAAACAAGTTCCTCTCTTTTTTTTTTTTTTACAAAGTTTTTAACTGATTAACACCAAAATGTATTAATTATTTATTGACCAAAAAGTCACAGATTTTTCTCAAATTATCGTGAAACTTTTTTTTTATTTATTACCCTTTAGAACTCTAAACATTTTGAAACAAAATCCATATTAGAGTTGCCTTTGATGGCAGTAAAAGTCTGTCTCTGGCTGAAACAGACTTTACTGTCCGTTAGGGCTGGGTATCAATAATAGTTTCCAGAAACAATTTCATTTGATTCTCAAGAGCCTGGGTTGATTAGATTCCAATATTTTTAGATTCTTTCAATCCTCTCAATTTAATTCAGTTTTGAGTTTACAGAGTTTACACATTTAAACAGAATTGTTCAGAAATATATTCATAATATACTATTTGTTTTAAATATATTTATATTTGTCAGGACCCATTCAGCCACGTCCTCCACCGACCACCAGAGGGACCCCTCTCCTGAGTTTTAACCATATTCATCACTTCCTCACTCCAACTCCCATCAGCCTTTGCTCCAGTGTTCTCCACGCACAGCTGTTCCTCATCATCATCATCTGACTCACCAGCATTTATACTCAGTCCAGGCCACACTTCAATGCAAAGTCTTGATTCTGTTACTAGTCAGTCTGAGTGCTTCTCCTAGTAATATTCTCTGTGTTTTTGACCCACACCTGTTACCTCATTCTTCTGCCTCGCCTCTGTATTTTTGACCTGTGCCTGCCTTTTGACTCCATCTATGAGGAAAACGGTCATTCATGCGATTACGGAGATGACTGGTTAAATTATTAACAGATCAAGAACCATTTCTTACTTTACAAGTGACAAAATAACTTTCCTGATATTATTTATCCATTATTTGAAATGATTCAAATGTAGACGTATGCATTAACTCTGCAGAGATTTTCTCTGTTTTACCGCTGCAGCTGGGTTTCTTTTCTTGCTGAAAATGTTCTTGTAGTCTCATATGCTTTTGGAACTCATCAATTTCCGTCGCCGGAAGTAGCCTACAAAACTCTGATGTTTGTTCCCGTTGCCATGGTGAATCGTGCTGTCTTTGCTCCATTGATCAGGGCTTTTAATGCTCGCGTCGCTCGCACCTGATTCTGGTTCAACAACTTCAAGTTGATTGAATCAAACATTTTCAGCTGTTCTGAAACTGAAAACTCTAAGTTTGGGAATTTTGAGTCCAGTGACTCTAAGTTCAGGTTTCAACTCTAAATTTGTTGAACCTGCTTCTTGAAACGGGCCCCAGATCATTAACATTGTAAACATTGTTCTGCTTCTCCTGGAGGGTGTTTCAGTTTGACCACTAGGTGGTGATCGCACTATTACACCTTACTCCAGAAGAAGAAGAAAGAACAAGGAAAAAACAATGTTTTCGACCAGAAATAGCTTCTTTAAAAATTTTTTCTTAGAAGAGTTTGGAAAATGAATGCCTGTGAGTTTACAAAGATGTTCGATTAGTCAGCCATGTATGTTTAGATCAATGGGCGCCATTAGCCGTCCAATGGAAAATCCTATTAAAAGGTTAGCATCAAGCTAGCAGACTTTAACCTTTACTAAGTACTTTGTGTATTTCAGGAGGAGGTGTACTTCAGGATTTGAATTGAACTTTATTCATATCCCAAAGGGATAAATTCATCAAAAAATTATCAAAGATTTACCAAAGAAACAGCTCAGAGGCCTTACTATTAGGTCTGTGGCCTTGTAGAAGAGTGTCTTCCCTGAAACTTGAAGGTCGTGAGTTCAAATCCATTGCCAAGTCATACCAAAGACTATAAATTTGGGTTCTGATCCTTCTCAGCATTAAGAGGCTGAACTGGGGGTTTAAACCACCCAATAGTTCCTGAGTTTGGCTGATTATGCAGCTATCACTCCCCCAGGGGATGGGTCAAATATCAAGAACGCATTTTACACACATAGGTGACGTACAACTAATGGGACTTCACCCATTAGTTGGGACAGAGGTGTCCAGTAAGTTCGGCTCAGTGTATTCTAACAGGACACTCAACCCCGACATTTAAGTCAAAATAAAATAAACCTTGAAACATCTGTCAGCACACACAAATGAAAAAGTGCTTGTGGGATTATATTCATCTGCTAACGCCTCACATTATTGCTGCTGTTAACATTTTGGTCAGTTAGTCTGTTGTAATTACAAGCTACAGCATATGTACTGAGCAAAAGATTATGCTTCTGTAAATATATTAGCAATGCCTTCCACTACTTTGTTACAGCAAAATATAATTTGTGGCTCTGACTTGGCTGTAATATGACTGAAACGTAGAGCCGGGTTTGGTCCAGTGGTGATGGTGGAGGATAGATGGATGTGACTGTGTGGTATGTTTATCAGTGGAAGTTCACTGTGATGTGACTCCGGCAGACTCTGAGGTCCTCTGGTACAGACGTATTAGTAAGAGCCAATACCTACAACGAGGCTTCATGGAGTGATTGTAGTTCTGGTCTGAGGAACAGAGAACCTCAGGAGTGCAGAGTCTGTTCATGATGTCTACTCAGGCTTCTCAACCTGCTTTTAGCTAAAGTATAGAGGAGTTTGTTTGAAAGTGAAATGATCTATTTATTCATTGTTTTTTATGTTTATTCAGGATGCTGGTTTTTATTGGATCATTTATGTCTATTCCAGTCATCTTATAAATTCTTGTTGGTTTTAGTTTTTTTCATCTCTGTTTTGACTTTAATGTAGTTTCATCTTCTCAGATTTGGTTTTAACTCCACTGTTTTCCTGAGAAGATCCTCCACACCCATAACCAAACCTTGATGATATTGGAGATGGGAGGTATTGTGGTGACATCCTCTGTCATCATGAGTAATTGGGATGTTGGTGTGGTCAGATCTAAGTTTTTCCCTTCAACATAAAGTCAGAATTCTATTTATATTCTTCTTTAAATGTCGTTTTGCGTCTCACAATGTGAGTGACAAGGGGTTCAGGTTTTTATTACTAATTCTTTTATGAAGGTCTGTGTTTTTTATTTTTTTAAGATTTAAAATTACATTTACTCTGTTAAGCACTTTGTGCTAATAAAAGGGCAAACGTGCTTTATAAATAAAGTTTGATTTGATTGTTATGATTACCACTGACCTCTGAGTACCCAAAGCAACCCAGCTCCATAGCAACAGAGAGCCAGCAGCTTCTGATGCAGCAATTTGCATCTGCTTTTCCTGTGACGGTGGACAGGAAGCAGCAGGTTGGAAACCTGTCTGTAGGTAAAAGTATGAAGCAGAAATGTCACCTGAAATTATCCTCTAAGCCGATTATTTCAGCAAAAAAGTTTCTCTAATTGATTTTTAAACAAGCTAGTTGTCATTTTGATGAAGTTTATCCACCTCGGTGAGATAAGAGTCTTTTTTCCTGTGCTACATCTTTGTGCAATTGTTGTTACAGTGACTCCTGCACTTTGGCAGAACACAGCCCACTTGTGATGACCAGTACATCTGAGTGATTTGGACCATCACTGGGATTGGAGGCTGCAGTTGTAAGGTGACAATCAATCCTCCCTTTGGCAGAGGTCTCCTGCCGAAGAATGAAGATCAAGGATCAGCTGGAGGTTAGTTTCAGAGTGACTCTCTGAGCTGCTCGTACCCCAGCTGCTTCTTTGCAGACACTTTGCTGGAGGCGTCTTCAAAGTAATCTTTGCTCACTTGAATATCAGCAATGCAGCCAGAGAGAAGATTCTCACCTCCTTGCTGGGACTTCAAACCAGCCTCGAGTGCATTTGCAGAATCTTCCCTCACTAAAGCAGTCAGGTCAGCTCCTGAACAGCAGCTGCAGCACTCATCTGATACAATCTCTTCAAGATGGACATCTGAGTCGCTGAAGCCTGGTCCCCCCTTAGTGATGGCAAGCAGAACAGCATAGCGATCTGCTGGACACACACTGTTGTAGACTTAAAAATGGACACAAAAAAAGATATATTTCAACAGAGAAGTTTTGCTTAAACTCCACTTTTGATTTTCAGCAACAACTGTTAAAAAAGACATTTAACTGTGGGTGTGTGAGCTTCAATCTGTCACATCCCAGTTGTGTCCTTCTGAAGCCACTCAGCATTCTTGTTCCACTCCTATCTGTCGTCTGTCAGGGGACACGGAGACACATTTATCAAATAAACTGAAAAAACAACTAAATAAACATCACTAGACAAAGAGCACCAAACCAAATGATCCCAAGAAAACAGTTCATTTTCAAAGCATTCACTTGCTCAGTTCCAAAAATAATGATAACAGGGTCACTGATGGCAGTCTACTGGGTTGTTGAGATCACATCAAACCTGAACTTCTGTAGAACTGAGTCCTTCAGAGGCAGGAAAATTCTGAGGGACAGAGTCTCTGCTGCTCATCATACAGGCCTAACTTTTAACAAGATTCCCGCCCTGCCCGTCCATGTGTTGAAGTGTCTTTGGGCAAGACACTGAACCCCACATTGCCTCTAGTGGAGGGTTGGTGCCAGTGTTCAGCAGTGGAGCCACCATCAGAGTGAATGTGTGTGTGTGACTGTAAAGTATACACCATTTACCATCTACCTCATCATGTTCCCTCTGCAATCCATCTGCATGTTCAAAAGTTTGTTTTCAATAGGTAACAGAAAACACTGCAACCAGGACATCAACATACAACATGAACAAACCAGGGGGTGACTATATATGTATATGTATACTCAAAAAAGTAAAAAAAAAAAAAAAAAATGCAGTTCTTTATATTAATAGTTAGTTATATTTTTATTAAATGTTCTTGAAGCATTCAGATTTTTCAAATGTTCTATTGTTTAATAATATGATCTTAGGTCCATATATAAATACAAATGGAGTTGTGAATTTGACTATGTACCTTTGTGCTTATGGAATTTACCAAAACTAATAAACAATTAAAAAACAAACGTTAAGTTCTTGTGAAACCAAAAAAATCAAAATAAAATATGACATCAAAAATATTACTTCTTATGTTACCATTCAGTTTTGTTAGAAGAGTCTTCAACATCACACCAACATTTTCTGGTATACAAAGTGAAAGAATAAAGGAAGTGTTTGAACTATTAGTTGTAACCAATGATAATGATGTAAACCTCCAGAACTCAGGCAGTGGATTACAGAACATGACAGGATGCTTGTGGAGTATCTTCCTCTCTACTCTCCATTTCTCAATCTAATTGAGGAGTTTTTTTCTTCCTGGAGGTGGAAGGTTTATGACCTGCTAGGCATGAATGCAGCTGGTGATGACATCAGAGTCCGAGAGCCTGTTTCAAGAAGCAGGTTTTGTTAAAACTCTGAGCTTGTGAACTCTGGGTTGAGGAAAACTCAGAGTTTCTGGTTTCAGAAACAGGGATAATAAAACCTGTGATATGTGATGAAACCAAACCTGTTTCACACAGCGGAGGAAACTGAACTCAGAATTACAGTTTTCTCCCCTGATTCAGTACATTTCTCACAACAGTATTAACGTTTGCACCACTGCTAAGGCATTTCCCAAAACAATTAGTGCAAACTGCAAAACATGCTAGCTAACCTGCAAAAACGTGTCGTGATGCTTCAAAAGCAAGTTATGTCATTGAAAGTCTCAGTGTTGTCAGCATGACATGTTCTGACTCCAGCTCGTGTCAAAACAATCAAGTCTTTCTTTCCATTTGCACAATGCAGTTGACTGCAAGTAAACAGTGTAAAGAGGATATTCAGTGTTTTTTTTTTTTTTTATTAAATTCTAGTTTCCAAAATGCCATGCATGATACATACTGTAATGCTCTCGTCACATTCAGAGTACACAGTCTTAAGGAAAGCAAGATGAAATCTTTTGGCTTGATCGTTCAAAGAAGCGACACTTTCATTGATATAAAAACTTGCTTTAGGTATGAACTACCCATTTAACTGTTAAGTGCTCAATGGTTCAATAACAAAAAAGGTTTGCAGCAGAAGGAACTGAATAAGACATTGTATTTCACTTATACACTGCTCACAAAAATGAAAGGATCACTTTAAAGAAACACATTAGATCCATCAGATTTCAATATGAAGTTGGATATCTTTACAAATAAGGACAGGTCAGTGTCTTAAGAACAAAAGGATGTCAAGTCTTTTAATGAAATAAAAGTTTTCCGTCTACAGAGGCTCAATTGTGTAGACACCATCAAATCAGAGTAAAATGGAGATGTTTCAGGCTAGTCCATTTTCTCCAAAACTTCATTTCTGCAACTCTTTTCGCTTTTCAGTATCTTGTGTGCCCCCCACGAGCTTGTATGCATGCTTGACAACGTGGCGGCATGCTCCTAATGAGACGACGAATGGTGTCTTGTGGCATTTCCTCCCAGATTTGTGTGAGGGCATCCCTGAGCTGTTGTACAGTCTGAGGAGCAACCTGGCGGCGCCTAATGGACCCAAACATAATGTCCCAGAGATGTTCTATTGGGTTCAAGTCAGGGGATGGTGAAGGCCATTCAATTGTTTCAATTCCTTCATCCTCCAGGTACTGCCTGCAGACTCTTGCCACGTGAGGCCGGGCATTGTGGTGCATTAGGAGGAAACCAGGACCTACTGCGCCCAGCGTAGGGTCTGACAATGGTTGAAGGATTTCATCTGGATACCTTATGGCAGTCAGAGCACCATTTCCTAGGCAGTAGAGGTCTGTGCGTCCCTCCATGGATATGCCTCCCCAGACCATCACTGACCCACCACCAAACCTGTCATGTTGAACCACGTTCTCCAGCAGAACGTTCTCCTGTCTTCTCCAGACTCTTTCACGTCTATCACAGGTGCTCAGGGTGAACCTGCTCTGGTCTGTGAAAAGTACAGGGCGCCAGTGGAGGACTTGTCAATTCTGGTGTTCTTGAGCAAATGCCAGTGGAGCTCCACGGTGCTGGGCAGTGAGCACAGGGCCCACTACAGATGTGGGGCCCTCAGGCCACCTTCATGAAGTCTGTTCCTGACTGTTTGGGTAGAGACATTCACACCAGTGGCCCTCTGGAGGTCATTCTGTAGGGCACGAGCAGTGCTCAGCCTGTTCCTCCTTGCACAAAGGAGCAGGTATGGGTCCTGCTGAGGGGTTGAGGACCTTCTACGGCCCTGTCCAGCTCTCCCAGAATAACCAGCAGTCTCCTGAAATCTCCTCCATGTTCTGGAGATTGTGCTGGGAGACACATTAAACCTTCTTGCTGCAGCACGTGTGGATGTTCCATCCTGGAGAAGTTGGACAACCTGTGCAACTTCTGTAGGGTTAAGGAATCTCCTCATACTGCCAGTAGAGAGAATTACACAAGACAAAATCAGCAGGAGTGGAAAACCAGCCAAAAAAGATCAAGAGGGAGAAACTTGATGTAAAGGCTAGCAAGCCTTTCTAATAGGGGTACAAGTGTTGGGCTTGCTCTGGTCGGCTAACAGGTTGACAGGTCTCTGCCTGCACCCGTCGGTCCCCTTTAACTCCTGTGCCTTCGTTTGGAAGGCGTGTGCTTTGTCACTCTAGCCTGACTTGATATGGTGAGTGAATGTAGTAGAGCAGGCTTCAGAAATAGACCCCCTGACGGTCAGCTAAAGAGTGGTCCTGCAGTGTACCTGAATCCCGTCTGCCCCAATCCTGCCTCTAAAACATCCAGCTAGAGTGATGGAGTGCCCTTAACCCAGAACAACCCTCTAACAGAAAACCACAGACTTCAGTAGTCTGTTAAATCAGAACACCAAATGTTTATTTAGTAAAGGGGATAATTTAAGTTAACCTTCTTCGGTTTAATGAAAACCTGTTACACTCCACTAGGAAGTCCAAACAAATTAAAACATAGGAACCAGATGACTTATTTGGTAGCCCAATATAAACAAGAAGCAAAACTTAATTCAGTAAACAAACAAAAATAGCAAACCACACAGAATTAATTTATCACTCTCTAGGCAAAATGTCAGTCAATATGTTCTTTCTTAAAAGAAATTGGATGAAGGAAAATAAAACAGAATTTCAGTTACGACCCAATATGAAATAAAAAGAAACAAATGACAAGTAAAGATTAATTACTCAAAACAGCACAGTTCTTGGTCTCCTCAGACCAGCTAACATCAAAGCAAAACAAATTCAGGCCAATGTTCTCCTGGCTGGGAGTCAAAATGCTCCAAAACAGTGATAAGTCAGCTTCATGCAGTCCTGCTGGGAATGAGATCAACAGTTCGTATTCCAGACTGATTCGCCAGTCAACTTAAATATTCAAAAACAAAACAGTCACGCTTGTCTCTGGGACCTCAGTCACTTCCAGAACTGGAACTGGGTTTCCAGCTCAGACACACAAAAAAAAGAAAATATAAAGATAGTACCTCGTTTCTTGAAGGACAGTAAACAGCTGGTGAATTACCGTGGCAAATCAATGGAGTGCTAGCTGCATGGCAGGGAAATCCTCCTTTCAACCACGGCTTAATACTGCTCCCCAGCTCTCTCCGGGACCTGGCTCTCTCCACCACCACCAGAGGGCTGTGTCGCGGCTCCGACGCTCCCACCTCCGGAAAATCCGATGACTGCAGCCTGCTCGTCCGCTCCTCACGTGTCGGCTATCGTTCCGATCCGCTCACGTGACTGGACCGAGATTCAGCCGCTCCGGAAATAAACAGGATCCAAACCGTTTAGAGAAGAGAGTGGAAGGACTGCATATTTGTAGCAGTTTCCCCTCATTCTTTTTAGCTCACGCTCCTCTTTCGTCCGTTCACGCTCTTTCGTCTTTTTCGCGCCTCTCCCTTTTTCTTCCGGGCCGCGCCTGACGTCATCTCTGGTCCGGCTGTCACTTTATCTCCTCCATTACATTGAAATGACCTCCACATGGAACACCAGTCCTGTTTGGAGGGTTTTCTAATTGTTGCCACTGAAGTGCACCTGTTGTTAATTCATGAACACCAATACAGATGAAATTGATGAACGAGGCCCTCAGCTGCTGAACCAACAAGAACATTATCAGACAGGTTTCATTCAATTCATGCCAGGACCAATAAAAAAGTGTTCCTTTAATTTTTGTGTGCAGTATATTTATTGGTGCATCTTTTCTTTGTAATGTCTATATCTGTGTTACAAGTGGAACCATAAATGATAAAAGCATCCGAGACAGGCGTGTTCAAACAAATTGACAATATTTATTGATCACAGCATTTCCGGTCTTGGATATGTTCCCATTGTTGTCACTAGCCGAGATCAAACAAATGTATGGCAGCACTTGCTGCGAACTCAAACAGTTTAAAAAGATAAAAACCAATAAAATTACAAAATAAACATGCAAAAAACAATCGGCTGAAACAGAAATCACAGACCAGGAAGTGACCAAAGAAAAAAAATGATAAAAAGCTTCAAAGCAGTTGGTCTGCATCTGCAGACCAACTGGAATAAAACTAAAAACAATATAAAAAAGGACAGCAGGTAGCGGTATGCTGACTGGGGAACAGAAACAATAAAAACAATCAATAGTTTGTTAAAATACCCAGTTCTTCAAAATATTAAAGCAATAAAATGCTGCATACCTGTGGTATCAAGCACCCACACCCAGTCATATACCCTGTGGGTCTGCCTTCGGATACCGTAGCCCTGTCATAGAATACATACATTAAAATTATTTAAAAGACAATAAAAACGAACATGATTATCAAAAAGTTAAAACAAATTTACCCCAATGGCTCACAACTGACACACAAACAGTGGGGGCCCAGCAGTCACCCTGGCCACCCACAAGAATCTGGCACTAATGGGCAGCCCCGCCCACTCCTATTTAAAAGGAGCCTTAATGGCAGAGCCACACCCCACAGGTGTCACCCATCACATCTGTCATAAAAAACGTGATTAATTTTAGCAGTATAATTATGTATGTTAAATGTTTTTGAATCTGAATTGAATCTGCAGGAAGTGCATTTACAATATGCCGGAATATTCTCTTGGTGAACACAACATGAAAAATCCCTCTTTTTAATAAATAACTGACCAACTGTCGAACCATCAACAACCAAACAGATTTATTCTTGTAAATGATTTCTTTGTTATTCTAAATAAAATACCAGTGTAGGCTAAATGTGTGTTTATAAATCAATATCCAAGATAAAAGGGCTTGTTTATGAAATTCAGCTCATTTTAAGGGAATTTTTAACAAAAAATTATACTTGAGTAGAAAATGAATATCACCAAGATTATTGAATAATTATGTCAGAAAAGCATTCCAAATGCTGTCATTGTTTTTTCAAAAATTCTATGATCCATTTAATTTTAAAGGTATTGTTGATGGTAGTGAAGTCGAGCACCTCCAAACGGCCTTGATCTCTACAACCAGGAATAACATTTTTCTTAAGATAATGAGTCTTTTTCATCCAAACATAATTATATATCATATTATCTAATTTCTTATTTGTACTTTGGAGAATATCAAGCAATGAGGGAACATAGACAGATCTGGATATGCCTTCTGCCTTCGAAATCAAGACCCTACCAATTAAAGACAAATCTCTCATCAACCATGAACTGAATTTAGCTTGAATGTTTTTATAACCCCATTAAAATTTAACTTGTGACATTCTTCTTCATCTTTACAAATCACAATTCTAAGGTAGGTTACTTTTTCACTAACTGGTTTCTCTTCAAAGCTACCTATGTTACAATTTTTAAGTAGGAACAACCGATTTATAAATATTCATCTTTAATCCTGAGACATTGCTAAAGTCTCTAATGCAGTGTACTGCAATTGTTATTGGATTTGAGCCTTTAAGAAGATTGCTGTGTCATCTACTAACATTTTTATCAACAGCACTGATACTTTGAAAGGAAGACATTTTTATGTGTGGCCATTGTCTGAGCAACTAACAGAAACAAAAATACCACATGAAATGTTCAATCTTTTTGACATTCCTGTTTTTAGTTTTATGCAGCTAGAACAACCATTGTTTAATGTTTGAAAACCAAAAAAGGAAAAAGTTGCGTTCAATGGGGTCAAAAGCCTTTAAAAAAATCAATGAATAATATGAAGCTATCATCTGGTAAGAGGTCATTGTAATCTATCATATCTATCCTAATCTATATAAAACCAGATTGTTCTTAATCTATTATTTGATCTAATTTATGCTTGAGTCTTCAAGCAAAAATCCAAACAAATATTTTTGCTTCATTGCTTAGTAGTCTAATGGGTCTCTGATCTTCAAGTCTTAATTTATCTATATTTGGTTTAGGTTTAAAGTGATGACGTCTTGTGTCATTTAGATTACTGTCCTGCTATTTGTTCAAGTGTGAACAACAATGACCTTGAAAGACTTCAGAAAGTACAGAATTGGGCTGCGAGATTAGCTCTGGGTTGTCCTTTTAGGAATAACACAGACTGCAGGCATCAGTGTCTTTCATGATGAAACTTCAGGACAGGTTTGCATGTAGTGTGATTTTATTTCTGCATGAAATCTGGGCCCTGCACAAACCCCTGCTGCCTATCAATATGAGACATAATTTTAACACGAGAGAAGCTTCTGTTACTTTTACTCTCCCTCTACCACAAACCAATGCTCTCAAAAAAAGAGTTATATGTAGGTCAATTATAAGGATGTAATGATTCTTCAGGAATCGGTAAAAAAAATACGTTTAAAACTCATCAACATATTCATAAATGCAGAAAATTTAAAAAATCAATTTGACAGCTTTCCATGCAGGTGCGCCTGTGTGTGTAGGTGCTTACATGCAGTGAAAGTCAATGCAAACTCACGCACCCCAGAATATCTGGCCTCCGCACACGGGGCGCATATTGCCTTTTTTAAGTTGAGTTGCGAGCTCTACGTACAAATCAGGGATGCACTGAGCGTGTTCTGAATGTTCAACCTGGTTCAAGGTGCTTACACACCAGCTGCGTTCAAGAACGTGCACTCAGCAAACAAATTGGTCAGACAGTTTTTCACCATGGAGATTACATATGGATAAATGCATCACTCTGAGCTCTGGACTGAACCATCGAACCGCCGTACTGTCGAGTCTGCTTTAGCTAGGCTCCGTCCACAACCAGCTGCAGCCAACGGAGCATCGCAGCAATGATCACAGCCATGCCTTTTGTCTGTGCAGCTTCAGATGGAACGACCGGGGCTCTTTTGAGAGCAGATCATGTGGGATTACCTTTCACAAGTACTTATGTTTTTTTTTTCATCTGTCAACTTTCAAAGGTTTCTCAGTGACGTAGAATGACAGAAGTGAGGAGAAGCTCCAAAGACAAAGGGGGATTTTGACAGGCTCTGCAGGGAGACCTTCTAGCCTGAGGACTTTGACTGGACCAGGCAGATTGTCCATCTGAGAGAGGAGGTGATCCTGTCTGTCTTCATCCATCACATCTCCAAAGGGTTTGTGCATTTATCTGTTTTAATCTTAATTCTTTTGTTCTCCACCATAAGAAAAATGCTACAAGAACATGTTACAACACCCAAAAAATGATTTTCATTAGTGTGGGTCTTTAAAAATATATGTATTCATAAGATTAATGTAATAATTGAAAGGAAATGTTTTCAATTACTACCCGTTTTTGTGTATTATAACTTATTGTGGAATAGTAAGACATTTGCAAAGAAGCTTTAAGTAACTAAAGGGTACTTGGTGCTTTGAGGCATTTGAATTTGATATTGATCATATTGATAAAACATTTTCTTTTGAAGACTTCAGTCAGTCATCAGTTTTGTCAAAGTGGACACATTACTGGTAATAATTTCTGAACAAGTTTGTCTGACTTTGCGTCGGACGGTTCAGGCCTCCACATCGTGCGTTCATTTTTCATAATGCACACTTCGTCGGGTATATCCCTTACGTAATTCCGGACAAGACTTCCACTTCAACTGCCACTTCAAATCAAGGGGAAGGGAGAAGGGAAGAATTTGGATTGGGCCCAAGAATGATAATTCTACGGATTATATTCTTTCCAAGATTGTTACTCTTACAATAAAATGAAAGTATAATGTTTTTTATTATTAATTGTTTATTTTTTTATTCCTGGTAAGCCTGTTTTTGCAGAACTAACAGACATTTTCGCAAATCATACTCTTAAAATGCAAATAATTGAGTTTGTAGAAACATGGTTCTGAATTAGTCTCTTCTGGGGCTATAGTGTTATATGGATTCAGTTCAATTAATTTTAATTTTATTTCTATAGCCCCAAATCACAAAGAAAATTTGCCTCATTGAGCTTCATACAGGTAATTTTACAGATGCAGAAAAAAGTCATGAAATATAAAAAAATATCCAAAGACTAAACAGACTAAATAAAGTCCCTCCCTGTCTGTAAGGAAAAACTCCCAAAAAACCTGATTCAGGAAAAAAGAAGAAACCTTAGGGATTCCCACATGAGGGAGAGATCCTATCCCAGGACGGACAGGAGATACCAGAACTGGTAAAGAAAAATGAGCTTCTACAACTACGTATTTGAATAGAGTTCATTCAGATAGAGCTGAGGGACGAGTGGTGATGAAGTCCTCAGTCAGACGAAGCAGAAGTGCAGTCCACGACCAGGAGCAGGAGCGTGGGAGATCCACCTGGGATCTAAGTCATTGTATGAAAGCATTTGTAACTCATAATTTACAATAAAAGTCAAGACTGGAAATGTTTTTTCCTTTTCACAATGTAACTGCATTACATGTCTCTTAAATAAAAAGAAAAAGCAATTCTCAGAACGTCTTTTTCATTTTCTTTTTCAACACCACTCATTCTGTGACATAATTAAAATTATACAGACAATAGCATTTGATATTTAATTTTCGAAAAGTTCTCAGGTAAATTTTTGCCAAAATTCGATCAGAAATATCACATTTGAAAATTAAAAGGGGTTAACAGAAAGCTTTTTAGTTTTGGAAATGTACCTGCAATACTTGTCTCTAAAATAAAATGAGAAAGGCTTTTTCATTTTCTTCGTCAACAACACTCTATCTGTGACATAATTAAAGTGACAAAGCAGATGGAGACTACTTATTTGTTTTCACAACCTGCCCGCAAAAAGTGTATCATGAACCAGTTTGACCTAGCAGTTCCAAGGGCGCACCATGATGACGTCAGTGCTCCTCCACGCTTTGGTTTGTGCGGTTGGCAAACGACATGCCGTTCTCATTGATCTATATATAAAAGAGGGAAAAACGGAAGAAAAAGGACGAAAAACACAGCTGAGATTTATCTTTTCATCTAAAATTAACTGGAGTTTTTTTTTTTTTATTGAAACCTTAAAGACTTGGGAAAGTGTGCTACACTCTGGATAGTTGGGCATTCTGTTGCTCCCACCGTGCTCTCTGGCTGCAGCTCGGTGTCCAGCGGAGCTCGAGGTGGGATACAGGGCTGAATCACGCACAAGCCTCCAGTACTTGTGATATTTGGTTATTTTCGCACAGCAAAAGAGGGACGGGCCATGCACATTTTTTGTGCAAATTGTGTCCGGTGTGAATGAATGGCCCTGCCATGAAAATTCTACTTTTTTAGGTTTTAAATGCATGTTACTGTTCATTCCTCACTATAAAGAACCCCAAAGCAGCATTTTGATCCGTTCATGCATTTAAGAGTAATCCTCTAAAAACCTGCACTGTCTGCAGCAGCCCCTCCCACACCCATGAAAACGAGCGGTTGGAAACGTGCTGACTTAAGATCGATGCCAACAGCACCCTCCTGGAGGAGTCTGTGCTGCAAGCTCCGCCTACAGTCTAACATAACATTCAACTTCTCCAAAGAACTAGTGATGATCAGAAAAAAAAACTTTCATTTTAGATGCAGAAATCTCCCATTTGTTTCCTGTCTTCAATAAATTCCAACTCAAACAGGTGTTTGTTACTTTAGACACGCGGCTTCTTTAAGACACCGCCACCCCAGAAGCCGCGTGTGTTTGTGTTGTGAAGCGGTGTAAAGATGGCCGGGGCTACTGAAGGCAGATATATCGTGGTGCATCGATCTTTGAAGAAGTTTGGATTATTTTGGTGGGAAAAATACAGACATGGTGTCAGAGACTCAAGGATGACGTCATAAAGCGGACTGCACCAACACGCAACAACAGGCGGAGCTTCAGGAATCGAGCCGTTTTACTACCAATATAACTAATATCTCATAAAGAATTCCTTTTTTTGTGGTCCAAAGGTAATATATGATCTTATATATATAGTTATAATTCACTCTGAAAGGCTTAAGATTATGGAGTCTCGAAAGAGCCAAAATGAAATAAATATGTACACCATGAAATAAATAAATAAATGTGGCATTAAATAAATAAATGTGGCAATAAATAAATAAATGTGGCAATAAATAAATAAATGCTGCAATAAATAAATAAATGTTGAAATAAATGTGGCATTAAAATATTAAAAGAGCACATTTAAGTATTTCATGACATATTTATCTATTTCATTGCCCAGTGTGGGTCAAAAGTACGGAAGAGGATTAGGGCCATGGAAAAAAAAAAAAAAAGGCCAAGGGAAATTCTGACTTTAATCTCAGAATTCTGACTTTAAACTCAGAATTCTGACTTTAAACTCAGAATTCTGACTTTAATCTCAGAATTCTGACTTTAAAGTCAGAATTCTTTACAGTCCTGGCTGTACCAGCAGCAGCGTTGCACACATGTTTGAGTGAGGTTTGCTTGGGTGTATGTATGCATACATGTATATGTATATGTGTGTGTATGTATATGTTCTGACTTTAAAGTCAGAATTCTGACTTTATTCTTAGAATTCTGACTTCAATTTCATCACTGCCATATTTTATCAAAACACAAAATTTTAACATTCTCAAATTTTATCCATTTCAATCTTTTAAAAAATATTTTTAAATGTGTTAATGATTAGCACCTAAACCCTTAAGCACTTTAATTATAAACTAGAGAGTCCAGTAGACCCACTAGAGGCAGCTTCAAGTGGAAACCTGCACGTTACCTTTCGCAAAACTTCTTTTGCTCAGTCTGCTCTCTCTGTGAAGGGAAAGGACTCTGGAATTCACTCCCTGCTGATTTGAAATCTATGACCAGCTTCAGTCTTTTTAAAAAACAGACAAAGTCCTGGCTGTACCAGCAGCAGCGCGTTGCACACATCGTTTAGGGGTTGCTTGGGGTGTATGTATGCATACATGTATATGTGTGTGTATGTATATGTACATATATATGTATATATTTATCTCTTAACAAGTCTGTTTTTAAACAATTTTTATCATTTTTAACCAGTCAGTCATGTCTTATCACGATTATTTTATTGTATAAAAAGCCCATCTGGGACAAATGCTGCAAATGAGCTCCTGCTGTAAGCATGTGATATGGGCATGGGACTGCTGCTCTTGCTGTATGTCTATGTTTTTATATCCGTCCCTACTTAAATAAATACAAAACAAATCTCAGAATTCTGACTTTAAACTCAGAATTCTGACTTTAATCTCAGAATCTGACTTTAAGTCAGTTCTGACTTTAATTCAGAATTCTGACTTTAATCTCAGAATTCTGCTTAAAGTCAGGGTTCTGACTTTAATCTCGAATTCTGACTTTAATCTCAGAATTCTGACTTTATTCTCAGAATTCTGACTTTAACTCAGAATTCTGACTTTAATCTCAGAGTACTGAGGGAAAAAAAAGTCAGAATTCTGGGTAAAAAAAAAAAAAGAAGGCAGAATTCTGAACTACGGGGAGATGTGAGCCACTTCCTTTTGTACTGCTTATTTGGAACTCACCTGCAGCAGTAAAACCAACAAAAATGATGTCTGTAAGTGACTTTTTGCGTGCTCGGGGCTTACCGGAGGAGGCCATTTCGCTCATGGAAGAAGAGAAGTGGAGTTTAAACAAAGCTCTTTAATACAGAGCTTGAAAATAAAAGGGCGGCAGGCTATGCTAGCTTTTTTAGCATCTATCTGGCATTTGCACGTGTTTGAAGTCATTTTATAGAAATGTGCAGAATGCTGTTAATTTGTCAAGTTGAATATGTGTTCGTGACAAACTTATCCACAGTTTTACTGAGTTTCAATAAGCTATTTTATTAATCTGCGTTATGCACGTTTTACCGTCAATCCGTCAATGATTATGTTTAGCACGCCCATCTTGACCGTTTATATGAATAACTAACTACATGATCTTTAGTTATTGTTTGTAGCTGTCAGAAAATACTCCTGACATGTCTCAGAAACATTGTCGTGTTTTTGTAACTGTGTGATGCACACTTATCTTTATTTACACGGTTACAATAACGTCTCCGTTTTCAAACTTGTCGTCACGTGACGCTTTCTATCTTTTAATTATCTTATTTGCTAACAAACACTGCGCCGTCGACGGGGCCCCGTAAAATAATCATCTGCTGTCCAAACGTTTAACATAACAAAACGCAGCTGCTGTTATGCTGTACCAGCGCGAGTTTAAATAAGTTCAGGAGACGGAAGTCACGTGACACCCCGAGAGTAGGCGTTGTGTATCCAAGGCAACAGCCATTTCTTCTTCGGGGATCAGAGAACAGCAGCAATGTATTATTATTTTGAATGCTCATCAACATCCATATTAGCTAAGCTAACGCCACGTCTGTCGGTGCCGTTACAAAGTTACAGAGAGAGTGCAACTTTTTTTTTTTTTTTGACAAGTCGGGGGTTTCGAAAGGAACTGGGAGATTGAACGTTACGTCATTACGTAGTGCTCCAGAATCAATCCGATGATCAACTCTGTCTAGAATTTACCATCAGTTGCGGTGTCACAGTCAGTTTGGATTCATCTGATTTAACCCTTTATCCAGTGTTAGTGGGCATGCAAACAGACAGAAAGAAGCTCCAGTTATTCTTTTATTTTTTTTTCTATATGTATGTTTTGCAGCTGTGACATTAAATCATATTAATTAAACTAATATTTAATTTTTTATTGTTTTATTTTTCTTCTGTACAGATTGACAGTGATGTCATCGCCTTGATGGATGATGCAGCTCTGGAAAAATACATCCCCTCCTATGGAAGAAGAATGTTACACACTTTTTGAAGATGGCTGACTTGGATGATTTAATCAAACTGCTATCTTCCTACGTTTTATTGCGACATTAAAAAAATTTTACATTTTTTAACATTAATGAATTTGTCTTTGTTTGCAGATTGACAGTGATGTCATCGCCTTAGAGCACAGGTGTCAAACTCCAGGCCTCGAGGGCCGGTGTCCTACATGTTTTCCAATCAACCTGCCTTTGAAGCTCCTTATTGGCCAAACACACCTAATCCAGGTAATCAGCAAAAGATAAGGCAGGATTTCTGGAAAACCAGCAGGACGTTGGCCCTCGAGGCCTGGAGTTCGACACCCCTGCCTTAGAGGATGCAGAAATGGCACTTCACATCCCTTACCTTGGAGTCTGCAACACATCCTGGCAGAAAAGGCGTTTTTGCTCATTTTCTCTTCCCATCAGACACTTGACTACATTACTTCTTAGACACTTTATCATTCTTAATATTTTAAGTGCATTTAATGGAGCTTTATAATCTGTTGGACTCAATCAGGGTCTACTTTAGTCTGTTCTGTTTGATATAACCTTTTTCTAGAACTACTGTCAAGTCTTGATTTTGTATAATTGTCTCTTCTTTTCTTTATGTGTGACAGCACACATCAGAGATTACCTGTTGACAACTTTTCCTTATAATTTGACTAACCACTTTTGGCAATTTTCAATAAATATGTATAATTAAACACTTTTATGAGTTACTTTTCAGTGTTTGCTTGCATAACAGAGACATCAAATGATAGTAACCTAAGATCAAAAAATGTAACTGTAAAATCAACCATTTCCATTATATTTATTTGTGGCCTTTTGAAATATTCTGTCTATGGCATTACATGGTTTAGTTCTGCCATTGTTAATAATTTTGGTAACTGCTCTTTAAACATGGTAAAAAAAAAAAAAAAAGCTGTTATGGTTCAAATAACTTTTACACAAAACATTTCAGAGGAAAAACTTTTATTTATACATTTTTATAGAAGCAATGCAACTTCTAATTTTGTTTCAAATAATTATGCACTTAACTTTGACTGGTCTTATTCCAGAACAAACTTGTCATGGCTGCACAGTGATGTACACACTTGCCTCATACCAACAGGGCTTTGTTTAATTCCCAGATGCGCATTTCTGTGTGGATTTGGCATGTTTCTTCCATGGATGCGATCGGTTTTCTCCGGCTTCCTCCACCAGTCCAAAAAACTTGTCGATTTATCTAAATGTCCCTTGGTGTAAATTGTGGGTGTGTGTGGTTGTCTGTCTCTGTCCCAGAGATCATCCTCATCCTCCAAGCCATGACATCACTGTGAATCTGCAAAGACACATTAATTAGTGTTTAAAAAAAAAGAAAGTGTGTATTCACACGTAATTTTGGAAAAACGTGCGGCCAGAGCTAATCTTTTTTCTTATCGCACGGGCCCAGGGGCAAAGGGTTAAAGTTAGGATTATGGTTATGGTTAAAAAAGCAAATAGTTCCTGAGGTCAGCTGTCTCTGCAACTCAAGGCTCCACCAGGGGATGGGTCAAATGTGGAGAACACATTTCACACATTTAGGAGCGGACTGTTATGGACTTTAACTTATTTTAATTTTACGTGCGTCCAACAAAAACATCCAGCCTTGGACACACTTTAAATGTGTGCGGGCAATACAGCAATGAGAGCTTGGCTGCACTTATTACGTGTGGCCAATATGAATTTCCATCACTATCTATGCTGGTCGCACGGATATACGTGGGAATAACATCAGCCTAAAATAAAAGTGAATGTTTTTTTAATGTCACAATAAAACATAGGAAAATAGCTACTTTCTTTATCTTCAAATTGAGTCTTGGCATGTGCTTCTACTCTCAAGAAAGATTTGAAGTCCAGATGCCAAGACTCAATTTTAGGATGTCCCTGGATAAATGAGAACTTGACCCAACATGGAGCTTTCATGTTGCTGTATGCAAACCTTTGGCATTCATACATGTTGCCTGTTTACATGCTCACAAACATTTATGATAACGTGTGACGTGACAGGAAGCCTGAGCTTAATATTGTTGTAAATTTGAATAGAGATTGGTGGCTGTTTACACAGTCACGCATAGTTAATAATTAAATAAACAACACAAAAATCTTTTGGATAACAAGCCCAGATGTATTTTCTGAAGCATAATACGTACTTAAATCTCCAGAAAGGAGACGATAAGTAGATGAACGTAAACGGGCTTCGTGTAAACAAAACTGCCTTTCTACACACTTTCTGTGCACAACGTTAAACTCTGAGACTGTTTGTCAGTCACACATGTTTACCCTGATCTTTCAACAGCAAACGTACTTTATTAAAAGACGTGTTACGTCTGATATAGCATTTATGAAAAGCTAGCTTTGTTTTTAGCGCTTTTATTTACAAATTCAAATAACATAAATATCTTTTTTACTCACCTTTTGTTCCTTTATGAACACAGTGGCCTCATCTGGTAAGCTTAAAGCATGGAAAAAGAAACTTAAAAAGGACATTTTCGTTCGTTTTTCTCTGGTTTGCATGACTCTAGTGTGCTGCTAAAGCTAACTGTAGAATGTTGCTCACGGGCCTCCGTAGTTCTGACTTTAAAGTCAGAATTCTGAGTTTAAAGTCAGAATTCTGAGTTTAAAGTCAGAATTCTGAGAATAAAGTCAGAATTCTGAGTTTAAAGTCAGAATTCTGAGCTCTACTTTTTTGGTGTAAAATCTCTCAGAATAAAATATTTTGTGGACTAATCTTTATTTTGGTAATATTTCTAGCGAGAAATGTACCCGTTACTATCACGACATGCATTTATTTTGGACATACAGTTCGTAGTTTGTCTGTTTTGCTTGACTTTTCGGGCTCAAAAATCGTAAAACAGCAACGTCTAGGCTGCACGGAACAATCACGGAACCGGACGATCAGCAGGATTTGGGACCCGACCCGCATCGGTGCCGGGTCAAGGTTAGGGTTAGGGAAGGTTCGGAGAAACCGCCCGTAACCTTTTTAATCGGGCCCCGAATGACTTCTGTAAAGCTAGAACGTGTTCAGTCTGACTACTTCCGGTCCAGGAGACGGTCAAACGTGATCCCGAAATGAAAATTATCAAGCATAAAATAATGTTTGTTTAATTTCTGCCTCATAAACAAAAACAAATGTCGGTTATTTTAAGTGACAATAACGAGGAATGCTTTCAGACAAAATGAAGAAAGAAAAACACAATTGTGTTATGTTTTGCCATTCTTTTTATTTTATTATTATCATCACAATTATTATTATTAGTGGTAGTCGTAGCAGTATTAATCTATTATTATTGTTGTTGTTTTGGCACAGGGACTTTTTATCACTTTCTCCCTTTTTGTGAGGTATTCCAGCTTGTAAACTTTATTAGTTTATTCTTTAGTTGTATTTTATTGTTTACCCTTACTTTAGGAGACAAAGTTGTTTTTTTTTTAGGGGGTGTCATCAGGGTTTTTCAGGAGGGTTGTCCTGATTTCTCTAAAAGCCTCTTCTTCTTCTGAACGCTGGCTCAGTTTGTAAACCAAAGTCCTGATTCTGCTGGGTGGCAGGATTCCTCTGCATTCGAGCGCCTTGATGGTTTTTCCTTGCGTCTCTTTGATGTTGGATCCTGCCTGGTTTCCTGTTGGTACCTGGATTTTCCTCTAATCTATCATGATATTTTCTAATTGTGTCCCTGTGCTGTTGGATCCTGCCTGGTCTCTTTTCAATTTTGTGGGACTCCTGGAGAACAGCAGCTGGTCTCTGAGGAACATCTGTGACCTGTGTTGCTTCATACCTCTGGTGGACCTCCACTGCTGCAGGTTTCTTGATGTTGCTGCCAGCAGTGGGCTGCATCCCCCCCAAAGTGAAGAACGGATGTTGCAGTGCTTCACTTGGAGAGATGCGTTTGCTGGGATCCACCGTCAGCATCCGCTTCAGCAGGTCCACAAACTGTTCCGCTTCTCTTTTCTCTGCTGGGTCCAAATTGTCGGGGATGAGTTGGTCAAAGGAGGAGAAAATCATCTCGTCTGAGACCAATCTCCCTGTTTTCCTGCTTTGCTCTTCGGGCGTGTCCAGCTTCCAGGCACACTGAGAGTTTCTTTCCGTCTTGGAGAAGAAACTCCCGGTGTACCACCCCTGGTTCAGCACTTTCTGCTCAGGCATGCCTTGCATCTTCACCATGGTTCTGATGATGTCATATTCAGATTCCCTCCCATGGATGAGGGTTCCCGTGTACAGCACAGAGAGAACGTAGCCCAGTGTCCACATGTCTACGCGTTGGTCTAAGGGCAGACCCAGGATGACCTCAGGCGCCCTGTAGCACATGTTCTGCAAGGTTCTTCCAGGACGCATGTCTCCAATTTTACTATCCAAACCAAAATCGATGAGTTTGACCCTGAAATGCTCTGAAACTTGATCTACCAGCATGATGTTATCCAATTTAATGTCACAGTGGACCAAGTTGATGCTTTCCAGGCCTTTCAGGGAGACTATCATCTGCCAGGCAATAGTTCTGATTTCCTCCACAGTCAGGGGCTGGTACTTCCTCCGACGCATGAACTCATAAAGGCTCTCATCTAACATTTCCAATGCGATGCAGGTGTAGCTCTTGTAGCGAAAGCAATCGACCATCTTGACCACGTTTTGATTGTTGCCGTCAATCTCGCTCAGCTCCCTCAGAAAGTTGATTTCTGTTTGAGCTGAACCCGGAACAATTTTAATCGCTACAACTTTGTCAGTTCCCAGTTTCTTGCATTTGGCAACTTTTTCAAACGATCCTTCACCGAGGAACTTTTCCACCTTATAAACTCCCTTTTTACCCAGAAGGATGAAACCTTCTCGAACTTCAATTCGAGTATCTTAAACTTGAATTATCCGACATGATAATTTTACTTGGACGATACCGTGTGCTAATATAAAAATACCAGATGTCCGGTGTGCTACCGAAATACCAATATCCAAATACCAGACCAATATCTCGCTCGCAAAAAAGGGGGCTTCAATCTTCACAGTAAACCTGCTGGACGTGTCGCTCAGTCGGCTTCTATCAAGTGCATGCTAGGTGGTGAGGTGGGGTCTATTTATACGCTTTTTCGGATGACGTCATGTTTACGTCACAGCCACGTTCCGTCAACAAACAAACGTCGCCCTAGTTGCCATGGCAACGGCAAGATTTTCGCGTATGCGCACATCTGGACCGTGATCTGTGTTCGTGTTGAGTCTTCGTCATGTATTGCATTTATTTTACCATCTTATATCTGAATAATTCTCCTTCTGAAAGAGGCTTTATGGAGCCGAACTAGCAGAAAGGGGGAGGAGCTTTATCCCGAGATTCTGGTTCGGCTCGTCCAGTATGAATAGTCCTTCTTTGGAGCTTTTCCCGCTAAGAAGAAAGTTGATTCATGTTCCAGCATGTGGTAAAAGACGGGAAGGATATTTGAAATTTCTATTATAAAAAAACAGAATAAAAGCTCCAAAATGATTTTTTTCTAACTTAACTGCGCTTTTTGAGTTTTCTGTTTATACCTGATCAATTTTTGTCTTCTAACATTATAGAGTTTTAATGTATATTTCATAAATAAAATGTCTATTTTGATACAGACACTAGACTCCAGGACGGCCGCTTTTACGCGCAGTGGATCAGACGTGAAGAGTTTCTGCTCCTTTTCTTTGAAAGCGTTCACATTCGCCGTAGCCGGTGGTGCATTCAGGGACTGCATGGAATTTTCTAGGTGTAATTGAGAGCTCGCTAGTGCTGCATTCAGGTGCCCTGGTAATTTATATGCTCACTCTGATTTCAGCCAACACAAACACACTCACGTTTTGCCAAGTCAATGCTTTAAGAAAGGTACGTTTTCACACGTTCAGAGTCTGAAACTTGTCAAAAACAGGTTTTTATCTGCAAGGTTGACAGAGATTTATTACATTCAAATCTGCAATGGAGTGCAAGAGTAAATCAACATAAAATGTTTGGATCACACACAGAGAGGGTGATGTAGACGGTTGATATGAAAGGGTTTGGTTTTCTTCCACTGGGTCAGCTCAGACACGTCCTAAGGTGGAACTGACCCGGTTCTGTGGTCTCCTTGTAGTTCTGGTTCTGAATGTGACTGGAGATTCAAGTAGAACGTCTTTGAATCAAAGGAAGGAGATGAACAATCCTGATCCAGAACAAAGGAGTGCATGATGTAAAGTGATTATAACTCTTGATTTTATATGTCCATCCATCCATCCATCTTCTTCCGCTTCATCCGGGACCGGGTCGCGGGGGCAGCAGTCTAAGCAAAGATGCCCAGACTTCCCTCTCCCCGGCCACTTCCTCCAGCTCCTCTGGGGGGACCCGAGGCGTTCCCGGCCAGCCGAGAAACATAGTCTCTCCAACGTGTCCTGGGTCTTCCCCGGGGCCTCCGCCCAGTGGGACATGCCCGGAACACCTCTCCAGGGAGGCGTCCAGGAGGCATCCGAACCAGATGCCCAAGCCACCTCAACTGGCTCCTCTCGATGCGGAGGAGAAGCGGCTCTACTCCGAGCTCTCTCCGGGTGACTGAACTCCTCACCCTATCTCTAAGGGAGCGCCCAGCCACCTCCGGAGAAAACTCATTTCAGCCGCTTGTAGTCGGGATCTCGTTCTTTCGGTCACAACCCAAAGCTCATGACCATAGGTGAGTACTGGAACGAAGATCGACCAGTAAATTGAGAGCTTTGCTTTCTGACTCAGCTCTCTTTTCCCCACAACGGACCGGTACAGCGACCGCAAAATGGCGGACGCCGCTCCAATCCGCCTGTCAATCTCACGCTCCGATCTTCCCTCACTCGTGAACAAGACCCAAGATATTAAAACTCCTCACCTGAGGCAGGAGCACTCCACCACCGAGAGAGGGCAAACTACTTTCTCGGTCGAGAACCATGGCTCAGATTTAGCGGTGCTGACCTCATCCCAGCCGCTTCACACTCGGCTGCAACCGCTCTCAATGCATGCTGGAGGTCCTGGCCTGATGGAGCCAACAGAACAACATCATCTGCAAAGAGCAGAGAGGAAATCCTGTGGTCCCAAACCAGATCCCCTCCGGCCCCTGGCTGCGCCTAGAAATTCTGTCCATAAAAACTATGAACAGAACCGGTGATAAAGGGCAGCCCTGCGGAGTCCAACATGCACCGGGAACAGGTCTGACTTACTGCCGGCCATGCGAACCAAGCTCCGCTCCGGTCGTACAGAGACAGGACAGCCCTGAGTAAGGCAGCGGATCCCCAGGCTTCCCCCGACCCCATAATCCCAGAGCACCCTCCACAGGACAACGGGGAAACACGGTCGAACGCCTTCTCCCAAATCCACAAAACACATATGGACTGGATGAGCGAACTCCCACGAACCCTCCAGCACCCTGAAGAGGGTATAGAGCTGGTCCACTGTTCCACGGCCAGGACGGAAACCGCACTGTTGTGTCTTGAATCGAGGTTCGACTATCGGACGGACTCTCCTCTCCAGTACCTGGCATAGACTTTCCCGGGAAGGCTGAGGAGTGTGATTCCCGTAGTTGGAACACACCTCCGGTCCCCCTTCTTGAAAAGGGAACCACCACCCCAGTCTGCCAGTCAGTGGTACGGTTCCTGTCTGCCACGCAATGCTGCAGAGACGTGTTCCAAAAACACTCACAGCATCCAGAGACTTGAGGTACTCAGGGCGAACCTCATCCACCCCGGAGCTTGCCACCGAGGAGCTCTTTGACTACTCAGTGACCTCAGCTTGGGTGATGAACAGTTCCACCCCAGTTTCCCTCAGCCTCTGCTTCCTCAACGGAAGGCGTGTCAGCAGGGTTGAGGAGATCCTCAAGTACTCCTTCCACCGCCACAATGTCCCCAGTTGAGGTCAGCAGATCCCCACCTGCACACAAAACGGTGCCTGCAGAAAACTGCTTTCCTCCTGAGGCGCCGGACGGTTTCCAGAATCTCTTTGAGGCAACCGATAGTCCTTCTCCATGGCCTCACCAAACTCCTCCCAGGACCGATTGATTTTATATGATAAAACTGAATCAATAAAACATTTTTAGGGTTTAGTTTTTGCTGCTTTTCTTGATTTATTTGACATTTTCAGATAATTTAATGGAAAGTAAATTCTAGACTCCACAGACAGCAGTCATTTCATATTCTTAACATTTATTTCTCAACTTTAATCAAACAAACAAATATAACAAAATACTTATAGTTATTTTATTACATCAATGACTTTTTGTTATTTGATCATTCATTCACATTTGTCTCTCATATTATTAATAAACATGTCTGTTAAAACTAACAAATACATTTAAACAAATAATGACCATTTCATAAATCCAGATCAAAGTAGTTTCCTTTGTTTCCATCTAAAACTGATCATGTTGTCCCATGAATCTGTGTGTGAGTCCATGTGTTCCTGTTGGTTCTATGGTGTGTTTTGAGTCTGTGCTGTCTTGTGTCTGTGAAGACTCTCTCTGCTGTGGTTCCTCCTCCCAGCTCCTCCTGATGCTCAGCTCTCTGTCAGCTCCTCTTTTTGCTGCCTGGATGTGGAGCTTTCCGTCTGGAGACAGGCAGCAGGAGACGGCTTCAGGGCTCAGGCCTTCAGGCAGATCCAACTCCCGTCTGAACTCCTGGAGTCTGGACGAGTAGGAGCCTTTCCCGTCTCGTCTGTTTCTTTCCGTCTCCCGCTGACTCTCAGCTTCCTGCCCACCTGCCTGACTCTGGAGAAAAGCCGCGAGTGTCCAGGGTCAGGCCAAAGTGCTGTCCGTCTTTGTCCAGCTGGAAGCTCACTGGTTGCAGGGCCACACTGCTCTGGAGAGGCTCCGTCTCCTCCAGGATGTTGTGTTGAAATGTGTCCATCAGCTCCAGACTGCGGTGCAGCTCCTGCAGGTTCCTCTGCAGCAGATCCTGCTGGGAGAACAGAGGTCTGACCTCTGGCCACAGACTGCATACAGGTGGAAAGAAGAGCATGGATGGACTGAGGTCAGAGTCAAGTCCCCGAGAGCACAGCATCTTCAGAGTTTCAGGTCTGAAGTCTTTGTGTTGTCAGATGAATGTTGGTTGAATCCAACCCGGTCTCAGTGAAATGCGTACATATTCCACGGCTTTGCACCCTGGGAATACCGTGCATAGTATACGCCAAACACGGTTTTTGCGTGCATATGATACGCAGTTGCAGCCCATTCAAAACAACAGGAACGGCTTTTAGGTTTCGTTTTGATCACGTGGTCGGATGTTTAGGTTTCTCCGGATCAGGTGACTCATCACGTGACTTTTGAGTTTCTGCCGGTCTATCACAGACTAACAATATGGCGGTAGATCCACTACTTTTTTGGTGTAAAATCCCTCAGAATAAAATATTTTGTGGACTAATCTTTATTTTGGTAATATTTCTAGCGAGAAATGTACCCGTTACTATCACGACATGCATTTATTTTGGACATACAGTTCGTAGTTTGTTTTGCTTGACTTTTCGGGCTCAAAAATCGTCTGGGGTGCACGGAACAATCACGGAACCGGGCGTTCAGCAGGATTTGGGACCCGACCCGCATCGGTGCCGGGTCAAGGTTAGGGTTAGGGAAGGTTCGGAGAAACCGCCCGGAACCTTTTTAATCGGGCCCCGAATGACTTCTGTAAAGCTAGAACGTGATCAGCCTGACTACTTCGGTCCAGGAGACGGGATCCCGAAACGAAGATTATCAAGCATAAAAATAATGTTTCTTTAATTTCTGCCTCATAAACAACACAAATGTCGGTTATTTTAAGTGACAATAACGAGGAATGCTTTCAGACAAAATGAAGAAAGAAAAACACAATTGTGTTATTTTTTTTACAGTTCTTTTTATTTTATTATTATTATTATCATCATAATTATTATTATTAGTGGTAGTCGTATCATTATTAATCTATTATTATTAATAAAAAATAATATTATTGTTATTATTAAAACATGATAATAATAATGGTGTTGTTGTTATTATTATATCAATAATAAATAAATGATAATAATTATTGATCCATAAGATCAACAGATTCCAAGTTTTTATGATTCTTGAAAGCTGAAGGGGTCAAGAGAGAATCTCACCATTCAGAGAAATTTTTTTTAATTATTGTTATTTCTTAAAATTTTATTGATACAGGTTTGTGTCTGTTGTATACTTGGTTTAATAAAATATCAGAGGATGGTGCTGTATCATCCATAGGATGAAACATAAATGTAACGTAGCGCTGTCTGATTTCTTCCGGTCTAGCAGATGAAAATAAGTGATCTCAAAACACAGATTCTAAACCATCAAAATAATGTTCCTGTGAATTCTGCCTCATAAACTAGTAACGTTTATTCACAGGGCAAGCTTCTTAGTGGCAAGAACAAAATATGGAGGACATCACCTGGGTTTTGGGAGGGAATTTAACATATTTTAGGATGTATAAACACTTGGGCTGTGTTTTGATCACTGTTCAAGTGACAATTAGACAGTTGTTTTCAACATTATTTACTTCTTTGTGTTCAAGACGTAGTCTTTTTAATGTACATTCTTTCATGTGTCTCAACTACATAGTGGTAATGGAACGCTTTTATGTTGCTATGGCGGTAACAAAGGACGCTAAGCAAAACCTGAAAGAACCCATAGCAAAGCAAAACTGAAGATGAGATCTCGTTTCTGTCTCGTTTACGTCTCCTAGACATGAATGAGAAAGGTTTGAGACAAGACAGCTTTTCTCACTCTTCTCGAATACGTCTCCTGAGAAATAAGTCTCACAGTGAGCACTATCTGAGATCTCAAACCTTTCTCACGACTGTCTCTTCTCCAGATCTCAGTTACGAGAAAGATGAGACGTACTGCAGTGTTCTGAAGCATGTCTCATTTTGATCTCTTTACTGTCTCAGCTATGTCTCACTGAACTATTTGCATGATTCTGTCTCTCGTTGCTCAATAAGATCTCAATTTAGTCTCAGCAAAAAAAAAAGTGAAACCTGGAACAAGAACTAAAATGAGTCATTTGTTTCTTGCACACGATCAGTTTACATCAGACAAAAAATCAATTATGATGTATTTATATTCAACTAACAAGTTGTTTATTCCTTAAACATTTCAACTCATTCACATTTTCAAGCTAGAAGTCATACATTACTGTAAGACATGTTGCAAAAGATATCTTTTTGAAACTTAAAAAAAACCATGAAATTTCACAATAAGCAGCTTTGACAGCTGTGTAATAAATACAGTTGAGATTAGTGCTGGGTGATATGACGATATATATCGTGTGGGCAAGAGAAAAGTGTCTATCGTGGCATTTCTCCTCTATCATTTATATTGTTGCCAATTTGATCAATTATTACGTCAAATATGTTATCATCAGACCCTCCAGGATTTTGCGCGATTTGACTTTCACTGTAATTTTACCCGATCTACCGTAACAGTCATGAATGACGATGCAGCTTCAGGACCGTTTCTGACTCCTTACGAGAGTCGTGCTCCCTTTTATCTCTAGTCCTCACTTATTTTCTTTCAAGATTGTAAGACATGATGTGCAAGAAAATATTTTTTTTAACTTAAAAAAACCTCAATGAAATTTAACAATAACATTGCAGTGTCAATATAATATATATTTTTTTATAATATATTTTTATATTTTTGACAGCTGTGTAAATTAATACAGTTGAGATATTTTTTTTTTAACAGAAGAACACAAAGGTTTTAGATGCAGAAAAGGCACAATATAAATGTAGCCTATATGTCTTGTTAAATATATAAAAATAATATTGGAACTATAACATCGCATTACATTTAGCCAGTAGAAGGAGAAGACGTCGCAGGGAAAGTGCGGGAACGTTTTGAAAACAGCAACCTAGAGAATTGTCCATTTGCGGTTTAAGCTGCAACTTTTGTTCCAGCCACACACAGAGACTACGAGAGGTAAGAATTGTAATGCTTATTTGGTTCACCGTTAAAGAGAGGTAAAATATTAACTTATTAGACCGAATGGCCAATGGAATATGTATGAAGCAGTATATTGGTGCCTGTTCAACAAGTATTTAGTGCAAACTACTTTACTAAATGCGCTTTAATTTCGGCACTTTTTTGGGCTATTTCAATTATTTTAAAACGTAATGTAGTTCCAGTGTTACTTGTTGCGCAGAGAAGGTAATTAGCGTGACACGCAGCCTTTACCATGCGGCGACAACAATAGCCGGCAGCCCCTCCTCCAGCTGGAGGGAGTCTCTGTACCGTGAGTATGTCTGCTGCAGTCTCTCAATGTTTGAAGTTAGCTGTTATAAAAATGATGTTAGCTTCTTAATTATGTTAAAATTCGATGTATTTGATTAAGAAACTGTTGTTTTGTGGTTTACATGTACTTTTTAAGTGTTTTAGTGCCAATTTTGACCACAGTGTTCTGTTGTGATCACGTAGTGAGCTGACCACGTGTCGTCACTGCCCTGAAGAGCTTCTGCTGTTTCTGAAGGTGAGTTTAATGTTTTATTTTGGTGATGTTACATTTATTTTAAAAGAAGTATTTTCCTTTTATTTATTTATATTTATTTATTTATTTTTTTGCTTCTAGCAAAGTATGTTGTTGAAATTGTATATTTGTTAGACTTGTTTAATCTTCCTCGTGCATCGATCAAACTGACCCTGTTTGAACCGCTCAGTCATTTCCGGTTGGGGCTGCGGGCCGCTGTTAATATCCAGACGGGTTTTTACAAGATGGCTAGCAAAATACACCAAAATAAACTGCAAAAATGATTAAAATTTTATGTGTCACCCTACATAACAAACTTAGAAGATGATTTGCTACAGCTAATGTTATATGTGCAGATTTACAAGCGACTAGCTCAAAAACTGATGGAAAATCATGTTGACGACAATATGAGCAGCTAATATGCAGAATGTGGAAATGCAGCACGTTTTGATTACTTCCAAGCTATATTATAATATATTTATTTTATGCTAGATAAAAATAAAATGGAGAACGCCCCTAATTTATATCTATAAATTGGGCCGTTCTCCATTTTATTTTTATCTAGCATAAAAGAGATATAATATTATTGTGTTTAAATTACTACCAAACTAGATTATAAATTTAGCAAAAGCTTAGAAAGAATCTTTAATTTTCAGTATCAGGTAAATTAAGCAGTCTGACAGACGCACAACATCTGTCTGAAAGTCACTTCAAAGTTGACAGAGTTTTAAATGTTCTAACACGGTCACGTTTCATCTCAGGAAGTCTTATGATCATATTGTTCATGGTAGTGTTTTGTGAGCACTGATTGGTGTTTTTAGGAAGGCAAACTTAGCTTTTTTGGATGTCATTGTGTATATACAATGACAAACTAACATACAGCGTAAGAAAATGAGACAACAGCAGCAATAGCACACTGAGATTTGAATTTACTTTGCCACAACCAAAAATAAAAGATTGGTCTTATTTTACAACAGAAATATGTCACACAGCTCCGTGCAGAATCCATTCAGATCGTTGAGGATGGTATGGTTAGCTTGCTGTGGTTTAAAAAAATGTGGTAGATAAATGTATTTTTTCCTTTAACAGGATGAACAAGAAAGAAATGCCAGCAAAGAAAACGTTCTGGATTCCAACCCAGAAAATGAAGGGCCGAGAGAACACCCGTTAACGGAATGAGCCATCTTGTAAGTGTTGAAGTTGTTGTTTTGTTGTATGTATGTTTGTGTGTGTGTGTGTGCGTGTGTGTGGGGGGGTGTGTGCGTGTGTGTGTATGTGTGTATATATATATATATATATATATATATATATATATATATATATATATATATGAAATATATAAGTTATATACAATTAGCACAAGGACAGAGTTGGACATAATTTCATGTCTACCACAGACACCATTGAAGATGAACAAATAAATTCTTGAGGAAAAAATAAAAGTTCAGCGCGCTGTCTTGTGGGGTCCAGATGACCCGACTTCTAATGTAAACATGCCTATATTTGCACAAGGGTTTAGAAGGTTCCAAGCAGGGCCTCCAAAACCGTTATTTTAATAGACGACTAATCAAATCAAATCAAACTTTATTTATAAAAAAGCGCTTCTCATGCTTTGCGCAGCTCGAAGCGCTTTACATTAAAAACAAAAACATATACAATAAAAGCCAACACCCCCACCCTCTATCAACACATACAACCCATAATCCCACACACAAAGAAGACAATGAAAAATGACTTATAAATGAAAACTGCAAAACAGACATAAGGCTTGGCTCTGCTGTGAGGAAACGGTATGGAGGATTCTATCATACCAGGAGCAGCTCGGTCAAAGGAACATCGCCACGGCACCCACCCAAACCGGGACAGCAACAGAGTCCACTCCACAGCTGTGAGGCTGCAGTGCAGGACTCCAGCCGCCCCAACAAGGGCGAGAACCACGGCAACGACCCCAGACCGAGCCAGCAAGCCCTGATATGATAGATCCCCACAGGAAACACTGGGGTTAAAAATAATAGTAAAATACTAAAATGTAAAATACGTAAAATATAAAAGCAATAACATATTAAAACTAATATAATAAATAAGGACATAAAATCAACTAAAAGCAGAATTAAAAAGGTGGGTCTTGAGCCTCTTCTTAAAAACCTCTACGGTCTCTGCGGCCCTGAGGTTCTCCGGCAGACTGTTCCAGAGGTGAGGACCGTAATGAGAGAACGAAGCCTCACCATAAGTTTTGGTCCTCACCTTAGGAACAACTAACAGGCCGGTGCCGGAAGACCTCAGGGTCCGCGAGGGTTCATACTTTAAAAGAAGATCATTGAGATAAGAAGGCCCAAGACCATAAAAACATTTATAAACCATTAAAAGAATCTTAAAATCAATCCTGACACGCACAGGGAGCCAATGCAGCGATTTCAAAACTGGTGTAATGTGTTCCCGCCCCCTGGTTCCCGTCAGAACTCGTGCCGCCGAGTTCTGTAATAATTGTAAATTTGAAAGAGACTTTTGAGGTAAACCAGAGAGCAGGGCATTACAATAATCTAACCGACTAAAAATAAAAGCATCAGCACCTCTGTGCTGGCAAGAGAGAGGAATGGGCGGACTCTGGTGATGTTTTAGAGATGATAAAATCCTGTCTTGACGACATTTTTAATGTGAGGGATAAAATTCAGCTCAGAGTCTAAAAGAACACCCAGGTTTCTCACACAGTGAGAAGGTTTAAAATTATGAAGATATGGTAAAATCCTTTCTCTCTTGTCTTCAGGACCGATGATTAAAACTTCTGTTTTGTCCTGGTTGAGCTGAAGGAAGTTCTCTGCCATCCATGACTTAATGTCTAAAATACAATTTAAAAGAGTGTTTATAGGTTCAAAGTCATCAGGAGACACGGCGATGTAAAACTGAGTATCATCAGCATAGCTGTGAAATTTAACGCCGTGTCTCCTGATGACTTCCCCAAGAGGCAACATGTATAAATTAAAAAGAATGGGACCTAAAATTGACCCCTATGTAATGTATTTTGTTTTTAAAAATGTAAAAAGAGTCTAATGCTGCTATCCCAATACAAATGTTGTACTGATGATGCTGGCCAAATGCCAAATAAAATGTTACATTTACATTTTTAGTATTGTTTTTAATTTTTTTACTGTTTCTCAAGTCATTCTCATAAATGGCTTTGGTGAGACGTGAAAGAGACATGAAACAGACAATGATGAGATCTCTTTTAGCGCTCATTCTTCTCAGATGTGTCTCATTAGCGTCTCAGATCTGTCTCGTCCTTTTCTCCTTAATCCTCCTATAAAATACCTGAGACAAATGAGATCAGAACGAGACTATTTTGAGATCTCTTTTGTTTCTCCCACTTCTTAAGTCTTGCTCAAATAGCTTCTCAATTCAATCTCATTTGTCTCGTTGGTGTCTTTGCTCATCCTTGCTTATTTAACCCTTCCGCTCTCCTTGGGGTCCAGATGGCTCCAACCACATATTGTTATGCGATTTCTTCCATGACAAATGTGGACGAAGTGGGACAGGTTTTTACGTCTGTCATGGACATTAGTGAAACTCAAAAATCAGTGGAAAAAAAAAGTTCAGCGCACTGTCCTGTGGTGTCCAGATGACCCCACTTTTAATGTAAACAAGCTAAGGAGAACGGAAGGGTTAAGACACAAATGAGCACAGAATGATCCAAAGATGAGACGCTCAAACTGATCTCAAACATGTCTCAGGAGACGAGATTGAGCCACATTTGAGCAACAGATTTTTCCTATGGGAAGCTGCTGTTGCTCCACGGTGATACATGTGAATCATCTGCGTTTCCATTTAACATATGAGCTCAATTTTATCAAAATTCTAGTAATTGAGAAAACATAGGTTTGCAATGAAACTGTTTCCATTCAATATTGTTTTTGATTGACAAGATATCTCAACAATACAGCATGCATATCTTAAAAATACAATTATTATTGAATATAAATGGCTCAGAACAAAGCAGCATACATAAACAAGATCTCAAATCAGAATACGAGGGAGAAAGAAAGGAAAAAATAACAGTAAACAACATCCAAACAATGTGGGATATGTTTCATAGCTTGCAGTTTCTCATAAAAATGTACAAATTAAGGTCTATTAACTATTTTAAGAATGTGTTCTAAAAATTCAAATAAGACAGGCCTTGTTACATCAGTAAATTGTGTTTGAAACCAACAAGAACTAGTGGCACTGTCAAAAAACAACATTTATGTATCAAATTTTTCAAATATTATTAAAGTATTAATACCAAATTTTGCTTTTTGGTTTTCTGTTTTTAGACCAAATCTAATCGTTTTGAAATGTAAAAGGAACACTATTGAAAGTTAACCAGCTCTAAAAATCAAACCAGAAAAATTTAGATTTCTACCATTTTTTAAAAACAATGAATAAAACAGTTGCTAAACTGTTTATTTGTCGTTGCTACAAGAAGTGTCCGTATTTTTGTCAATATTTAAAATATTATGAAGGTTATAATTAGATGGAAAAATAACAGTCAAGATTTTAAAGTGATTTTCTTTTGCTTTTGGTTCAATTAAAAAATAAACCAAAAATAACCAACACAGGTCTCAGTAGATCTTATGATTCTCTTCAGTCAGTCCCTGTCTGCTTGCAGATCCACCATGGATGTGGTCAGGACAGAATGGATTAAGGCATTGTAGAAGATGGTCAGCAGCTCCTGACACAAGCTTTTTCAGTCACTTCTTAAGCTATCACAGGAAGTACAACCTCTGCTGGGCCTTTCTCCAGAGTGAGTCAACCTGGGAGGTTCACTTAAGGTCCCTCAAAAAAGTGGACCCTAAGAACGTGTATGGGTCTATAGAGGGGACTGTTCTGTTCAGAATTGTGTGAAGAGGATGGGGATGGGGGGGTTGTGTTCCTTCTCGCTGAAGTCCACTGTCATCTCTACAGTTTTAAGTATGTTCAGCTCCGGGTGGCTTTGGCTGCACCAAAGGACAAGACGCTCCGTTTCCCGTTCTAACAAGTGGAGGAAAGCACAGTGACGTTTTGATGGAGGAGCTCTGGGATGATGGTATTAAATGCAGAGCTGAAGGCCACAAACAGGATCATGCATAGATCCCTGCAGAGTCAAGGTGGTGTCAGATGTAGTGGAGAGCTGTGTTGACTTTATCGTCTGCGTCATTTAATCAGGACTTCTTAGGAACTGGATGATGGTGGATCTGTTGAAGAGACGGGTGAAACTTTGAGGCAGCTGGTCAGTGCAAACTTCCAGACAGGATGGAGACACTCCATCAGGTCCTGGAACCTCCTGATCTTCTGCTTCTGAAACTGTTGATGCACATCAGATCCTCAGTCCAGGTTAGGTGTCCAGTCTGAAGGAAGTTGAGACAAGTCAATCCTTTTGATTAAGATTGATGGGGGAGGGAATGCTATGTTCCTTTAGAACCTGAATAGAAGTCGTTATGGTGGCAGCTCTCTGCAGGGTGGGGGTGGGGCATCTCTTTTCATGAGGGTCTGCAGAACTTTAGAAACATGCAGTTGTTGGCAGAAAACTGCTCTGTTATCTTTGCAGTGTTGGTCATTTCAGCTGCCTTAATCTTCATTTTCATCTTGTTCCTGACCTATTTCTAAAGGTCACGACCCCCACTTCTGTAGGCCTCCTCCTTGTCCTTGTGTGTTTGCCTCAGCAGCTGTAAACCATTGTTTGATGTTGTTGAATTTGCAGAAGGTTTTGGTCTGCAGGCATGTCCTCACAAAAACTGATCTAGGTGTTCCAATCTTTGCATTTTTCCTCTTGGACTCATCCGTCCATAACAGTCTTCACTTTGGGTTTAGCTGATTTCAGCTTTCTTCTGTCGGTTGGGATGACATGAGGCAGTGGTTTGAAAGTCTCAAAGTAGCACAGGGAACTGAGTGATATGCATCGTGTAGTAGTGGAGTGTTCAAGGTGCGACAGGTCACCTGCTGTTTGTAATAAACTTAATTACATTTGAAAAATATATGAAAAAACAAAACAGCACTGAGCCCTAAAGAGCCTGGATAACCCTAGATGGGGCTTTAAGCTCGTGGATCCTGTAAAACCTGGTGATGGGTCGCTCTCTTTAGAATTGATACATACGTCACCGTTGAAGTGTGGGACCTCTGTAAAATTCAAAATTCATCTATACATTTAAAAATTGTGAAATAGCTTTGGTATGTATTCAAAATTTGGAAGGTTAGACTATATTTCTTCACAGAAGTCATGATACATCCCAGAATGTACTGCACATTTTAGGAGGAGACTGGGTTGAAATTTTACACTGTTAGCAGCAAAGTTGACAAAGTTATGAAGCTCCAATTAATGTCTATTCATGTAGATTGCATAAACCTTGTCAAAGTTTCAGGGAGGACTGATCAAACGTCCCATGTGTGATCATTGTTGTTTAGGAACAATCCTCTGAACTTCTTAAAATGTACAAACTGGGAGTTGTTACTACGCAGAGTCTAAAGTCCTTGTCACCAACAGATTACATTAAACACAAGCAGACAAGAATGCTGAAGTTCTAAATAATTAGTTTCCGAAAAACGAGTTTGTCAATTTTTACAGCACTCTCAACTTTACCAATTTAAATCTAAAAAACATCTGTTCATTTATCAATTTATTAGCAATACCAGAGCTCATATTCATTTACATCATTATTTTATTAATAAATAATTTGTTTAAGCCTCCCATCTCTTTGACCTGTGGTCTGATAAGAAGTTAAAAGTAACTATTTACAATAAATTAGGGATATTATTTACATACATTCGGTACAATGTACAAATCAAAACAATTACATAGTCAGCCCCAAAACGACCTGTTTATCTCACACCAAAAATTGCTTCCCAACCAATCTTTAGTGAAACACTTGACAGTAATTCTCCAAATATCTTAAAGCTTTTTTGAATGGCGTAGACCAGGGGTGTCAAACTCAGTCGCACAGGGGGCAAAATCCAAAACACGCCTTAGTTTTCGGGCCAAACAGGATAAACATTTGTTGAACACACTAAAAATACATTATTAAAACTTTAAAACTGTAACTTTTTAATACAATTATGAATTAAATATTAATGGCATCACCTGCAAAAATGTTGGTGTGAATCCTGTGAGCTGAATTTGACTGCTGAAGATGAGTGCTGATAGATGAATTTTAATAAAGAATAAAAAGTGAGATTCTCTCTTGACCCCTTCAGCTTTCAAGAATCAATAAAACTTGGAGTCTGTTGATCTTATGAATCAACAATGTATTTATGTATCAATTGTATTTTGTTTATGTCATTCCTTTTATATATATTTTTTACATTATAACAATATAATAATGATGATAATAATAATAACATAATAATAACAACAACAACAATAATATTAGATTAATACTGATACTACTACCACTAATAATAATAATTATGATTATGATGATGATAATAATAATAAAATAAAAAGAACAGTAAAAAATAACACAATTGTGTTTATCTTTCTTCATTTTGTCTGAAAGCATTCCTCGTTATTGTCACTTAAAATAACCGACGTTTGTTTTTGTTTATGAGGCAAAAATTAAAGAAACATTATTTTTATGCTTGATAATCTTCGTTTCGGGATCACGTTTGACCGTCTCCTGGACCGGAAGTAGTCAGGCTGATCACGTTCTAGCTTTACAGAAGTCATTCGGGGCCCAATTTAAAAAGGTTCCGGGCGGTTTCTCCGAACCTACACTAACCCTAACCTTGACCCGGCACCGATGCGGGTCGGGTCCTGTTGTTTTGAATGGGCTGCAACTGCGTATCATATGCACGCAAAAACCGTGTTTGGCGTATACTATGCACAGTATTACCAGGGTGCAAAGCCGTGGAATAGGCACGCATTTCACTGAGACTGGGTTGGTGAGTGAGGACTCAGACAAAAACTTTGCACCAGGCCAGATCAACAGAGCAGAGACATGAGAGTTAGGCCCGCCCACTGAGTTTGACGAGAGAATCTGACAGATTGCATTTTAATGGTGTGTCCACGTCCTGTTTCATGAAACTCACACATGTTCACGCTAAACTCCCCTTTGGTTTTGCTGCGTCCTCCGGCAAAATTTGAACCAAACGAAAGGATTTGCAGTGACATAGAACCTGACTGCAGACGCAGGACGTGAACGCCTGCAGTGGGATTTCCTCTCACACTTTTTAAGTTACAGAAAGACTGCGGCGCTCGCATTGGAGCTGTAACGTTAGTGGTGTGAGCCCGGGGTAAGATGTCTGCACATAGCAGGTTTAAGTGTTTAAACATGGATTTAAACATGAGCCCGGAGGTAATCACACGTCGCCTGCGTCGGTCTGCATTCAGGAAACCACTTTCAGTAGGAAGTCTTTTTAAAACGCGCGTAGAAGTCCAAATTCTGCTCTGCGCGCGTTTGCATAGACCAGGGGCAGGCGTGCCACCACTGAATGGTAAATGGTGTATACTTGTATAGCGCTTTCTACCCTCCTTCGAAGGCCCAAAGCGCTTCACAGTCACAGACCCATTCACCCATTCACACACACATTCACACACTGGGAAAGACAGTGGCCCGCCAGGATGTGACAATAAGCACTTTGCACTTTCATTTTTTTTTTTGGATTTGTAAAGAGTGACTATCTCGTCTCTTAATGAACTTTGGTACTCCATGGCGTCATAAGGAAAGGGTCCATCCACGCAGCACGATGACAGTGACCCTGCCCACCCATATAAATACTGCGGGTTTTCTCTTTTTTTATTACAAAAAACATTATAGTTTCACACAAAGGACATTAAATTCCGTGTCAGCCTTCATAACACGGAGGCCTTCGGGCAGTTAAAATCAATATGCACCGGAGGAAAAAAAAAGTTTGCCGCAGTGAAATTTAGAAAGTAATAATTCCTGTGTTTGTAACTGGTGAGATGAAGGTGTGGGGATTTGAGCGCATACAGTGTATCAGTGGATGGAACGTGAGCGTGTGCGTGACTGGCAAGAGCGTGAAGCAAAACTTTATAATGCACAGCTTTTTTTATGTTCATGTTTTTGGCGTCGCTGACATTAATGAAGTTATGTCATGATGTATGATTTCAGATCCAGGTGGATCTCCCACGCTCCTGCTCCTGGCCGTGGACTGCACTTCTGCTTCCTCTGACTGAGGACTTCATCACCACTCAGCTCTATCATCTACAACCAAGCTTTTGGGGCGGCCATGGTGCAGTGGTAGGGCAGTCGTCTCATGATCGGAAGATGGTGGGTTCGATTCCCTGCCCGCCCATGTGTCAAAGTGTCCTTGGGCAAGACACTGAACCCTAAATTGCCTCTGGTGGGAGGTTGGTGCCAGTGTTCAGCAGCAGAGCCATCACCTGTGTATGAATGTGTGTGTGAATGGGTGAATGGGTCTGTGACTGTGAAGCGCTTTGGGCCCTCAAAGGAGGGTAGAAAGCGCTATACAAGTATACGCCATTTATCTGAACAAACTATTCAAATACGTAGTTGTAGAAGCTCATTCTTCTTCAACAGTTCTGGTATCTCCTGTTCTGGGATAGGATCTCTCCCTCATGTGGGAATCCCTAAGGTTTCTTCTTTTTTTAGTGAGAGGGAGGGTCTAAGAGCAGGATAACCAGTTTATTTAGTCTGTTTAGTCTTTAGATATTTTTTCATGTTTCATGACTATTTGCTGCATCTGTGAAATTACCTGCATGAAGCCCAATGAGGCAAAATTTTCTTTGTGATTTTGTCTATAGAAATAAAATTGAATTTAATTGAACTGTTTCCACATGGAGATCTTTTGTGTCAGTATTTGCTGGTTTAATCTGTGTTTATAGTCGCTGGGTTCGCTTATTTTAGAGCTGGTGGGTTCTGTGGTGATGATCTGTGGTTGATCTGCTGCTGGTTTAAGAGAATCCAGAAGTAAATGGGAGTTTGAATTTTTTTGTATTATTTTGGATTCAAGTTCACATTAAAGTTAGAGGTGACTGGTTAGCTCAGTTGGCTGGTGTAGCTAATTGAGTTAAAATCCAGTGATGGTTCTTAGGTAAGACCCTTCATGCTGCTGCATAACTTGATCCCTGTGTACCTTAAAAATACAGGATTGTGGCAGGAAGATCATCCAGCGTACAACTCTGCAAAGACCACCTGTTTGAATCATTGAAAGCTGATTAAACGTGATGATCCCTGACAGTATAAGGCGAAAAGTGAACAACAACAGACTTCACATTGTAGTTGGTGATGGGACAGGTAAGGAGAAAATTTTAAATTGGCACTTCAAGTTATAATAATAATAATAATAATAATAATGGATTAGATTTATCTGCGCTTTTCCAGACGCTCAAAGCGCTTACAATGAATACCCATTATTCATTCACACCTCATTCATACTTGGTGATGGTAAGCTACTACTGTAGCCACAGCTGCCCTGGGGCAGGCTGACAGAGGCGTGGCTGCCAGTTCGCGCCTACGGCCCCTCTGACCATCATTATAAAATTATAAATGTTTCTGACCCCTGGCATAGACTTTTCATTGAAAGTGGCCCCAGCCGGTGTATAAGTACCTTGTCGGCCACAGAAGAATGGCAGCCCCCCTCTAGCTATGTCTCGGTTATTTTTTGCATTTAGCTAAATGCTGTTGTTTTTAGCATTTGGGCTCTGACTCCTGGGGTAGAGGCAAAGCAGCTTCTGGCAGGGAGGGGGAGAGTGGGAACAGACAGGCTCAGCAAGACATGAATACACAGTCACACGCTAAAGGCAGCTCACGATGGGACTGAATAAATAAAATGCGTATTGTGAAAAATGTCGCATCAAACTGTGGAACGCGTATGGAACGGTTCGGTTTTATATTAAACATTGTTGCATCACTAGTATATAGTATTGTAAATTGTCTCATATTGTGCCTATTTCTTCTCTAACATGTACCAGGACCTGAGTTCCAATATCATCCCACTGACATTCATTTCTCTACTGGTTTGACAATGTAAATCCTTGAGGATGTTTTTTTTATTCAAACCAGCTCGTCACAAAAACCCATTATTGTATTTAAGCCTTTTTGTTAAATTTTTCCTCTTAATGTCTCGCAGGATGTGCAGTCTGAAGACCTTGTTCAAACAGGTAAACAAAGTTTTATTCTCAGCTTTGTCCATAAGGGGATGCTATCGTTCCTTTATTAGGATATTTTTTTCCAGGTTTTCCTTAGAGACCAAACCCACTGACGAATCCCCCATGTTTCCACTTGTCTCCACGTTTTCTCCATCCAACTTCAAAATGGTAAGTTTACCTAATTAGAGTATCTGCAGACAAACCCAGAGGTAAGTTGTCTTTTCCTGTAAACCACTCCTTGCTGTCTGATAAACAAATCATCAGGAGGCCATATATGAGGCCAGTGGACCGTCACATATGAAAATGAAGAAACCTGAAACAACTCTAGAAACAGTGGCATTGCATAAATTCTGCAAGCAGAAAATATTTTAATTTATCTTTTTTAAAGTATTTCATAAAATGACTGGTCTTCCAAATAATCAAGATCTTGTTAGAAGAAGCAAATTAACAAAAAGCAAAGCAGCTATTAATAAAAATGATCACTTATCTTTTAACCTGCTGGGGTTTAAGGTGCAACAATAAAATAATAGAATTAAAATGAAAAAACATAACCCCATACAAGATAAAAAGGTTGAATTTAAAAATATTATACATTAGAATAGTAATTTCAGTGAATGTCAGGTAACAAAAATTAATCTTGAGGATCTTTTGTAAAATCTTGGTTGTAGATGAAGTTCTCGCATCCTCATAAAGCTGTTCAAAGTTCACTGTATGGAAACTGGTGTCATGTGCTCTAATTTTCTGACCCTTGTCTAAATGTAGGCTGCTGAATTCTGCAAGAGCTGAAGTTTGTCTTCTGTCAAGTTATTGGGACTAGAATGAAGAGTATTGTAATCCTGGATGTTGTAAGTGGATGAATTAGTGATCAAAACATTCTCCTAATCTACAAAGCTTTGGCAGATTCCTTATACCTTTTGACACTGTGTATAAGGTAAACAGCTATCATAGACAGCATTGGTGAAAACCTGCTTTTCCCGTCAAAGGTCATCAATAGATGATCAATGGTTCTTCTTCTGGTCCACAGCAAACTCTTCCTAGACCTAAGATTTTGTCTCTTTGGCTGCCCATGCTTCATGCTGCTTAGACTGCCAATACCTGTCTGTTATTTTGGGCAGGGATAACTAGTTTAATTTAACTGTTTAGTTTAGCAATTAGCTATTGGTTACATTTCATGACCGACCTTCTGCGTCTGTAAAATTACTGGCATGAAAGCCAATGAGGCAATTGTTGTTGTGAGATTGGGTTATATATAGACTTTAATTTGTCCCACAAGTCAGCCAGTCTAGACAAGACTCCTTCACTTTCTTTTACTTCTTACAACCACCACCATGTCTCTGTATTGCCCCCTTAACTTCCACTGACAATGGAGAGGGAAAACAGGATCCACTCAAACTATGTGTTTAAGGTAAAATCCTCCCTGATGTGGAAGTTGAAGACTCTCCTGACTGATTACAGCTAGATGTTCCAAGCAGAATCACATCCGTTTTTGATTGCTTACAGTCCAGACTCTTCCTCCTTCAGCAAATCTAGCTCACCTGCAGATGGTGTTTGATTGGAAGCTCTGCCCCTCTTTTTACTAGTATTCAAGAGACATGACTAAAAGATACAGGACACAACCGCAAAGTAGATAACCGACCTGGCTGGAGGGCTTTGGTCCTGCGGACTAATGAGCACCCTTGTTCCAAAATCAGATTTTGTTTTGGACAAACTTTTGCTGGCACAGAAGTTCAACAAAAAGACATCACCTGAGTTCAGATCAGGAGAGCTTTTTCTCTAGTGAAACCAGTCTCTCATAATCCTTCTAGTGACTGAAAAAATGCCAGGTCAATGATCTCATCATGTCAATATAGACCAAATTCTCTTTGGAATGTTTCCAGTACCTCGCTGAATCTATGCCAAGAAGGATTAAGGCAGTCCAGGGCAAAAGGGGTCCCACCCAGTACCAAGAAGCTTTGCCTATTAACGTGGCTGGTGAGTGTAGGTAGCATGTTAAATCATACAATATTTCTAAGTTCTACGGTCAGGAACATGACGCCACATGCCAAAGACTCCCACAATCCCGGTGGACCTCAATATATTAATGTGACACAGACAGATTTTTGTGGGCCACTTCACAAGCTAGGTGCAACCTTTCCCTAAAAAATTAACATAATAGAAGACATTTGCTTATTGTCACCAGACTGAGTCAGAATTTTGTCTTTCAAACGTTTCAAGGAGGACAGCTACATGATTCAGTTGGCTGGGTGTAGGGCTGGCATGGAGAAAACCTGGGGTCGAAAGTACAAACTGTACATACTTACATATCATCAAAATAATACTATAAAAACAGTCAATCAATGAAAAGGAGCAGAAAGAAGAAACCTTATATTATCTGCGCCTATCATTAAATCATCTAAATAGGGGATGATCCTTTACATAGGTATATATTAACAAAAATACATACACATTTACATAAACAGTTGTTTAAACAAATCTTCATAATTTACACATTAGGTACATTTATATGTTTATTTTCTTACTATATGGAGAACATTTATGGAGCTGTGAGAGCAATAATATTTGATTTTGACGAGTATTTTAATGTTTAGATTACCTGAGTTCAGCTAAAGGTTGTGAGAAGTACCTCCGATCTTCCACACGTCTAGCAAAGCAAACGCAAAGTCGGCTCGACAGAAGGTTAAAAGACAACAGTTGAGAAGATTTTTGTTGTTTTAGTCCACTAGTTAGTTCATTAGTAGGCCAAAGTGGTATGCATGCGCATTATTTTATCTTTTGTGCAATTAATGCTTTATGGCTAAGCATGAATTTTTTGTCTGCTATTTCAACTTTCCTGACGTGGTGTAAAGCATTCTACATTAAACATTAGTGCAAGGAACTCTCATGCCTCTCTCAGGTGTGTGATGATGAACCATCAAGGCATACTGCCAAACTGCCACTTGTTTATTCAGCGAAAAAATCAGTCGAAGCTGATTTGTAGTGACCCCTGAATTGACGTGACAAAAAGTGAACAAGGGAAGCTGCACTAGTCAAATAACCAGGCAATAAACAATTAAACGCACTGCAAGTTTTCAGATACAGTGCATGATTAATAAGATGGCCAAAGGAAGAGATGCAGAACATGGTTCCATCCCAAATCCAGCACCCTGAGACTATATGCTAGCTGCAGAGAGGAGGCAGAGGGCTACAAAATGTGGGAGCCACTATCCAAGATGAAACATCAAGAACAAGGCCTCAACACTGCGAACGCCTCAGACAATGGAGAGCAGATGTTGCAGTGCTGGAAGACAGATCCTCATGGGAGGACAAGTCTCTACATGGGATGTACCAAAGGACAAAAACTGAAGTGGCTGATATCAGGAAGTCCTACCAATGGCCTGCAGGACAGCATAGAAGCTCTGATCCTGGGATGCAAAAAACTTAATTAGACTTTAGCGTTTGTGATACTTGTGACATGTTTTACACCAAACGGGCACGGGACTCTTTGGTTGGAAATGTGGATATACTGTATTCAGACGCACAAACCCTGATATCTGAAAATGCCTAATCAAATCCAATCAAACTTTATTTATAAAAAAAATTGTTGAAAATATTAATAAATTCACAAGATATAATAAAATGAATAACATAATATATAAAAATAATAACATATTAAAACTAATAGAATAAATAAGGACATAAAACCAACTAAAAGCAGAATTAAAAGGTGGATCTTGAGCCTCTTCTTAAAAACCTCTTCGGTCTCCACAGCCCTGAGGTTCTCCTGCAGGCTGTTCCAGAGGTGAGGACTGTAATGACAGAACGAAGCCTCGCCATGTGTTTTGGTCCTCACCTTAGGAACAACTAAAATTCCAGTGTCGGTGGACCTCAGGGTCTGTGAGGGTTCATACTTTAAAAGAAAGTCCCTTAAATAATGTGATGTGATGAAGTCAGTTTAAATAAACACAATGTGAAATAGATAAATGAAACATGAGGAAAAAATGCAGCCTTCACTGTAGGGAATACTACTTCCTGCAACAGGAAACATAATTCATAACTATATTATGACCCTTCTGGTGGCCTTGTTTTGAAGTGAATATTCAACAGTAAGGTTCAAGGCCTCAATTGGGTCAGAGTAATGTCTAAAAACTGAAATCCAGTGCCTAACTTCTTTACATTTAACATCATAGTATCAATCAAGTAATTCCTTAACACAGGACACAGGACTAAAGGCATGTGTTCAATGTGGCAAACAAAGTTATAAATGTGCAATTCCAACACATTTGAATTGAGCCTTTGAAAACTTAACTGTATGGAGAAATAAAGATTTAAAATACTACACCACAAAGCAAGTACACACGAGTTTATGCCCAAGGAATGAGTGACAACACTGATCTGTTTATCAAATCAAGCTGTCTTGACTGCCATTGAGGCATGGAGTCATTTGAATGTTTGTGTTTTGAAAAACAAAATTCCAAACTGAACTTAAAGGCACCCATTCTTCCAGAGTCTCCCGTAAACAATCATAGTAAGGCAAAAATGAACATGAAATGTGTCTTACAAAAAATAAAGAGTAATGAAAAGGGAGCTAAAGGTTAGACTTTAAACAAGTTAACCAAAAAGAAAGCTGTCACATGGCAGCCTCCTCGGTCTATTAAAAACTTCTTGGGTGTACTAATCAAATTAAACATCACTTTAAGATTAATTGCCATTCACAATGTATTTTTATACATTTGTAAGTAAATTACTCTATGTTCTCTGAGACATTAAGAATCAAGAATCTTTATTATCATTTATGCAGAGCAAAATGAAATTTCTGCCAGCAGCTCTTTGCTAAAGTTTAAAAAAGAATAAGATAAATATAAATATAAATATAAATATATACAAGGTGCATTACAGTTAAAAGGCACGGTGAGTGAAGTGAAGACATTAATAGATAAAAAAGTATTTTTATTTTGAAGGCTGTGTGTAGGACAGGCACGTGGGAAGCCAGGGTTCATTTCCCAGTGAGGGTCCTTAAGGAAAACCCTTCTACCTATAGCCATGAAGGGGCCTGGGTCTGGCTCTCCCTTTGCTGGTCCCCAGCCCAGATTAAAATCAGGGTTGTGTCTGAAAGGGAATCTATCATGAAAATCACTGGTGGTTCACAGGTGGTTTACCTGTGTGGATAAATGAAAACTGATTTTCAATAGCGAGCCCCGAGGGGATACGCTGAAAAGTGAACTTAAAGCAGCAAAGTGAAAAGGAGAGTCTATTAAGGTAAATAGAGTGAAACTCCTGTCAATTATGGTGAAACAGGAATGTTATAAAGGCTGTAAATCCTCAACTCTCTGTTGGGATTTTGCATCAAAACAATCCATCAACATCTTCCAGATCTGAGTCTGGACAAAGTTTATAACCATGAAATGGGTAACCGCAAGACAGACCTATTGTAATAAAGGCCATTTCAATTCACTTCACTGTCAAGGTTTTCTAAAAGAACATTAAACTGAGAGAAATCGATTAATTACAGACATTAAAGACCATTTTCATCTAACAAAGTTGAGATCATTCCGATTAAACGGCAAGATCACTGTAATTACAATAATTACAGCCTAGAAGTGA